>SMJT01000009.1:2127831-2655251 GCA_004349715.1 Crucihimalaya himalaica
ACAAACCAAAAGTTAAAATATTTAAATCAAAACTTTACAACTTTAAAAATACAAATTGAACATCATTAACCTTTGTCTCTCCAAGTGCATCATAAATTTTGCCTAAAAGGTATCCTTTGGTATTAGTCTTTATACTTACCTTTGCATTTACGCAACACATTTTAGAGCCCTTCAAAACATCGTCATATGTATATCGTCCCACGGAAACGATTTACAAAACTCAAGATTTGCCCCAACCTTTAATATGAACGAGTCTATGGCTCCTCCAATCTTCTTAGACTTGCATTTGATCACCATTGCTAGAAAATAAATAACCGACATATTCAACATGTCCTTTGACTCATCCATAAACAGAAGCTTGTCTTCCACTTGTTTAAGTTCAGGTCTTTTATCTTTACCAAAATGTGTTTTCACAAATCTCCAACTCCCCAATGTTTCAAATGGCCTCCCTGAATAATTATGACAGCTTAATCCAGAGATGAGACCGTGTTCTCTCAATGAGTATCGAATAGGTACACCGTTAACAACAAACCAAACTTCACTCTTCCTACTCGTAGGAGCTATCCGGAGAAGTGTGGATTTGTGTGAAAAGGTATGTGGAAGAAGTGCACAAATTGAAAACCCAAAAGCCACTCGGCCTCTCTGCCTTTAAGACTCATAATGGTCTTCACGGCCTTTGCAGGATCACACCTTGTAACAAGCTTAGGATAATTAAGGTACTGAAGAAGAAACTATCCGGCTTCATCAGCTGCATGGTCTCTTTTTCTATTATTAGCGATTTCGAAGGTGAAGGAGTAGAAAATTAGCACACACCCAAGACAACAATATACACAACACGAAAAACAAAACACAATTAACAACCAAACCGAGTTTTAAAAAAACAAAAAAAATGTGTCGTTTAATTATATGAAAATTTTAGTTTCACGATAGAACTTACTTCATTTTAAAATACTAAATTTTATGATATGCTAATGTAAGTTATATTAGAAATAATGATTATTTCCAAAATTTATGATATGATAATGATTACTAGGAGGAGCTACATGTACGTACCTGTATTTATTAAAATGAAATTGTTATTCTATTTAAATTTATTGGTCAAACGTAAGTTCTATAACCAAAGGATATGTAAAAATTGGATAGAGAGATTCAGATCTGATTAAAGTGAAGAAGGAGAGTATAAAACTCCATTAACAAACTTCGCCGACGGTTATACAATTCAGTCTCTCTCATTCTCCCGGCGTAACAATGACGAAACTGCCCTTCTCCGTCGTCTTCTTTCTCCTCCTCCTCTCCGCCGTGGTTCCACCTTCTATGGCGGAGATCAAATCCCTCGTCATCTCCGACGACGCTCGTCCGATGATCCTCTTCGAGAAATTCGGATTCACACACACCGGTCACGTCACCGTCTCAATCTCCTCCGTCTCTGTCGTATCCACTTCCTCAGATCCGAATCCAGAAGCTTCGCGTCTCGGATTCTTCCTCCTCTCTGAAGAATCCCTTCTCCAGGTCCTCCTCGAGATCCAACAGAACCCTAGATTCTGCGTTCTCGATTCGCACTACGTTGCTCATCTCTTCACGTTCAGAGATCTATCTCCTCCGCCGAACTCTAGATTCAATCATTCTTACCCAGTCACTTCCCCTAACGAATACTCTCTCTTCTTCGCCAATTGCGTACCTGAAACCAAAGTTTCCATGGCGGTTCGTACAGAGATGTATAACAAAGATCCCAACGGAGCTAAAGACTATTTACCTGCTGGATCTACTCAATTACCAACTCTCTACTCCTTCTTCTTCCTCTGCTACGTTGCTTTCCTTGGATTCTGGAGCTACATTTGCTGGACTAACAAACCAACCGTTCATCGGATCCATCTTCTCATGGCAGGTCTGCTTCTAATCAAATCCTTGAATCTGATCTGTGCAGCTGAAGATAAACATTACGTTAAGATCACTGGAACGCCTCATGGCTGGGACATTCTCTTCTACATCTTCCAATTCATCCGTGTTGTTCTGCTCTTCACCGTGATCATCTTGATCGGAACTGGCTGGTCGTTTTTGAAACCCTTCTTGCAGGAGAAAGAGAAGAATGTTCTGATCATTGTGATCCCACTTCAGGTATTAGCCAACATTGCTTCGATTGTGATTGGTGAAACTGGACCTTTCATCAAAGATTGGGTTACATGGAACCAAGTGTTTTTGCTGGTTGATATCATCTGTTGCTGTGCTATTATCTTCCCTATCGTTTGGTCGATTCGATCTTTGAGGGAAACCTCGAAAACTGATGGTAAAGCGGCGAGAAACTTGTCGAAGCTCACGTTGTTTAGACAGTTCTACATTGTTGTCATCGGATATCTTTACTTCACGAGAATCGTGGTGTTTGCGCTCAAAACGATTGCGGCTTATAAGTACCAGTGGGTGAGTTTTGCTGCAGAGGAGATTGTGAGTTTGGTGTTCTATGTGATCATGTTTCATATGTTTAGGCCTGAGGAGAAGAATGAGTACTTTGCTGTTGATGATGATGAAGAAGAAGCTGCTGCTTTGGCTCTTAGGGATGAAGAGTTTGAGCTTTGAAAAGCATAAAAATGGAGGATTTTTCTTGGTAAGCAAAGACTTATTCTTTTTTTTCCAGTATGTCTATGTTAAGGTCGTCTAATACTGCAACTGTCACTGTCACTGTCCCCTGTTTTGTTAATTTTGTTTCTTCTTTACATTTAAATTTTCGCTTCTTATGGCTTTAAATCGATGCGGATCTTTGGGGCTGTAGCAAATTTTATTTGAAAGATTATACTATCATCATTTTAAAAGGTATGCAACCGTGTTGTTAACAATTTACAATTCAAAATTTGTGCTCATTCCTACCATATTTTTACTGAAATCACACCAATTCATCATCTAATATCCACAATTTAGATATTTTTTGTGATAATGTGTTTCAACCTATGTTTTAGAATTGCTCTCCACTTAGTTCTGTTGTTGGTTTGTCTGCACCGTTAATTTATCAAATTAGGGTCAAATCAAATATCTAAGCTGCCACATCAAAATTATCACTTGATCAGTAGTCGCATAGCCGATAAATAGACTAGAGCTAAATTTAAGTGGTTATCCAATGGCCAAAGTGGTTTAAAAACAGAAAGAGAGAAAAAAACACATCAGTCATTGCTCATTACTACATTTAGCCATTAACAAATGATTCCTGTATGTCTCCATCACAATCATATCAGTGAACGTGCTTGGCACTATCCAAAACATAAAATATAAAGACAAAAATAGAGGGCCGTCGAATTTGTTAAAACACAGTTATATGATTTATAGTTTGTATATAGTTTCAACAACAGATTCTCAAGTAACCATCATGTGCTCCAACGATGAACAATCTGGAGAATGGTAAAACACAAATGGTTGATAAGTCCGATCTGACCCTTCCTCCTTTCTCCCCCATATACAGTTTCTGTGGTATAATCCGCTGCTGCTGTTGCTCCTCCTGTTAATTGAATAAACCAGTCATTTTCACATACTTTACCTTTTTTTTACGACGATTCTGTGCATAAAACGACTATAACATCGGTTCATTGATCTACTTTTAATATTAGTTTTGGCTTATACCCAAATTGATCAAGGCATGTTTGCTTTAACTCAATACGGAGTGAGAAACTACCTCATCTTGAGACTTTGTCAGTGAGAAAATCCCGATATTGTTTCTTGAGATGGAGATAACGTCCTTTCCCCAGATGGAGAAATCCGAAACACCGTCGTGGTATCCTTTGACAACAAAAGGCTGTGGTGTCCAGCTCCTGTTTTACCGGAAAGATAATAAACCAATTGTTATCACATGTAGATACCGAGGAAACAAAAACAAAAACTCACAAGAAAAGAAAAAACCGTTATGATTGTTTTGCTCACTTCCTCAAGTCCCAGATCCGTAAAGTTTTGTCAAGTGAGCTGGAAACAAGTAAATGGCTCTCAGGTGCCGCTAACTGCAAGGTAAAGAAATTTGAAGATGAGGTGAAAGGCCATATTGGTTTTTGGACATTTACATTTGTTTCAGGAGGACAAAAAAGCTTAATTTACCTTCGTCACGTATCCGTCGTGAGCTCTCCAGGAGGAAATAAAACCACTTTCTCTCAAGTCAAATAGCCTACACTGGCCAGAACTAAAACCAGCTGCAATCCAAGAAGGTGATACTGAAACTCCGTCTCCAAGTTTTGTTTGAGACCCTCCTGAACAAAGAGCAGATACGAGAGAACTGAATCCAGATTCAATAGGTTCTCCTCCCCAAAGTTGAAGTTTCTGGCCTCGAGCTAGATCGATAAACCTGAATTGTGCAGTGGAATTGAGCAAAAATTGTTGCATATTATATCTTAGTTATTTTGATTTTCTAGAGTAGTGGATACTACTTTACCTGAGGGCACCAAATCCGGTTCCAACAATGAGGTGATCCATGTATTCTAAATAATGCATACATGTATACAAGTTCTCATCGAATATCCCACTTGATAATCCATGTGATGCTTTTCTATTACACTGATTGGAATTATTCTTTGATGACGGATATGAGGAAGCTTGATCTTGATCCGTTTGTGACTCGGAGAACAAAGATATTAGTTTCCCGGTTTGGCTGTTCCACACATGTATAGTTCCATCACAAGATGCTATCTTTCCGGTGGATGACAGTATACTGATGTCATTAACAACCTAAAATATTCAAGAAACAGTTAGGTGCATACTTCCTATTTTATGGGTAAAAGAGTAATTATGTGTACGCCGTAAGAAAGTAATAATAATACAAGGAACCAACCTCTTCATGGGCATGATAACCAGATACACAACTTAAGCTTGCTAGTTCCCACTTCTGAACACTTCCCTTAAACCCTGGATCAATTCCTGAGGTGAAAACTGTACACTCATCTTCAGAAACCACTAAAGATCTTAGAGCTCCATGATGGGCACGTGCAGAAGACAAAACAGATGCTCTAATTTTCCATCGATGCTCATCTTTGGGGTTTCCAAAACGCCCAATGTCAAGCCCATCCCAACAAGCTACTGGACTAGGAAACCATGACCACGGTTCACGTTCCAAAGGGTTTGAAACTGATTCTTGTCCTTCAACTGGGACATGTGTATGAGGTTTTAACTGATTTGAGTTTCTCAACCCCTGCGACTGGGGAACCGACAGTCCAGATCCGTTGTGTAATATCGTAGGAGGGTGCTTAGATGCAGGGCCCTTGCTTAACACAGATTTTGCTTCCATATTATATCGAGAAGATCGTCCTGTGTATTCCCACTGAATCAAAATAGATTCAGTGATAATGTTCACAGCTCAATGGAAATCTGTATATATCAAATATTATTGCAACAGAAACCCAGAGTTCTTCTATAGATGAAGAAAGAATACCTTCCAGTTATGATGCTTTAGCAGATATTGCTCAAGGAGTAGCCAGGTTGGACAACCTTGACGTAATTTCTCCATACCAAGAAGTGAGGCAAAAGAAGGATAGAGAAGCAACCTGTAATTCCTACAACGTTAGGACATAAAAAGGAATCATACAAAAAGTCATTTAGAGATGATTCAGGTGAAACACGCACACAAGATCCATACGGCTTTTGATTGGAGATTCTGGATGAAAATTTTGTTCAGCAGCCCTGATCTTCCAGGTTAAAGAGTCAGATGCATCTGTACTTTTCTCAGAGAACGCAAACTCATCAAAAAGCTCCTTCAACTGCGGAAGAACATGCAATGCAGTCAAGTCTTGTCCAAGCCGCTGGGAAATTGACATCAGGGAAGTTGCAGCAAACTGGAACATTGAAGAAATCAACATTTA
Organism: Crucihimalaya himalaica; assembly: GCA_004349715.1. Classification (NCBI taxonomy): domain Eukaryota; kingdom Viridiplantae; phylum Streptophyta; class Magnoliopsida; order Brassicales; family Brassicaceae; genus Crucihimalaya; species Crucihimalaya himalaica. Next base: position 2,133,651 of record SMJT01000009.1, read on the forward strand.
AAAAGAAATCAAATGTTAAAAAGGCCTTCCATATGCTTGCAATGAGCACAAAAGAGGTGTAACGATGGATCCTCTTATAAATAAGGCATTGATGCATGCCTAATAATGCAAATACCAATAGAACAAATTTCACAACAGGCCCACTAAAATTAAGCTAAATCTTCTATTTTTTTAGTCAATCTTCTTTCACCACTTAGGTTGAGACACTCAATGACAACTTAAACCAGGTAGTACATCTTGATTATAATCATTACCCTTCACACCTCCCTCAAAGTTACTGATAAAGAAAAATAGACAAAGAAAATCAAGAATACCTGAAGGACTCGCAACTCTAGATTTTTCTGCATAAGAACTCTTACATGTAGGCACAACCGACCCTATGTGATGGTAAGACAAGCCACAACAACAAAATGAAAACATAAGTGCTTAATGTAAACTACAATAAAGATAGAGCAAAATTTTAAAACATACTTTGGTCAGCTCATCTATGAGCAACTCGTCTGACATAAGAGCAACTAGACCATCGAGTGTGATTAGGCAATCAGTCAGCGCCAAAGAACACCAGCTATGAACCGGCTCTGGTTTTTTCATAGAAGAAAGATCGATACAGAAGTAAACAACATGTTCAAGCAATGGCAGCATCTGTTTGACAATGAAGTTCATGCCCAACAGTCTCCCTGAAAATTTAACAATACAACAATCACTTAGCTAGATCTGAAATTTCCAGGTAGAGCAAGTTGCTTGAACCAACAGATAGGGTGTACCAATTCTGACCAGCAGATCAATCCCATCAGTGCATATTCCTTTTCCGAAGTAACTGATCAGAGGCAGTATAGTCTGTAATAAGGGACAAGTCAACATCCAAATAGAAACTCAGAAACATTTAACATGCCCGATGAAAGGTATATATAAAAAATGGAGTGGAGGAAAAGAACAGGAAATCTTCTCTGACCTGATGTACTGTAACAGGGGCACCAAGCTCTTCGCATGAACCAATCAGAAGCACAGAAGCTGCAGAAGCCGAGATCTTATCCGGAGAATTATACAAGTTTGATATGACTAAAGGATGAATCATTTCAAGATATACTCTCTTTCCAATTTGATTCCATAGTTCCCTCACAAACGAATTTTGAAGAAGTGAAACTTTCAAATGCGAGTAACCTGTGGTCTAACAAATGATACTCTGTCAGAAGATATTAATTGAACTTAACAAGATGCTGATACTCTAACCACACAGAAATTTAGATTTAGAAATTCCATCAGGAACCAACAATATATGCGTACCAGTAAGATCTTCTGGATAGAAGGCAAGACAAGTCTCTGCACCGCCTTTGGTGTCAAAGATTTTGTAAATTCCTTGAGAAGTACATAAGCCAATTCACACTCCTCGTCAGATAAAGGTGTTGTGACTAGTGGCAAACAGTACTCAGCACACATCTCTGCCACAAATGTTCCCATTGCTTTCAAGACTCCCTGTTTGGCAAAACTTGCAGCATAACACAAGCGTGTTTGACCTTTGGCCAAAAGGTGAAGTGGAGCAGCAAACAAGTGAGCTGACCTCACTGTAGCTGAGAAATACGGAGAGTCTAAAAGACTCTTTGCTGAGGGCCTCCTACAAGTTTCGAAAGGAAGAGAGAGTAATTAGACATTCACACCTAGAAAAAGACAAAATGTGTTACTACACATTTTTATCAGCACATATCACACAGTCATAAACACACTGAAGTATCAAAGAAAAACAGGCCCAAAAAGGGTGACAAAAAAATACACATTCATAAACACACTGAAGTATCAAAGAAAAACAGGGTTACCCAAAAAGGGTGAGAAAAAAATACCTTCTCCAATCTTGCTCAATACAGGCTTTGACAAGTACCTGAGTAGGAGGAGGAAGTTCCTTGACCAATTCAGGTACTTCACCACCTTCTAAATAAGTAGCCAAAGACACAGAGTTGAATAGCGGCCTTATCAAATAAAGTTCTGCCAGGACACAGCCAATAGAAAAAATATCCCCTGCAATGTCCTTGGAAAAGTTTCCTGCGCAGATATCTTGCCGCCATAGTAACAACTCCTGAAGTTTCGTTGATGCTTCGTCTCTCACCTCCATATGCTCCAATAGATAATTCAAACATATACTTGACGGTAAACCTTTGTTTTCTGAAGTTCCAGGGAGAATAGTATTTACTTTGTTAGTGTTTTCACTGTAAGATTCAAGCAAAGGAGACTCAACCAAGTTTTGATGAAGGTGATAATTTGGACTTAGATGTGATGCATGATCAGAAAATGCAGATGCTTCTTCTGTTTCTTCCAGATACTCATCAGCTTGGAGGATGATGGACCTCTTGTTGTCCACACCAAAGCCATGAAAGGTATACATTTCTAGTTCATTTCTACTTTGTTCCTTTTCGCGGGAAAAACCAAGGCGCACCGGATGAGGCCGAAAAAAGAGTTGACGACGTCCAACTGACCTTGGTACTGTGGGCTCAGATGAAGACAACATAACATTCTTTGCAGTAATAGCAGCCTGTCCTGACATTTTGTAACCAAAAGTAATATCAATCCAGTGATGTATTAGAGATGAAACATGGGGGCTTTCCAGAGCATCTCGATGCAATTTAATGAACTCCTCGGGGCTGCTTGCCCATGGAGGTACAGCCAAATCAGACATACTAGGATGAATGGAGCAAAAGATGCGGGGATCGCAGTAGAACTCAGGGATGCACTCGTCAGGGGTCCAATCATAAAGCCTTTGCATGTCAGAGGGATACTCATTAGGTTCATACACAGACCGAACTGCCTTTCGCAGGACACTCAGTGGCAGTCTTCTTGCTTTGTAGCTGCAAACAGCCAGCTCAGACAGACATTCATCCGAAACATGATGCGGAAACTCAAATGTCGAATAGGTGAAATCTAATTGTTCATCTCCTTTTGCCAATCTCCATTTGCTTTTTCTCAAATCTCGCCAGCCTGAGTCACTATCATTTTCAGGTTTTTTGCTGAAATCTATAACCCATGGCATTACCGGATGAAATGTGTGGTCCGCCCACCTTCGACCTGCTAGTTTGTTTAAGACGAGTAAATACTCAAAATTACTTACCTCTCCCCTCCACCATTTATTAAAGTGAGTCCGCCAGTCCAAATCTGAAGAAATTTTAAGATCAGCATAAAGGCCATTAGAATAACAACCCTCTACACAGCAGCGTCTTCTTGAAGCAGACAAATTGGCATCTCTCGAACCTAAATCAGGCTTGCTATAGATCTTTAACCAGCTCCATAATGAATCAGACAACAATATGCTTGACGGACGAATGTCCCCATGCGAAACCCCCAACCCATGCAAGTGAGCTAACGCAGACAATAGCTGATATATCATAAATGTTTTATGCCATTCTGACTTTAGAGCACCGGGGCTGTAGTATAGGATATTTTCCAATGTATAAGGGGCTTTGGGGAGCACTGAGACCAAACAATCAGATGATACCAAAATTCCTAAGACCGGTGATAGATTTGGATGCCTGAGACATCGAAGCGTGCTTTTCTCCTCTAACAGCGGTAACCCAAGAAGACGAAGGAAACTTTGAGTTTCTAGTCCAGATGACTTTCCATCAACTAGGCGATGCAGAGAAGCTAAAATATGATCTTCTGGACACTCAGAAAGGAAACTAGAAGCAAGCTTTTGAAGATCAGAGGCAGAACATGTGCTAAACTGAGCAATTGGTAAAAGTCCACCTAACGTTCTACAGCATGAAAAACTACCTGAAAGCTGGCAACTAACACTTCCACAAGCAATGTTCTCTGTGTCATCATTTTCAGTAGCCTGAGAGCCACTAGATGAACAATCCGAACACTCATCAGATTCAACAGCAGCATTTGAATTTCCACCCTCTCGATCTCCAACAACGCATCTGTCGCTGCAAAAAAGAATAAGTTTGAAGAAATATTGATAGATTCAAGTCTTTAGCCTAAGGAGAAGATAACCAAGGGCATACACGTAGTTAGCTAAGCAACCATGTTCTTCCTTCCGGAGATACTCCAAAATGAACTGAGACGAAGTGGATTCACAAGAAGAAGCAGAAAATTCCTCGCTAGAATCACAAACCTACACAAACACCAATTGAAGCAGCTCTAATTCAAATACTTGGACCACAGAAATCTACAATACATGTAATGAGTAGTGAGGGATAATAAAGGGAGACCTCAACGACGGCGGAGGATCCAAAAGGTAGCGGCGAATCGGAGAGGCCGTAAGAGAAGACGATCTGGTCGGAGAAGTCTGATTTGATACGTTGATCGAGGCAATCGAAGCAAAGGTCACTTTCTTCACCTCGCATCCCTTCTTTCTAGGAGAAAGAGAGACGTCGAATGGATCCGATCAACCTCGGCGACCTGAAAAAAAGCGCGGCCAAGCTACGCCGTGTTTTCTACTGAACGACGACGTTTTGAAGCCTATTATTATTATTATTATTTTTGTTTGTCAACTTTTCGTCTCCCTCTCTTATTAGAGATTTTAATTTTCTCACATTTTTTATGCAAAACTCTATTCAAATTTGTTCATGTAAATTAGGCTAACGCATACAATAGCTTGATAATTATATCTTAAAATTTATGTATAAGCAATTATGGAGCTTTGATATATTGTATGCTTAATGCATCCAATTTATAACTATTTCTATAGAATTTTTAAGAAACTTTGATGGTTCTGAGTGAAGTTAGTATTCTTATGGACATTCTTCCAAAGTTTTCTCGCGAGCCAACAAGCTTGTTCGTTTCTAGAGTAAACAATTATGAAGATCTATTTAGGGAAGAGTATAACATTATTTAGAATTTTGAATTTAAAAAATAGGCTAACTCTCTAAAAAATGAATACCTCATTTTGGATGCAAATGGACAAGGACAACCCTCATATCAATGATGAAAAAAAATTAGAGATGAATAATTTTCATCTAATTCATTATTTTTTAGTGGATGAAAATTTTTCTTTTTTTTCCTTTTTTTTGTTCATCTCACTGACGTAAAAAGAGATTGAGTAACAATTTTAACTCAAACTAGGTAGCTGTACCATCTGCGGAAAAAAAATTGAATAAAAAAAATAATATCCTTTAAATTTTTAACTCAAATGGTATAATTTGGAAATAATTTTAAATCTTTAAGAGTTTATGATTTCAGATTTAAAGTTTAAGTTTAAACTATGTGATTAAGTGATTATGGTTTAAAATTAGAGCTAAGCCTTTAAATCGAAATTAACTGTTATTTTTAAAATATTGCTTTTTAAGATCTAAATTTAGACTTTGTTCATAAATATCTTAAATAATTTCACTTAATGAGTTACAAAATAAAATAAAAAAAATTTCCCTCAATGGAAATTCATAAAAAATACATAAATTGAAAAGTGTCGTGATGTGACCCAATTTTCAGAAAAAAAAATAAGACGGCCGTCAAAGTTTAGGTGACGGAGAGTAATTTGCCGTCGGAAAATTGCAATGGGAGGAGGAGCCATTGACGACGTGCTGACCGAAGATGAGAAGAGAGCTCTCAGAGGAAGCAAATTCGCTCCTCTTTCTTCTCTTCCCTCGTCTTCTCGCTCTCAGCCGCCCAGGTGGTACTTTTTTCACTCCTTAGGGTTTTACTGTTTTCTTCTTCTCTATTTGAAATTCTGACTCTCCTGGATGTAATGTCTACAGGTTGGCTCATCCAGGTGGACCCTTGAAAACGAACAAAGCGGCGGCTTTAGCCAAGTTTCTAGAAAGGAAGCTGCAAGATCCTAATGGGTTAGCTTCCATTAATCCAGATCTTCTCGAATTAGCCGTCAAAAACGCCAAAGACACTGTTATTTCGAGTGAGTTCTTTACAACACGATTCTTTTTCTAATGTTTGTTCAAAAGGTTTGTAATTTGGAGTAGGAACGCAAAAGAGGCTTAGGCATTTGAAAGATGGCAATGGCATTGTCCTGTGATTATAAGGCTTTCTTGATACTCTAGTAGAGGACCTTGTAATTAGCCTAAAAGAGTTCGTAGTTAATAATTAAAAGTCACGGTTGATAGCTCAGCATTAGCTGAGAGCTGAGGTGCTACCCAAAATCTGTTGACGTATTGGCAAGGTGTTCTTGTTAAGTGTAGTGCAGGACTATTGTAACTAGCCTATCGGTTAGTTGAGAACTAAGGTTTAAAGGGGTGCTGAAGGAATGATTTGAGGATCTTGGTTTGGGGTTAGGAGAGTTTAGGGTGCTATAGGATTGACCCCAGGGTTCTACCTTTAGTTATTTGTTTCAGTTTGTTCTCTGTTCGTCTACTGTAATTGATTTAGAGAGTGAATAAAGAGAGAATCACATCTGGTTCTTATCAGGTATATTGGATTTTCAAGCATTTTGGTTGGTCATCATTAGGGTTGAGAGCTAAGGACAAGTTCTTTTGAAATTGTAGCTCAGTTCAAGTTAAGGAATACAGAAGAACCTTTAAAATTTGTAAACTCTCACCTTCAATGGTCAAGGAGAACTATAAAAAGTGGGATAGGTTTGTAGAAACTATGGGCAGCATCAAACATGAGACCTTATAAGTTTTGGCAAGAAGTTCGTGTATAATCTTTTAGGCATGATTGTGCGGGAGATGTATATGGCATTGAAACTTCACTACATCATTGCAAACAAAGATCGTGTATTGATGCATTCCATGGGCTTTCCTCAGGTTCAATGTAGCTTCAAGAGAGTTTGGAAAGCATTTCTAGCGTTCGTTTAATGTTAATAGATAGTGACTATTTGCCTGAAACTAGTTTTACCCTATAAGTTCATTGTAACTGTGGACTAAATTTAGCTAATTCAAAGTTTAGAATAATCATGTTATTCTTATTCCTATATGGTCGATGAAAGCACACTAACATGGAGAGATTTGCTTTTCTTCAAGCCAATCAATATGGAGAAAAATGCATGTATCAGTATGATATTGGGAAATATATATGGCCTGAGTTTTTCTTAAGCTCTGTATAATACTCTACTGGTCTCAGGTGGGGCTTCTAGTTCAGGAAGGACAATCCAACATGTTGCCTCATTCGAGGATGTCGAGGTATCTATTCTCTCTATTCTCTTTCATTCTATCTGGACAGGGAATAATTTTTTAGAATATGTTCTGCTGACCAGTTCTTACACCTTCGTCATCATGTTTAGGTATCTTCTGATGACGATAAGATAGAGAACACTAAGCTTAGCAAAAAGAAAAAGAAGAAAAACGCAAAGAAGAAAAAAGATGAGAAAAAGAAGAAGAAAAACAAAAAGCATAAGGTTATCTCCCTCACTCCCTTTTTCCTTATCTCATCTTTCTACTTGCTTTTCGTTTTCCCCACACAGATTTTTATAAAGTCTTTTTGCGTTACTTTCTGGATTCCGTTGCTCATATCTGCGTGTGGAAAACCTTTTTGAAAGCAACAGATCACGGTCGATGAAGATGCCAAGTTAAAGAAACCCAATAAGAAGTTGAAGCTTTAGTTTCCTTTATTTGGCTACACATTACTGCCTTCTGGTTAGTGGTCACATGTTTGATGAAGATGGTTTAGCTGGGTCATTAGCAGAACAAACTCAATCGCCGGTATCTGTCTGATCCAAAGAATCTGTTAGTCCGATGGTTTTAGCTAAGATTAGCGTCATGATCTTCCTTCTTTATGTCGATTAGCTCTCTCCGGCTTTATTTGGTTAAATTTTTTGACTGGAGTTGTTTGTGATTTTAGAACAAATAGCTTCATGAATCTGAAATTTGTATTTTTGGTTGGAATATCAATTGCTAGTGTCGTTAGCCTTTTAGATCATAATTATGACTTATGAGACCAGTTCCAATTAGTAATGATCTGCATAAGTTCATTCTACGAATATTTTATCTAGCAGAGCTGATGGGTACAAGTGTGTCCCACTTCCAAGGGACAAGAGGAAGCACAATACTTTTAAATCAGGGAGAGAACAAAATATGAAGTTACTAAAATTCTAATTCGAATATATTTTGTCTACGTGATGAGTTTTGAATCTCTTTCTTGTCGTCGTTTTGATAAGTGTGTTTTCTTAGAGATTTTAAAGTTGTTGAGCATAAAAAGAATTTAATGTTTGATTTCGAAATTAATGCAATTCTCCTTTTTTTTTGTGTAACTATCTCCCATTTTGCTAACACAAACTTAAGCCCTCGATTTACAACTCATAGATCAAGCAGTACAAAAAAAAAAAAAAACGTTATAGGGAAAAATCGTGTGTCCAGCAATATTAAAAACATCTGAAAAATGTGTTTTATATTCATCGCTTAGTATACATAAAATCAAAATTATCATTAACTTACACATGATTATTTTGAAGTTTTTGATTGCTATATAGTTCAAATACGATATACTTCAGCATATAATATATTATCGCGCAAAAAGAAGATGTCATGGTCCGAGCTTTAACAAACAAACAATAATAATAAAAAATGACTCTGTCCCAAAAAAAAATGACCTCGCCGACATTTTAGTATAAGAGAGGATACGAATGTTATGGTCGAAAAGATCTTTGGGTGAATAACACAATCTCTAAAAGCTGCTGACATGTGGCCAGTACCTCTCCAAGTCAAACCTTCTACTTCTATTTTTATTATTCCATTAAAAAAGCATAATAATATTTATAATTTGTCAAGCCTCTCATGAACTTACATATATATAAATGCACTTTCAGTTGACCTAATATATGTAACATTGTGATATCTTTTTTTTTTTAGTAACAATATTAAATACTATGTAACATTATGATATGTTTTAGTATCGTCATTGCATTAAATTTGCATAATGTTGTTGACAAAAACTATGTGATTAAATTAAAATAAAATAAACTCAGCTATATTTGGAATTTTCGTAACTCATATTCATTGTTGCTTTCGAATTTTTATTAATGAGAAATCCAGAGTTGAGATTTAATGATTTTATTACAGTGTCGACTCTTAAAAGTCAAATAGTCACTTTGCCCCAACAGAGTCCTCATGCGACCTTTCCATGCGGCTTAAATTCACGCGCTTCAATCATTAACCATCACATTTTATTTTTTATTCTTGCTTTTAGGGGCATAACCTATGTTTGTTTGATGAGTATTTGTATTACATGATAAAGGAAGTCGATACTTATCATATTTAAGTAAATATTTTTAACGCCAAACGAGATAGATAAAAAACACGTTTTTAATTATATACGGCTTGGTAAAATATTTGTTAGATTCGCTTCGATTCGTTATTCGTTCAGTTCGATTTGAAAAATTTGGATATTTGTAATTTTACGAGGCATATCAAATACTAAAAACTCAATATCTGTTAAAATTGAAGCAACTCACAAATAAGAAAATTTAAATAGATGGATATTCGTTCCGCTCTAGTATATATTAATATATATATATATATATATATATAATTACATATATAAACTGTATAGTTTTATTCAAATGTGTAAGTTTTATGAATTTCAATTTTTTAAATCAATAATTTAAATGTTAAATTTCAACCGAAATATTTTAAAAATAAAATAAAATATTGTTAATTTTAGGTTAAATTTTGATTTTTAACATTTTTTTATTTTTATAATAATTTTTAATATGAAATAGATCACAACAACAAAAAATCTGAATTTTAACGGATATCTAATTATTTTTACAGAACAGAGATAAATTGGAAAATTAATTATCCGGACAAAAAAGTTTATGGATATTTCTAAAATCTAAGATATACGCTACGTGTCCGCCCCTAATATATACTACTAATCAACTATTTTAAAATATATGGCAAAATTTTCAATTAGTACATAAACTTATAAGTCGACATAGCCAACAAAATTAATTATTTATGAGCTATACTTCTCCACATGCAAAACAAAAAAGAGGGACAATGGAAAATCCAACTCTACAAATATAATGGGAGGTGACGAAAAATCCACAAACTTAAATCCATTTTGACAAACTAACTTGTAGAACCGCTGGACTATGATGACCGGTGTAATCAATCATCCAAATTCCAAAGCATTAAATTTAGGATCCAGAGAAACATCAGAAATGGTATACAATATGCTTTGTAGTGTGAAGTGACTCTTAAACGTTTTGGTGTTGAGTGCGATTCACACACTCTTTGCGTGAGCGTGCAAGTAAATACTTTCCGTATTTACTTCTACTCCTTCCTCAACACGTGGAACTTCTTTATTTGTTGCAAAACCAAACCAATTTCTTATTTGCTTTTAAAAGCATATATACAGTAAAAAAAATTTTGTATTTATTGTTTTCTATCTAAACAACTAAATTTAAGCTTAAATCCAAATCAAGAGAAACTGTAAACATTTCAAAAATGATGTTTAATAAACCAGAATCAGTTTTCTTATTAGCATTTATTCAAATGAAGTCTAATGTTTGTCTTGGCTACCAAAACCAAAAAGGGTGGTTAAGTAGGCCATCATAATCTACGTTTTTTCAATACATATTTGTCAAATGGTAATGTTTTTTCTACATCGGTTGTCTATTATTCTTTTTTTTCTTATCTATAATATTTTTAATAGTTTTTGCATGCACATAGACATCTTTTTCTTTCGTTCGTAGATATAGTGTTTTTTGTCTGGTTTGAAACTGTTTAAAACAAAAGAAAAGTTGGAAAAAAAAACTGTTTAAAAAAAATCAAAATACAACAGATTGTTCTAAATTATTTTCTCGTTTATATATAGACACGACTCAACAATCACAACAAGTCAAAAAACTTAGGCGTAAATAATACAATATCGGACCTAGCTGATACTATAGTCAGACGAGTCCAGGTCAACATTAACACAAAGTTCTAACTATATCATGTTCCGACCAGTGTAGTAGCGAGTAGCGACTAATTAAACAGTTTTTTTCAGATAACGATTTTAAAATTATTTTAGCAGATGGAATGGTTGGTTGAGTAAGCTAAAAATGTTAACATCAGTTAATAAATAACACATGAATTAATTTTGACAGTGAACTAACATGTTGCTATATTTGCAACTTGAGCCGACAAAATTTGTTTTCTTTGACTTATTAAACTTATTATTTATTTTTAACTATTATATGATCGAAACAATCATTTGTATATTTTGGGTGTAAGAACTTTCAGGATACCACTATTTTGTTTCTTAAAAAACTCAATCTTAACAATTAACATTCGCTTTTTGTTGACAAAAGAAATGGCTAGTATTATCTCTAATTTTCATTTTAGTTACATTAGTCTGAAATTGAAACATAATACGTTACTCACGCCATGCAATCATTTTTTTTTTTTTTTAAGAAAACACAGATTCAGATGACAATCATGTCCTTCACCCGCATATTCGAGTTTCTCCACGGACGTGTCATGATTCAAAGGCTTGCTTAACTGTAAACTACGCAACATTTTCGAAAAGGAAAACCAAAACTGAGTATTAGTGAGTTTTGAGTAGTGTGACAATTTTAATGCTCCCATAAGGATTTTAGAATGTTTAATATTTTGGTGTTCCAATAAATGGTACTACAGCTACCAATAGTAAAGTATATTGTGTCATAAAAGATAAAATTATATAATTAAAGATAGTAACTTAATACTATATTTGATTAAAGTATATTACTTTCATTCACTTGTTTTAATTTTGAACTTAAAATTATAATAAAGAGAGAAAATAAGAAACAAAATAAAAAATTCCTTCTCTCTTTTAGGCGACAAAAATTTATGTCTCTCTCTCTTTTGTTTTCTGATTGCATGGTTTTTTTTTGTTGCTTACATAGTTAAGCTTGCTGTGAACATGTATTGTGATTGGTAGGTTTTTCAAAGTAACACATAAATAAGTCATAACTTTGGTAAGAAAATACCAAAAACTCCAAAGAAGGAGAAGAGTAGTTGAGGTTCAAATGAAGCCCTAAATGTACATTATTACCGAACAGTGATTGCTAATATAAGAATTTTAACATCTATAATATTCAGATCATAAAATAAAATTGTGTATCATGACTATACCAAATAGTTAAACTATCTAATGTTGTGCGTCAACTAAATCTAAGAACAAACTATTATATAGACATTAGTTCCAATTGGTAACATCATGATATAATATAATCCAAGAGAAAAATTGAACCTAAAAAGTAAAATAAACCAAGCTAAATTTCTTTATTTAATTGGAAACGTGCGAAATTACGTATTCCTTTTTTCTTATTTTGTTGTTAACCATGTAAAGTGACGGAATCGACGGACATAAAAGCTATTTCGAAGACATTTGTAACTAAAGAATCAACCGTTAAATGAAAAGACGGAATATATCCGTTACAGTTTTACAGATAACTTATATCACCAAAATACGTAATTACTTTTAAAGTCTTGTATAGCAATTTTTAGTTAAACATGTTTAAACTAAATGAACTTTAGAGAGATTAGTGTACTTTTTGATATTGTGATTTTTTAAATATGATTATTGAAGTAGGGTATATATACATGTAACATGTTGATGAAGAAGGGAAAAAAAAAAAGGCATTAAAAAAAAAAAGAGAAGTCATTTATTCTATGTTTGGCGCGTATATTAACCACCACCGGCAAAACACCCACAAAAAAGGCGAGCACGCATTAAGAAAGATCAATACTTCCCCCATCCCTTCCCTTCCATAATCCAATCCCATAATATTTATAAAAAAAAAAAAATAAGAACAAAAAAAAAATGTTTCAGCTTTAAGCAAAGAGATCAAGCGAGTGAGAGTGGTGTTGAGACAGAACCAACCACGATCTGTGGTTGTTTTGTCCTTTTTTTTTTTTCTTTCTCACAGCTCTGACCAAAAACAAAGTTTCTTCCCAACACTCCCATTTGATCGGAGACCTCGACATTGGTGGGTTCTGAAAAATGGAGCGGCACGGTGGCGCCGGCGAAGAAGAGTCGCGGTCGGATCCATCACTTGAATGGACCGCTCCAAGAAACGAAACCGGCATCGAAGGTATAACGTTGTTTCCTGCATTTTCTTTTATCTCGTTCTGTTAATGTCTGATTCTTGAATCTACGATCTTTTGGGTGAGAATTGAAAGATTTGGTTTTTAAAATGCGGCGTTTTGTAGCTTCGATGTGGCGGTTAGGGTTGCGAGGCGGTGGAGGTGGTGGTGATTCGTTCCCGGAACGACCTGATGAACCCGATTGTATCTATTATTTACGAACCGGTGTTTGCGGGTACGGGTCTAGATGTCGGTTCAATCACCCACGAAACCGTGATCCGGTAATAATACTCTCTCTCTCTCTCTCTCATCTCTGTTTTCTGGGTTCTTTTTATAAAGTTACTGCCTTTTTTTGTCTGCTTCCTATCTGTTTTGATTTTGATAGTCTTTTATGTTAATGGGGTGTTTTAGTTGATCAGATGCATTGTTGATTCTATGATCTGATATCTCACTGTAACAGAATCTCGGATTTCTATTTGTTTGGAAGCCTCTCATTGGATGTTCTTAGTTTCGTTATTTAGGTCTTGGGAGGTCTCAGAACAGAAGCTGGAGAGTTCCCAGAGAGAATGGGACAGCCCGTGTGTCAGGTATCTCTATTTCGATTCATTGATTGTTTTCAATAAAGCAATACACTTCCGTTTTAACTTCTGTCTAGACAATTCACCTTACTTGTTCTGTGTATGAGAATGTTTTATAGTTTAGCCAATTTCTCAATTTGAAGCTATCTTTGCACAGCATTTTTTGCGAACGGGAACATGTAAATTTGGTGCTTCTTGCAAGTATCACCATCCTAGACAAGGAGGAGGAAGGGGAGGAGAAGATTCTATTACTCCTATCTCACTAAATTACATGGGATTTCCATTACGCCCGGTTTGTTCATTCTCTGTGTGTTCTCGGTTTTATCGGTCTTTTGTTCATGAATGATCTCTCAAAGTTTCCTCGCAAATGGATTTTACAGGGGGAGAAAGAATGTTCATATTTTATGAGAACCGGTCAGTGTAAATTCGGTTCCACCTGTCGATTTCACCATCCCGTCCCTCCTGGTGTGCAAGCTCCAATGCAGCAGCAGTTGTCCGCTGGGCCAATGTATCCATCGCTTCAGTCTCAATCTGTTCCTTCATCTCAGCAATACGGAGTAGTTCTAGCAAGGCCTCAGCTTTTACCAGGCTCGTATGTTCAAAGCCCTTATGGTTACAGTCAAATGGTTCTTCCGTCCGGTATGGTCCCATACTCGGGATGGAATCCTTACCAGGTCATGCTCGAAAGAAACTTTACTCGTTTTAACTTTTCTTTCTCTGTTTTATTAAACCCCATTTCAATTATTTAGGCTTCTGTAAGTGCAATACCTTCCCCTGGGACTCAACCATCAATGAGAACCAGCTCTGTTTATGGAATTACGCCATTATCTCCTTCAGCGCCTGTCTATCAATCCGCTCCATCTTCTACCGGTGTTTCAAATAAGGAACAAAGTTTTCCTCAGCGGCCTGAACAACCTGAGTGTCAATACTTTATGAGAACCGGAGATTGTAAATTTGGTTCCTCTTGCAGATTCCATCATCCTATGGAAGCAGCATCACCGAAGGAAATTACCCTCAGCCACATTGGCCTCCCACTTCGTCCTGTAAGTCTCATATATTAGCTTATACGCCATAAAGACATGAAAGTCTCATGATCAAGAGTAGAGTTTTAGTGATGGCTAGTGAGAAGTTCACAAGGAAACTCTGTTTCTTGATTTGATTATGAAGCTCTGTTTTCTTCTCACCTCCATTTGTTGCGCCACAGAAACAACTTAGTGGTAGATATCTAATGAGAAGTAATGACTTTTGCAGGGCGCAGCGCAATGCACCCACTTTGAGGAACACGGGATTTGCAAATTTGGCCCTGCCTGCAAATTTGACCACTCCATAGGATCTTCTTCACTAAACTACAGCCCCTCCGCTTCTTCACTCACCAACATGCCCGTTGCGCCTTACCCTCTTGGGTCCTCCTCGCTCGGTACACTAGCTCCATCATCATCATCCTCGTCTGACCAACGTACGGAGCTTATCTCTTCCAGCTCCATTAAACCTATAATCACAACAACTGTTGGCTCAGAAACTGTGGCCTCTGGAGTTTCTTCATCTTCTTCTATGACCAGCTGTGTGAGCCATCCCGAGCTTGCTGAGACCAATAAATGTGACTCGGCTAACATTGAGGCCAAGACTTCAAGTTAAAGAGATTAAACTCAAACGAGAGTAGAGAATCTCACTCTATCCTTCTTAGATTATCAACGCTCTTATTCTCTCTATCTCTCTTCTTCTTTTCATCAAACTTTCATGAACTCAGGAACATATAAAAAAGGATATTTTTTGGGTGGAGAGACGGCAACAGGAAGCAAAGCAGAGAGAGATAAGACGAAAGAGCTCTCTCTAGTCTTCTTTGTTTATGTCTCTTCTCTTAGGTCTCTCTTACCATGTTCATATTATTCCTTCATACGGCCATCTCTCTGTTGTCTTTTTTTTTCTTTTTGGAAACGATTATTAATAAATGGCCTTATTACTCACAAAAAAATATCTGATTCCTGAAAAATTCCTTTTTTTCTTTTTTAAAGTTAATAGAATATGGAGATAATTTTTTATGATTTTATGATTGTATAATATATAATTGCTCGGTTTCGGACTCACATGGTGGCGTAAGAGAAGATTAACAGAGGTTGCAGTATCTTACAGTCCGAGACTGATCACAAATAAAATCTAAGTCTCAAAGAGGTACAAGAAAAAGAAGAAGAAGACAACTGATGTTTTGGAAATTGAAAAAACGAAGCATGATTTGTTCTGATATACCTCTAGCTTAGCTAGAGACTCCGACGACCAAATCCTTCTTTCGACTCAGCGGGTTCCATTTGGCTAAATTTTCTACACTTGATTATAGTGAAGACATTTTCAAGCGTTTTTGGACAATTTTTTTAACACATTTTATGTAACAATAACAAAGAGTGCAACAAACAAAGTAAAGAGATAGACCAAGAGTGAGATATATTTCTTCGATCTTGTCGTGAAGATTGACGACTAATTCATGAGCATCGTCTAGAAGTTTCCAAACATCAAGATGACCGGCCATACTGTTACAGTCCTTCATTATTTCATCCATCCCATTGTATAAAGCATTTAAGTTTTTTCCACAAATGGATTTAAATGGGTTTCGAATTTAAACAATATACACATTTATTAAATGAGTTTTTAAACCCATATTAACATCCCTAATAAAATCGAATCTATGATATCGTTGAATGGTGTTTCATAACTTCTCCTTATATCTTTCTTAATGAGTACTATGGGATGTCTAACTGCAAAAGAAAAGAAAGAAGAATTAGCTAGCTAGCGAACTAAAGTTGTATGGACTATAAATAATTTGATGTATAATTTTTTTTTGACCATATATGTGATGAAGGCAGTCTCTTGGAAGTTTCAACTTGCTATAGGACCTGAGAACAAATATATACAAGAGATAGATCTAATTATTTTTCCATTATCATAATAACTTCACCACTTATTCTATATGTGGTGTTCTGGTGACAAAACCTAGAAATCGAGCCACATTTATTCTATCAAAATATGACAATACCTCCCACAACCACTGAACAACAATAGAGTTTTCTGTGTAATCTTCTCCGATCTTTCAAATCATTAAAAATGAATATAACCAAAAAATAAAAGAAAAAACTGATAAAAGATAAAAGAAAAGGTTTATCAAGTTTTTCAACATATAAATGCTACAAAACTGAAACTAAGAGATCTAACATACCAGCAATATCAGGCATCCCACTCATAAGCAGTTTGAACTCTTCATGGTTGAAAATTGATAAAGGTTTTTGAGGTATCAGCTAATAAAAACCTTTAAATCGAGTTGGTTCTGTATAGTTGTGGTCATTCTGTTGGTTGCTGTGAGGCTAACAAACTCTTTTGTGTTAGCTTCAGTCACATTTATGTCTCGTCTGTTGACCTTAAGATTATAGACATGTTTTGATTATAAAAATGAAAGAAAAAAGTAAGCAAAATTTTGCGAATAAAGAACATCAAAACTAGACATATATAATCTCATACCTCTCCATATGTTTGATCATTGAACGTCATCCCAAGAGTATCTACATCATTTTCTAAATACCAGTTCAAATTTCGTACAACTCTGATTCTAACCCATTTATGTCATCGTGGGTGACTCCCACACCAAGAATGTGTTTGTAGAAAGAAGGCGTGAGCTCAAAATCCACAAGATGTTCGTCTAACAATGTCTTCGCCGACTACAATGATATTCCAAAAAAAAAAAAAGTAAAAACAAACAATAAAATAGTTTTGAAAAGATTTTTGTCTATCATTATCATGTATCCTATGAATATGTAGTGGGATAGCTCAGCACCATAATTGGGGTTTGGCTGATAAGTTACAGCTTCAACAACCGTGAAAAGCCTCAAGGCAACCATCATAGTAAGATTTGATCATTTATTGCCAATTATATTATCTAATATTAGTTGATAACACTTTCGGGTCAAGACTACCTCGGTCTAGGCCTTTCTCACCGTCAAACATCACTTTTAGATCTCCTAATAGTTCCTTTGTTGAGCAACAATGAAACTGATCATAGGAATTATCTAAGACATGCTCTCGATGTACACAAATTTACAATTTTATTTCTCTGAATTCACATCATAAACGAAATGTTTTATCTGAAGATAAATCACGCATAGATTTATATTCGTTCATTATGAATGGTAAAATCATCATGTGTAATATGATAGGATATAATGATGACATAATATGACAAAGAAAACAAACTGAATGTGAAATTATGTTTATATAGTTGCGTTTACAATTTTCAAAGAAGATTTAATAAATAGTAAGACTTTTTTTTCTTATTGTAGAGAAAAAATAATAAACGCATAATTCGTTTGAAACAATCCGATTAAAAAAGCTTATTTGGAACAGAAAAATAGAACATAACAGATCTCATTCGATCCGTACGACTATGATCATGAGATATAAAGGTAAAATATAAATGAAAAGAAGTAATAAAAAAAATCCACTGTTAATGTGTAAGTAGTAGTCAGTAATTCTCGTACTTGGTTTTTTGTGTAGGTGATATATAACATGTGCATGTGTGGTTTGTTCGTTGCGTCTAGTTTTACTCAAACAACAGAAATATCATAATCATGATTCATGATTCATGAGTTTGGTCACTGAAACATCACAATTCACAACAAAAGCTTTCAACAACCCCCAAAATTTACTAATCATTAAATGCTTTTTCTCTGAGTTACTACTTAATTAGGTCTACAATTAAGACTCTGTAGTGATACAGGTTTTTAGATACGAGTTACGGTAGACTACCAAATTTTTGGTGATAATTGATTGTCTTTTACTTTTTAAAATCAAAAATATCGAGGTAACTTTTTCAAATACAATAAAACACATAACATATTCATATTCTATATGGAGTAATTTTATTTTTTTTATTTGAAATAATGAACCATTTTGCCTAAATCGCGATAATAATGCATGAAGAAATTAGCAACAAAACAAGTTTTAATACTGAACCTTGACAAATTGTAAAGCATCATATATGATGAATTCCAACGTACATATGTTTGACAAGTAGAACAGCTATGATTGGATCTTTGTTGGTTTTACAAAAAAAAAAAGAATTGAAGTTGATCAACATCGGAAAAGGGACTAATTGAGTTCTATGGAAGAAAGTCAAAAACCTTAAACAGATTTTTAAAATGATATAAAGAGTTGGAATGTTGAGTTGTTGTAGACAAAAGTTAAGGCAAAAGGAGGGAGACATGAAACAGTGATTGTGCAATGAAAGACCAAACAAGTCATGACCAAAGCACATGTCCAAAGACCAAAAACACCATCATGCTACTTCATTCTTCACTTAAAGTCCATCTCGCATTAACTAATATTTCTACTATAAACATCCAAAATTTGATGGCAGATATCCCATCTTTAGTTTTAATATTTTTTCCGTAACTAAAACTCTTAAATGTCATAATTCTCACTAACGTAAAATTTTACAACTATCCTAAAAAAAATTATAATATCTGAGCGTATATACACTGATCAAAATTAGAAAATTGGAGTTTTTTTGCAGCTAATCTATAATCCTGATATTACATATTTTAGTTGTTCACTTCCAGTCATATTATCGTTTGGGGCAAGTAATTTAGTTTGATTTCATTATTATACCACACCACACCTATTATATACATAATGAGTGTGTTGGAAGTAGCATGGACAAAAGGTGGTCTTAATACAACTCGCATTATCCCTTTTTGCTAATTAAAACCATGATACAAAAAAAGAAATTACATGGTAAGGTAGAATCAAAACTTCATGGTAAGGTAACCTTACGGTGCATGAAACAATAAGCAGAATATATATAATAAAGTCGATAACATATAGTTAACAACAAAATCAAACGACCATGGAATAACGTAAACACTATTAATATTATTGCAAATAAATATAAAACAATATTATATTATATAGAATGTTCTAAAAGACTGAGTAGAAGCCTGTAGTGTCTGCAACAACATCTCCAAAAGCAGCGATAGAAGAAGAAGATAAATCTTGCGGCTCCATTATCGCGTAATCTTCCATTGACATAGAAGCGGCAGCAGCACCATAGTTAGTGATCATAGCAGAAAGATCACATGAACCAAACTCATCATGATGATTCATCATCATCGTCTCACCTTCTTCGAAGTAGCTAGTACTAAACCCTCCGTATAATTCAGAGGCTTTACTTGCTTCCGGAGTTGTAAAACCTGCTCCGGCTTGATTTTGGGTGGTGGTGGCTTCCGGAGGTGGTTTAAGGCAGTGGTTTGGGACAATGCAATCCAAGTAACCCGAGTTGTTGTTGGAGTTATGTTCTTCGCTTGTTAAGGAGAAGAAGAAGTTGTTTTCTTCGTCTAGTGATGAAGATAAAGAGCCGTTAGAAGAAGATTTTTGAGGACTATTTCCAAACGCTTGAATATCCGCGCTTTGATGACGAACTGGCGTTTTGAAAGAAGCAGCGGGTAAGACGGTTTGGGGGAGAGTGTGTTTATGTTGTTGTGGTTGATAATAGTTTTGATAATGAGGATGATGATCGATGACAAACTGTGGAGAAGAGTTTGGTAAGAAAGATTGGTTATTGTAAGGAGAGACGATGAGAGAATGGAGATTAGGGTTTGTGAGGATGGTGTGAACATCAGTTGGAGTGTATACGAAGTTGGTTCGAGCTTGAGTGCCTCTCATTGAAAGAGCGGCTCTATCGTAGGCAAGAGCAGCTTCGTGAGCTGTGTCGAAAGTGCCGAGCCAGTGACGTTCTTTGGTTGTTGGATCTCTGATCTCGGCTGCGTAACGACCCCATGGACGTCTCCGGACTCCTAGGAACCTCCCTGGCTCTGCTTGCTTTGATCTCCGGCCTCGTCTCTCGCCGGTTGTGGTGGTGGTGGTTGTGTTGGTGGATGTGTTCTGGTGGATTAGAGCAAAACCCATTTGAGTTTGAGATGTTTCAAATGGTTTATTATGATCAAGGGTTTTGGAGGTTGACATGATGATGAAGAAATGGTTTTTTTGAAAGGAGGTTTCTTTTAGGGTTTTGGTTAAAGATTTGTTATGATGAGTAAGGTTTTTTTTCTTTTTTTTTGTCTTGCTTCTGTCTAAAGATGATGGTGCTGTTTGGGAATGGAAGTGAAGTGTTGTTATAAATAGAGAGACAATGAGTTTCATAGAGAGACTTCACTTTTGATTAAACTGCTTTTAGTAGACTATCTTTTGTTTCTTTTATTTGTTTCTTGTATTTCTTTTTCCAAAGATATTATATTTAGCATCA
This sequence comes from Crucihimalaya himalaica, assembly GCA_004349715.1. Lineage (NCBI taxonomy): Eukaryota > Viridiplantae > Streptophyta > Magnoliopsida > Brassicales > Brassicaceae > Crucihimalaya > Crucihimalaya himalaica. The sequence continues at coordinate 2,154,431 of SMJT01000009.1, forward strand.
ACGACAAAAAATAAACTAAACGTTGGCACATCAGCTGGATTTTTAAAAATAGCTTGTTTGACTGATTATTATTTAGTTTTTTTCTATAAAAAAAATTAGCTGACGATTTTTTTTCTTTAATATGCTTTTAGGCAATTAACATCCACCGGATTGAGTCTTAACTTTAACCGTGTGTACAGTATATATACTGTATAATGTATATGTATGTTAGTATGTATATACACGAATCGCTATTTATGAAAGCCTAAGACAGAGACCAAGAATCATTGGAACTACTGCAAAATCTGGAATGTCACAGTGACCAATCTTGATTTAGAATAAATTATTGGGAACAATAAAATATTTAAATTCTGATGTATATATTAGATCATGCTATTTGAATCTTTTATTTCAATGGGAACAAACTAATTGATTAACTCAAATAATCTGCTTAGTGGTCACGTGCAATATGCATAATAACCCTACAGAGTACAGACCATAGCCTAGAGGTCAAGGGTCTACGTAAAAAAGAATCGATAATTTTCTTAAGAGTTAAATCCCCTACTTAATTGATATACATAATTGAGGTAATATGCATTGCTATTTACAATAAGGATGTCTAATCAATTTGAGTGCACTGAGATAGGTTCGTTAATTTTCTTTTCTAGCAAAATTATCAACAAGTTGAAAATATTTATTTCAAAATCAGAGGCTTTAATTTTCTCCTAAAACGTTTTTGATTAAAACAAATGTTAATCGAATAAGCTAGGGACATGAAAATTCGAATTTATTTTCCTATCATATTTGGTATGGTTTAGTTTAGTGAAATAAAAGTAGTAGTCTATAGTATAATTGTAGAAACCCCCTGATCAAATCACATGGTTACCCGCATTTTAAGCGGAAATAGAAATGAGAACAATTTATTTTTGTCATCTTGTAATGATTTTTCAATGGGAGTGGTTAAAGAAAGACACGATGAACCAAACAAAAATTAAAATGCTTAGGAAGTACGTATAAATTTGGTTTTAATTAAACATCTCAGTGGACAATTTTGTATTGGTGTCCTTGTATATGCAAACAAACACAAGTCAACAACAATCTTAGTCTCTTTGTGTTTGTAGTTTTTGTAGGATTATATATATACATATATAGGAGCTTCGACTAGTTATTTGTCATATATGATTGCATTCGGAAGTTAATGCCTTACCCGACAACAGATATATATGATGAAATCAAGAAAATTGTTCATAGTCAACTATAACACGACTTTTAATTAACTAAGAGTTCCAAAAAAAACAGTTAACAAAATCAAATCTGACTATGAGCTCTAACTTTGAACTTTGGATTTAGATTAGAGACTTTAAATCAAACTTATCAAAAGAGTACGTAAGAACACTTACGTTTCAGTCATTGTGGATTTCAGATTGAATTTGTTATGTATTCCACGTTAGAAATATATATATATATATATATATATATATATATATAATAAGAGATGTACATATAGATAGATTTGGTGTGATAAGCTTTGATCTATATATTAAAATCTTTTTGGTTAAGTGTTAGATAATCATAATCTTAGTAGAACTTTGATAGTATTATGTGGATAAAAGATTGCTTATATGTGAATATGGATAAGTTAGTACTTTTGGTGTGAAGATTATATATTTTGATTCATATACAGCGGACCGAATTAATTCACGTTTCGGTTTATCAAAATTACCCCTGCATGTGTTAGATGAAGTTTTCTTTTGTTAAATACTTTCTATATTAGAAATTTAGAACGGGTAAATATTTATAAGTCTATATAAAATATTGTATATATATTTCTTTTTTCAACCTATACTATATTGTATATATCTATTTTGAAAATATACTTACCAACGTCCAGACTGCCTATGTTCATTCATTTCATATTGTTTTTACGTCCGTTTACGGTATGTAGGTCAATCTTCATATGATGTTGCGCAATTTAAATCAAGCGTTGGGGGTTTATACTTGAGAAAGAATTGTTTTATTAGTCTAGGTCAAACACAAAATTCACTAAATTAATTCATTTAGCTAGTCACCGGAATATTCATATTGTTTCTCTGGACTCCAAGATTAATCGGTGAACGAAAGATGATGTGTGAGTCTTCAGTGTCAGATATTCCGATCTTTAAAAAGGATGATGCGAAAGACCCATTGATCTAAGTATATATGCGATTTTTCAAGATCCAAACTATATGAATTATAAAAAAAGATATTGCATTTGGAAAAGTTAAAAAAATTAGTAAATTACTTGCAAATAATTACGTAAGTTTTTACGGTGTTTTATTTTATTTCTACGATATAAAAATCATTTCCACTGATATACTTTGTTAAATTGTTATAAAATCGAACACGTTTAGCTCCAAAGTTTTTTAAAGTGGACTATTGAAAATCCAAATGTATTTGTTGAAAAAAAAAAAACCCAAATGTATTCTAGCGAAATAGATAATCAGAAATTTGCTTAATCTTTTATATATATATATATATATATATATATTTAAATATATAGATCCACCATCGTATTTTCGAAAATCAAAATGTTGTGCATACTGTTAGTGGGATCCACCTGAAGAAAAAGAACTGATAGTCAAAAGGGAATTGTTAAGCAAAGTTGGATCAAAACTGCCAAAACAAGAGCAACAAGGTAGGCCACTTCGTCGAGTTTCTTAATTTAACTACAATGCATCATATATATATCAATCAAACTAAGACTTGAAATGAAAATAGAGCGGGATGGTCCGAGACTCCGAGTAATAGCAAAATATTTGTACATTGCGTCCATATGAAGTACACCAAAGCAATTGATTGGTGATAAATTCTCATCCAAAATGACAACAATACTCAAAGCTTACAAGATAAAAATGATTAGTGTTATATTCTTGGTTTTGTAATTACCTCAGAATGATTCCTATTAACTACAAACGCGCAGATGCAAAAGTATGTAGAGTGTTTACTTAATTCCTTATTACCAATGTTTCTATTTTTGATATCTTATAGTAGTAATATATTTTTAACTGAAAATAGGTGTATTTGTAAGCCACAAGGTCAGCTAAACTCTCTTTTTCTTCTCCTTTTTATGTCATATAAGCCATATAAACCAAAAATCAAATTAATTACAGTAGATTTGAATAAATACGTTGCCTTTTTAACCGAATGGGCTACATACAAAAGTGTGATGGACTCCTTGTATTAAGGGTTGGAAATGTGGCAATTGTTGGTAAGCTTTTTGCATATTGCTAAATGGCATTGGGAATGAAAATTATATTTCTTTTCCTTATATAAATGAGTCAAACTAATAATATAATATATGCTTATATACATTTTAGCTCTTTTCAAATTATATCTTTGACTAATACAACAGTAATGCAATTGTGGTCGGACCACGATAACCGTAGTCACCATCTTTTGGTGCAACTGTTCCGGTCTTAGCGATACAATTTACCAAACACACCACTAATGGCTTCGCTTCGTAATAATGCGTAATGACCGAATTACGAAAAATAAATTTAAATTGAGGAATGATTTATTTTGTTTTATAAAAAGTTACGGAAATATCAAATACTGTGCGATTGGATAAATCTTGTGGAATGACGAAATATAATTATTTTTTTTGTTTTTGAGAAAAAATATAACTACTTAAAAAGTTAAGTTATTTAATATGAAATTTCACCATATTTAAGATATTATTTGATAATCAAAATTTTTTTAAACATATATTTAAAATTAGAAAGATTAAAAATATTATTCATACACTTATTTTGTTTAATACATTCATAATCTATATAAAGCTTTAAGAAAAATACAAACACTTATAATTTCAAAATTATAAACAACAAGATCTAAATAATATATCAATATTCATGTAATTATATTAATATTCATGCAACCGTATTATTCATGCTCAAAGTTGATTTTTTTGTCATGAAAAAATGAAAATAAACAATATATATTGGTATTACACAAATAAACAACTATATTCTCATTTAATTGTTTAATGTTCATTTACTTATATTTTTTTAGTAAAAATGCAAACTCTACGTTTTACGTTTTTACTCATTACATATCTTTTCATTTGGTAAAATTAATGTGGAATAGCGTTAGAAAATGCAATTCTGCCATTTCGCGGGTTACCAATCGAATTCATGTTGTGTGCCAAAATTAACACCACTAAAGTTTTATAAAAATAAAGATTTTATGTAAATTTATATTGGATTGTTATGCCGAGAAAATTATAGAGTAGTATATAACTAATATATTGTATAGACAGGAATGTTTTTATCAAAACTCTAGAATTTTTTTACAGAAATTTAATTTAATTTGTGTCCGGATATTACATAGAGTTCTAAAACGTAATGATTAGAATAAAGTAATATATGTTTAATTGGGTAAGTTTATTAATATATTTCATCCCTTTTATGAATCGTGGTTAAAGACAAGCTTAAGCTATATAAGAATTTGACGACCCTTGACTACTCCACTCAGATTTTTGAACTTGATGTGGGACTATCCTTACATTTAACTTTGTTCCCGTATACATCATAATTTTACGTATTATTTACCACTAAATTATAATCAGTGATAATGATACTAAATCAACCATAGTTAATTATATTTTCTTTTTAATGGTCATCCACATCGTACAGTAGTTTTTCTTAAATATGACAATTAATCTAGAACTAAATTCATTTCTCCTATAAAATTGATATCATTTTGTCGAAATGTTTCCATCAGTTAAATTGAAATACATTTAAAAAATTTTGTTTGCATGTAAAACATATATTAAAAAATGACTTAATGAGTAAAAAATATACATGAAAGTCTTATAATAATTCACAGCAACTAATACATAAATTTTCGGTATTTATGCCTCATTATTAGATCAAAGTATCAAACCATTGAAGAAAATAATTATTATATTATCAAGAGTCATAAACTTATGAGTTTACAAAAAAAAACACTGTCGCATTAGTTAAATGGTTATAGTTCAATAGTTTTGTTATGTTGCACAATATAACTGTTTGCTTTTAATTGTCTACTTATGGTATGGCTAATATAAAACTTTTGTAATGGTTGAAAGATTTGAAGTTAATCTAGAATTTTTTCCTACACAACCTTGGAGAAGCCAAAAAAAAAACCACTATCTCTATGTTTCGTATTTTCAAAATAGGGTAAAAAATTTAGGTTACATGTGATAATCCCAATTGGCTTTGCGCACGATATTGGGATTGCACTATTGAGCTATTGAACACTTTTGGGTGGAAATCTTTTAGTCAAGTTCCATGTGATCGAGGCTTTCTTGGGTTTAGGAATGAAGAATTTCTTCACATTTCTCAAAAATAAAAGGCAAAGAAATAATACAGAAATTTTTGAACAGCTAATGAAAAGCCAAAACTTTTTCTTATGGAATTTAATAAATTTCTGTTGTGATATTAAATTTTATTTTTGTGTCAAAAGGACATCCCCGGGATTTAGGGGTAAAGGTTGTCTTAGAACAAACTTGGACTTTGACGAGAGTTTAGACAGTGTGACCGAAAAGCCAAGTGGGGGCTTCTCTATTAGTTTGCTATTGAATTGTATATCTCCAACAATATAAGGTCATGAAGATTCAAACTAATGAGTATCAATAGTTATCATTACTAAAGTCGTTTATATATTATCAACCGTAGTGTAAACATGCATTGTAATGTTTCTAGTGATTCTTTTTCATATAAACCAAGTGTAAATTAAGAAATCAATGTTTGATGTCTTTTTATGTTTAATAGTTTGATGTCTTTCGGTAGAATTGAATGTTTTGCTGAGAAACGAGAGGGGATGAGTATTTATTTTTGGTTACACTCGTGTATAATAAAAAAAAAATTAATATGTTCTAGAATTTGGGTAATTATTGGAAAGTTATAAGCTCCGATCCTTTTGTTTACTACTTATATATAATTAAAGTCAGGTGATCAATACACATTCGTGGCACCTAGTGGGACGTGATACATCATAATTATATCCTAAACTATGTTCGTGCTCTCCATGTGCTCTCATTACTTGAAATGATAATTAGACTGTTTACATCGTTGAATAATTTTTATATTAATTTTAATAAACGGGACTAAAATTACAGATTTATTTTTTCCGGCATGAAATAAATTACAAACAAGCCAGCTTTAGAAACCAAACACACTTAGATAGATACTTGGGGAAGGAAGAAACAACGAATAAGAGGTAAACACGTAAGCTAGAGAGAAGCCCCACCGAACCTAGTACGCGCATACTATGTGGGACACTGTCGATGACACGTAAGAAACTGTTGCCGCACGCGACAACGAAGAGGGACACAAAAAGTAGAGCTGCTTACGTGTCGTGATCTGACCCGATGGATGTTGAGTAAGAGTTGTTTGTTGGATCGTACGGCTGCCATGCTCCAGTTTGATGTGTGTGGTCAAAAAGAATATCTTTCTCTTGTACGGACCGTCTGATTTTTGGATTGGACGGCTGAGATATTCAACTGCCTCTGCCCTCTGTCATATCTTTTTTATTAGGCCATAACCCTCCTTCCCGTTTCTTCTCTTCCTGTTTTTTCTTTTCTATAAACCGGCCGGTTTGTTTTCACCTAATTTGAATTCCGGTCTCGGTATGTAAAACACATACTCGACTTCGGGTGGTCGGATTCGGATATTTCACTTCGGCTTCGGTTTGGATTCGGATTTACCCAAATACCCAAAAAATTAAAAAATTTGTATCCAAATTAATCGAAAATTGCAAAAAACATGAACTTTTTTTATCTTAATATACCTAATAATATATATAAAAATAACAGAAATATTGGAAAATATCCAAAATAACATTTGATTATTGTAAATATTAGTAATATATTATTAATATGTATCTATATTTCGGCTATATATCCAACTTATATATATTCGGGTTTGGGTTTTTGGATTTTAAGTTTAAAATCCGTTCAGATATTTTAAAATTTTGGGTTCAGCTTCGGATTGGGTTTTTGGATTCGATGTTTTTGGATTCGAATTCGGGTCAGATCTTTGGATCGAGTATTATGCCCAACCCTATCGTGAAGAATCTGATATGTTTCTCCATAATTGAAACTAACCAACCATTATCTCCTATTCCTCAGCGATCTCGATATTTCTAACAACAACCTCACCAATCCCACATATAAATACACATATCATTTAACTTTATCTTCATTATATAACAATACACCTTCAAAAATAGATTCAATGATCTGCGACCGGTTCAATCCAGTGACCGGCAACGTAAACCCCGATTCACTTCTCGCGTCAGTTAGAGAAACAGTCCACATGAGAAATAAAATGGTTCATTTCCACTGAGGCCATCTGACTGAGTCTGTCGATGTCTTATTCGAATCTGTAGGACGACTCGAGCCATTGGCTGAGTCATGCCACACCAACTCCATCTATTCAATCACATACACACACACACACACAAACACACACAAAGATCATAAAATGTTCATAAACGCAAATCAAAACCATATTTAACAGACAAAAGATTCATACAAACCTCTCCTACGATCACTGTATCGCCTTCTTTAACGCCCATATTCTTCAGCGATTTGTTCACACCACAAGCATCAAGCACGTGCTGAAATCTTTTGTCTGAATCCATGTACCTATCGAAACGCAAATCACATCGACATTGGTTACTGACACTTGATTAGTTAGATTGCAAACAACTTGGCTGTAGTTTTAACTCATACCGCCAGTTAGTCATCTGGACAAACCGTTGAAGCCCAGCTCCAACTACATGCCAAGCCCTTGTACCGCTATCACGGAAGATCTCAAACTCATTAATGGCTGCTCGTCGTTCCTTATCTATCTTCTTAGCTACATGGTCCAGATTCTCATTCGCCTGATTGAACAATGCTATAGCCAAGGTGAAAACAAACTCCATCAATACACTGTATAAGCACGGTTTCATCCTATAATGCCAAATTAAAAGTAGACAAGACCTTTAGGTTCTGCGTTGGCTGCTCTGTACTTCTTCAGGAGATCATAAACGGAGGAGATAACTTCATGTGTGCCGTCTCTTTGTACTGCGCTCATACAAAACGGTTCAATCCCGCGGGCACGAAGAGTTTCTTGAAACATTGGCCACTTCTCGTAAGCATCTGGGAGGTCCATTTTGTTGTATGCCACTACGTAAGGCTTCTCGGCGATCTCAGGACTGAATAGTTCGAGTTCGAGACGAACAGCTTCAAACTCAAGTTCAGGTTGCGGAGCTGAACCATCTACGACATGTACCTTTACACCACAAAAGAGAGGCTCTTTTTAGACAAAGCAAAAATATAGTATAAAGCTTGAAGCTAAAGATGGTTGTTTTACCAGTGCTGAACATCTCTCAGTGTGCCTTAGAAACTCATGGCCTAAACCGAAGCCTCTGTGCGCTCCTTCGAGCAAACCAGGAAGATCTGCGACTACCATTGTTGAATCGTAATCAAATGAAACCACACCTAGATTGGGAAGTAATGTTGTGAATGGGTAATTTGCTATGGTTGGCTGCGCGGCACTTATCACGCTCAACAACGTGCTTTTTCCTGCATTCGGAGCACCCACTATCCCTACGTCTGCAACTAGCTTCAGTTCCAAGTCCAGCCACCTATTGCAGTAAGTAAGGTATAATTTAGAATCAGAGCTTCCCAGAAAATAAAATGAAATAAACGAACACTTAACAATTCCTTAAGGCAAACACCATCTCATAATTCTCCACCAACATGATGGTGTTGGACTCTACAACTACTCAATTTAATCTAAAGATAAACCAGAAATTCATATCCGTTCACATCCCTCAATCAACAGGAACATTACCACTTGCAGAGTCAACAACAGACAATCCATATCTATATTAAAATTTGTTTTATACTGAGTATATGCTTCCAAGATGATATCATCTGAGATAGTAAACCTAAACCGGAAGATCAAACGAAGGAAGCAATGCTCACAAGAACAAACCAAGCTTTACTAAACAGTAGAAACACAAAGAAAATGTGTTGCAGAGTTCTATGCTAATAAACCAAAATGAAATTCTTGCATCCTTAAACAATTTAGTCATCCTTGAAGAGCTATCATATAAGGATGGAAAATAATCCATTTCAGAAACTCTACTACTTGCAGTGAGTTAAAGTCCCAAACTTTACGCAATGTTCCATCAACATCCTAAACTGAAACCAACTCAGAATGAAGGAAAGAAAACACTTACATTTCAGGACCTTCTTCACCATTTTCAGCAATCCTAGGAACTTTATTCATCCCCGACTTAAATGAAGCATTCCCTCGTCCACCTCTACCTCCAGGCAACAACAATGCCCTCTGTCCCGGATGCAACAACTCCAAAAGCACCTCCTTCTCCTCCTCTTCCTCACCCTCCACCTCACTCCCAACCTCTCTAGCCTGTCTCACCACCGTCCCAGGAGCCACTTTCACCACAACATTCTCTCCTTTAGCTCCACTCTGCATCTTCCCTCTCCCATGTTCCCCACGTCCCGCCCTGAAATGCACACTCTTACGAAACGGCAACAACGAATTCATCGACCCATCAACCTCTACATACACATTCCCTCCTCTCCCTCCATCTCCACCTGAAGGTCCTCCAAAAGGAACAAACTTTTCTCTCCTAAACGCCACCACACCGTTCCCTCCATCTCCAGCTTTCAAAAATATCTTCGCTCTATCGAAACACCGCATCACCGCCGGAACCCCTTTCTCCTTCACACCAATTTCATCATCTTCCTCTTCCTCTCCCTCTTCACCCGAGAAACATAAAACTTCTCCATCCTTCAATCCAGATCCTTCACTCTCATCCGTATCATCACCATACTCAAACACTTCATCTTCCCAATCTTCATCATCTTCATCAATTGATCCAGAATTACCTTCAAATACATCCAATCTTCTATAATTTCCCCAGATATCATCATCATCATAACTCTTCACCTCTTTCTCTTTCTCTTTCTCTTCCTCCTCCTTTTCCCCCAAATTTTCAAACTTTTCCTCGACCCTTGCGACATCTGACTCAGATAACTTCGCGACATTTGACTCAGATAACTTCACTTCTTCGGAAATATTTAGATAAGAAGAAGACAAAAGAGATACATCGGAGAAATCTTCCCTAGGAGGAAGACGTGTATAAGTAGTAGCTTCGCCGCCGGAGTCAGAAACTGGCTGGAGTTTATCACCGCCGCGAGATTTAAGCTCGACATCGCGTTTGAGCTTCGTGTTTCTAGGGTTTTTGGTTCTTCCCGAGACTTTGTCAGGTTTAGCGAAGATCTTCCGCGTCCTACTGGGTCGGGCTAGAGCTTGAGGAGTGAAGAAACAGTTAATGGATATGGAAGCCATTTGTTTCTCTGAAAAAAAACCTATCTAACGGGACTTTATGTTATACACATTTTGAACTAAATATTGATATTTTATAGTTTTATAAAATGATGAAAAGTAGTATAAACATGAGGACTTATGTTGCAAAAAAAGAGAAACTTTTGTTACCTTTGAAGTTTGAAGCTTGGATCTCGCAGATTAAGAGAGGGAGAGAGGGAGAGAGAGAGAGAGGGAGAAAGGGGCGCTCTAGGGTTTCTGTTTCAGTCTCACCTTCCTCTTAAAGGGTTTTAATCTCACTCTACTTCATTTGGTAGCTGACAATTTTCATCGAGGGCTGTGACGATCTGTGAGATTAGACAAAATGTATAGCGGATCTAGCGATGGTGAGAGTCACGATACATCGACGCAGAGGAAGATCCCGCCGGCGTCATCGATGCTTTGGGTTAGAAATCTACGACGGTATATTGGTTCCGGCGCTGGATTAGGATCCGAAGCTCTAATGGGTAAGGTTCTTTTTGCGTATTGGTTGTTGGGACAGTCTGTAGTTTATTTTATCTTTTAGTTTCAGCTGATGTCATAATTTGAGGAAATGTTGAATTTTTAATTGCATTTGAGAGTTCGTTTTGTTTTCGATATGAGTAAAGTTCCTGGATTTAGGACGTCGAGGAAAATGTACCTTTTTAACTGTGATAAAGCCTTTGTTTTGCAGAGCTTGAAACGAAGAGAATCTTGCTCGAGATATTCAAAGAGAAACAACAGAAAAGCCAAGAAGCTGGCACCATACCGAGCTTCTACAAGAAGGCATGTCTCTTACATCGGTATTTTGTTCAATAGAAAATGCTTGCCTTTGCATTTCAAGGCACTCAGCTACCCGGTTAAAAATCTTGCATTGTGTTACACCCTTTCTAAAAGTTGGTAATTTGTGTCAGACAATAAGATTTTGTTCCTTTACTCTTGGTTCAGAAACCAGAAGAAGGATCTATTAGTCAAAGGGTTCAGAGGCTTGCAAAATACCGCTTCTTGAAGGTATGGATTCTTCATTTCCTGCTCTTATTGCTTCAGAAGAAGTTTAATGTTTTTGCTCGCTTCATCATGTTGGTTAATTTCCACAGAAACAATCGGATCTTTTGTTAAATGCTGATGATTTGGCGGCTATGTGGGTTTGTTTGAGAGAAAATTGTGTGATTGATGATGCCACTGGTGCTGAAAAGGTACAAGCATCTTTTGTATAGTTTTGCTCTAGAGCTGAAATTATTTTTAATCTATGTTAACGTTGATGCTGATATTTGTGCTGTCTTGTCCATGTAGATGAACTATGAAGACTTCTGTCACATTGCCTCTGTATGTACAGAACAAATTGGTCCCAAATGTCGCCGGTTTTTTAGCCCATCCAATTTCATGAAGTTTGAAAAGGATGAGGCTGGGAGGATTGCCATTTTACCATTTTATCTTTATGTGATGCGCACGGTGAGTATCCTTATGTTTTTATTTATTTGTTGTCTTTGTAGTTTTTTTTATTGTGGCTTAATATCGTCCTGTCACCATAAGCTTAATACTTGAACCAACTATAGTTTATACTTGTTTGACTATATGCTCAACACTGTTCAGGTGTCACTTACACAAGCTAGGATTGATATGAGTGAGCTTGACGACGACTCTGATGGTTTCCTTCAATCTCATGTAAGTACCCAAGTGGTTCTAAAGCGTTAATTTTAGAATTGGCCCAAGATGCTTCAAGTAGTCGTCCTACCTGTGGTGCCGACTGCCGACTCTTATGTCGAGTTCCTAACAAATAGTCTCTTTGATGTTGTTATTATAGGAAATGGAGGGCTACATTGGTGGTTTAATCCCTAATCTGGCACAACTGAGGGACATGCCTCCGGCCTTTAATACAATGTATTGTCGCATAGCTGCACAAAAGTTTTTCTTCTTCTGTGATCCCCACAGGCGAGGTAGGCAAAAATATATATTATTATGAGGCAGTGCAAATTTGCTTGACCTAGTATTCAATCACCATGTTTTAAATGTGATATTTTTTTGCGTACAGGAAAAGCCTGTATTAAAAAGATACTGCTTAGTAACTGTCTGCAGGAACTAATGGAATTGCATCAGGTAAATTTAGATGAAAGATGAATGGAATACAGTTCCGTCAGCTTATAGCTTTCCACTTTCAGAAGCTACGATATATTTTGCTTGCATTATCTGATATTTCCTCGAGTATCCTACGTTAGGAAAGCGAGGAGGAGGTCACAGACACTGAACAGGCAGAAAATTGGTTCTCGTTGACTTCAGCTCAACGTATATGTGGTGGGTGTGCTCTTTTGTCTTATTACCTGCAGATAAACTGGAATTAATTCTCGTTATTTTTTTATTAAGAACTTAAATAAAAATTAATCTAGAGTTTCTCTTTTTTTCTGTAGATATGTTTCTCGCACTTGATAAAGATATGAGTGGATCGCTGAGCAAACAAGAACTCAAAGAATATGCTGATGGGACCCTAACTGAGATTTTCATTGAAAGAGGTAAAATCAAACACTCTTGGTCAGTGTAGGATTTTCGTGGTATTTGTACTCACCAATAGTGATCGAGACAAGCTTAATATTATTTTATAAGTGGTTGGGTGTATACTAGTTTTCCCTTTGTTTCTGTAGTGTTCGATGAGCATGTCCGGCGAGGTAAAAGCGACGCAGGCAATTCACGGGAAAAATCCCGGGAAATGGACTTTGACAGTTTCCTCGATTTTGTTCTTGCTTTGGAAAACAAAGACACTCCGGAGGGTTTGACATATTTATTCCGTTGTCTTGATCTCCAAGGGAGAGGCTTTCTCACTACTGCCGATATTCACTCTCTATTCAGGTAATGAATATTTTTATCAAGCGATTAAATCTTTTTGGTTTTTGACTTTTAGTAGATTCTGTTAAAGACATGGAAGTAAAGAAGGGGAGCATCAAAGAGTTGTGATGTTATCTGATACAATCTTCCTAAATAAAAACTCTGCATTTCCTGCTTGCGGAAGCTGAGTTTTGTTCCGCAAGTCTCATATCTGCAAAGACACTAGTGCATATAAAACACACCGTTGATGTGTGATAATGCCATTGTCTCTCTTTTGAATGAGTGTCTCCAATTTTATCTCTTAAACTTACAGAGATGTCCACCAGAAATGGATAGAAGGTGGGAACTATGAATTGTGCATAGAGGATGTTCGGGACGAGATCTGGGACATGGTGAAACCATCTGACCCGTTAAAGATCACTCTGGGTGATCTTTTGGGATGTAAACAAGGTGGAACCGTTGCGAGCATGCTTATAGATGTGCGAGGCTTCTGGGCTCATGACAACCGTGAGAACCTTCTTCAAGAAGAAGAAGAACCACCTGAGGAAGAGTCTCAGTGATTATGTTATTTTCTGTGTCTACCTTAAAAAAAAAGCTAATCATTGAGATCAAAAGTCTCCACTAGTGAACAGTTTCATCTCCAATCTTATGTGTGTGTATCTCTGTAAGATGCTTATTAGTTGGTGACGTTTAATGAAATGGCTGTTTATATTGTTAGTTGTCCTATACTTGGAATCTGATTTGAATTATGAGATTTCTGAATTCTTTTTTCTTTTTTTACAATAATCAACAAAACATAGACATGGATTCGGTCATGTCTTATATATTACAAAATGGAAGTCTTAAGGTTATTGTGTTGTCTCTGGTCTGTGTTCAGAGTTCAGACATGGAAAGGCTTTCTGGGTGTAGCAGCTCTGTTTTCCAGAGATTGCAACCTTTGCTTCAGATGAAACACTTCAACCTGCTTTCATCTCACGTTGTTAGAAAAACGCAAAATTGAGCAGATTGCATTGATAATGATGATGATGATACCTGCAACTGGAACGCTCTTGCTCTTTCTCCTGCAAGAACTCCTCTCGTTGAATGCAACTCCTACAAAAGCCGGTAACACACAATGCTTATAAACTTTGATCCACCAAGTTTTGAAAACGCTTGTATATCCACAAGGATTTTACCTTTTGTGTATCGTCTAGGACAGCTTTTAGGAAAGCTACATCATGCTCGAGCCTGACATTGTCGGAGTGAACCATATTTGACAAACTATTAGATTCTTCTTGAGCAAGCTCTAACCCGGTAAGCTTCTCCTTAAGCAATTCAACATCTCTCATGGCGTCAGATAGCTTTTTATCTGTCTCTTGTTTGCTCCTCAACGCAACCGACACATTCCTCTCAGCCGCCTCTCTTCCCGCCAATGCTGCTTCTAACTGCCCTTCCAGAATCCCATTTCTTCTTATAAGAGCCGTCATTTTGGCCTCATGGAATTGGTACACGCTTGATGATGACATTGATCCTGCAAAATTGATATTATCCATTTCCTGGAATATCAAGGCACCATTGACATTTTCTAAAGGAAAGGTTTCAGAGCACTGCTTCTGGATATTTGATATTTCATGGTCAGAAACCATAGAGAGTTGTTTCTCTGCTGTAATCTTTGCTCCTCCATTGTTGTCATCTGCAGTCTGAAATCATGAGAAGAAATTACATACGTTTAAAGGCAATTCAAGAACACAAGTGAATGCAGGTGCATCATAAACTAACTATATATACCCGAGGCACAGAAACTTCTTCTTCTGAGCACTTAGTAGGTTCGATAACCGCTCTGTATTCCTCTTCGGTGCTGAACTGTTTGCGCAAAGAGACATTTCCAGAAGACGGGTTACGATGATCACCGAAAGCAATCTCTGATAAAGACCTTCTCCCAGAGCCGCCGTGCTCTTCAATGGCTGAAGCAAGTTTCTGTCTAGCAACTGAATCAATGAGCCTCTGTGAAGAGGCTTTGACTGATTCATCACAGGTTATAGCCGCCGAGGGTGAAGATCGTTTACCAAACAGTAACCGGCCGGGGTTTTTCTTGGAATTTGTCTGCGGGTGTGTTGGCGATTCACTCTTGTTCTTGTCAACGATGAAAGCCTCAACCTTTTCATAAAACAGATTCAGACTTTGCATCAAAACACGTAGAAAGATAAATATACAAAAATGTGAACAATGCAGCGGAATGATGAGGCTCGTACCTGATTAGAAGGATCTTTTTTCGTTCCTCCAAAAGCTACGAGGAAATCTTTATCCTTGTGTTGCAGAAGAACTAAACTAAATCCCTATACCAAACATATCACAAGACAACAACTGAGCTTTAACAGATAGCGGTTGAAAGAATATAAAAATTAGTTAAATATAAAATGGGATTTTTCTATTTATCCACCTTGTTGGATGTGATAGAAGATTGAGAAGAGATGCTTGCCACGGACCACTCGACCTTTAGGATATCGAAAACTAATGTTTCCGCGTGTCCTACACACAAGAAAACGCAAACTTGTCAGATCCAAGTAGATTCAGCGCAGTTTCAAGGTAGAACTTACTCTTCTTTCTGCTTCCACCTCCGGTTATATACCATTTAGCACCGCAAAGAACTCCACAACTACCCGCTCTTGGAGACGGGTGAAATCCTCTTATCTTTATTCTAGACCATACCATCTAGATGACACCAGAAGATACAAAATGTTAAAGTCAAGAAACCAAAACAAAATTCAGTTATAGTAAAAAGTATAGAAAGATGGGTGTGGACGAAAAGAATTACGGTTTCAAAGTCGAGTGAGTATAAGTCATTTAATGTTTTGTTGTTGCCCGAACCTCCAAACACAAACAGAATTTTGTCGTCAAATAGCGTGGCTACATGGTGCGATCTTGCACACGGCCGTGTTCCTCTGGTAATTTAAGAAAAACCGTGTCAAGAATACACCAGTAGGGGTTTAATGTAAACTGTCATCAGAAAAGCACGAAAAAAAACTCACGTGCAATTAAGAGGAAGCCATGTGGATGATTTGAGATCAAACATATGAAGATCGTTTAGTTTCCTCTTCTTAGAGTCTTCACCGCCAAAAAGTATCAATACCGAACTGGCCCTCACCACCGTGTGACCATTGCGACTGACCTGCAATTGCATATCTAAATCAGATTTTTTCTCCAAGTCATTTCACAATCCAAACCTGATGCGTGACAGGATTTTATGCTAATGAAACGGAACTTCGAACAATGAACCTAATTCTCTAAGAGAGACTTGGGTTAAAGAGAAACTTGCTTAGTCGAAATCTTTGGCTCGTAACAAAACCACAAAGCCACAAACTTCTAAATGTATATTGGACAATAGAAACTTACCGGTAAGTCTCCTTTTGCATCCATTAGCGACCAGCATTCTGAATCAGTATCAAATGCCCAAACTGCCAATTATATATACAAGTACAACACCATTTTAGGCAGAGAGAGACATCAAAAGTCTAGACTTTAGATTTCAAACGACTGTGAAACCTGAAACTCTATCACTGCAGGGATCTGTTTTCCCACCCACCAATAGCAGTTTTTTACCCCAAGAGACCTAACAACGGATTGAAAAAACAATCAAAACCGAAAGGTACACAACCACAAAACCAGTATACATCTTTGCTAAAACCAACAATCAATTCATACCAAAAAAAAAAAAAAAAACCAACAATCAATTACCAAGCAATGGCCTTTCCAAGAAGGGATCATGAGAGGAAGACTACTTGGCGATAAGTAAACTTTTGAAGACGCAGTGGACCATGTAAATGAATCAAAGTTAAGAACCTGTAAATGTAAAGATGAGAATATCAATCCCTTTAAGCTAGTGCTTGATACCGATAACTTGTCCCTAGTCTTTTTACCTGTACATCATCCAACAAGCCATTACCAGATTCTCCACCAACTACTATCATCTTGTTCCCAATAGCCGCGGCCGCATGCTGCATAAAAGTGAAAACATTTAGTTTTGAAAAAAGCTCAGAAGCTAATGACTGGAAAAAACAACCAAGAAACTCGTTACATTAAAGCGCGGAGCGGGTTTATCCCCACCAACAGATAACACCATCCAATTTTCAGAATTCCCTGATGAAGGCTGGAAATCAAGTTCATCAGAATAACTAGTCGCAGCCAGAGCAGCTTCATTCTGCATCATGTTTATTAGAAATCAGATAACAGTCAATGTTACCAAACAGTTAAATACTGTGGTCTTCTTATATAACTTACACTAGAGTTATCCGCGCGTTTGATCGTTCGCAGAGGACTCTTATATCCTTGAACAGACTCCGCGAGCTGTACCTTCTTAACTCTGATCAATTACATCCACAATCAGAGAAGAAACATAAACAATTGAATCTATAAGAACCATGAAACATATTTACATGACTAAAAATAGAAACCCCATATCGAGAACAAGTAGAAGATTCAACAATACTTCACAGTACTAAAGAAAGGACCAATACTTGATCCTATAACAATATTATAAAAAAGGAACTGCTTTTACAGGAAGCTTAAACAGTATACTCCAAAAGGTGATTCCTAAGTCAATTGGCTAATAATGTAAACAAAGAAAAAGATAAAGAAACCCCAAAAAGTTCCCAACTTTGAGCAAATCAATACAGACCCACAAAAAGGTGAGAAGTGTAAAAGAAGACTAACCTGCCAAGTCTCATGCGCCTCTTAGAAAAGCTGAACATTTTCTTCCAATCTCTCAGAAATCCCCAGAAAATAAAAAATGAACCCTAAAAGAAAAAGAAAGGTGCATTGTCATCATCCTGAGATACCCAAAGCAAGAAGAAACTAATTACTGAAATTGTAAAACAGGATCCGTTCTTAACTTGTTGTGAATCTAAGACTCAGAAGTTTACAAGCTGACCCAAATCTGAAAATCAAAGTTCTATAGAAGATCAACCACCACAATGGCAATATATCCACAACTCGAAAACGACGTCGTACTGACTCCTAGCAAGCTGTCTTGGGGCCAGAGCAGGGAAATGATTGGAGGGGAGGATTGATTTAGCTTACGGAAGCTTATAAATTTGTTGTCTTTAATGGGACCAAGTTTGAAAAGAAAAAAAACCGAATCTTGTAATGATCTGGGCTTCACTTCACTTACTTAGCCGCTCGAGCGAGAGAGAGAGAGAGAGAGAGATGGGAACAACCGCTGTGTCATGTGTGTGGTTTTGGTTCGTTGAGTTATGGCGACATGTTTTGTCTGTTTCTGCGGCAGTGTGATTTGAGAGTTTAGTTTGCCCAAAAGATATTTAATGCTCACGATTTGCGACGCCTTTATGGGTCCCTAACTTCGCTACTTCCCGCGACTTATATGACTTTTCGATATTTCTCTTTCAAATCTATAGTAAGACTTATTATTTTTACTTCTTTTTAATATATAATATATATAATATTTAAAAAATTTAATTATTGTAGAAGAAGAAAAACAGAGTCAAAACTATACAAAAATATTACTGATTGTTTTCTACTTTTAAAAAAAAATTTAAATATATTCATTAAAGTATCATACTATATGAAGATAAATTATTAAAACCCCAAACGTCAATTTAATTTTATAGGACAAGGATATCATTTATTAAGATATTGGCTAGTTTCAAAATTTTGCTCTTCTGTATAATTATTTCTGGTTCACTTTTTCTGATGCCCCCAAAAAAATGTATTATTAGTGTGCAATCTTGGTTTTACTTCTTCATTCTTATATTAGTTTATACATGTCAATTATTATTACTCCCTGTGTTCTATTTTTTAGATGTTTTACAAACTTTTTTTAGTTTATTAGATATTTTGCAAGTTTCTATACAAAATTAATGTATTTAATATTTTGTAATCATTATATTTTGAATTGTTTTAAACTAAAATATTAAATAATGTTTTTGTAAAGAAAAATAATTATCTTAACATGCGTATATTTAACCAAAATATCTTATGAACGAAGGGGTATTATTTTTATAAAAGTTCATATAAGTCAATACATATATTTTAAGATAACCTCAACAAAAAAAAGAAAGACAACACACTGATTTATCGATTCGACGTGGACTCATCATATCACCATGCCATAGATTCATAAGATCATAGATGTGTTAAAATATTATTCTGCGTACTTAACTTAGTGTTAAGTAAACAAGTTAAAAACATTATAAGTCAAACCCACAATGCACCAGCCCGCTTAAGCATAGGAATCAAGGATCCGTTAAGATGTAGACTCATGACCTCATTGGCTCCACCGACCAACTCTCCACCGATAAAAACCGCTGGAACTGCGGGGCTACAACCTAGCCGTAGCAACGCCTGCTCAATCTCCCTCCCTCTAGATATCTCATCGAGCTCGTAAACCGCTGGATTCGCTCCGAAATCGCAGAGCAAAGTTTTGATCGTGTGAGACATACAACAAGAGCTCTTGCTGTATATCACCACCGGTCTCTCCATCACCATCTTCGTTATCATCTCCATTGCTCTTTTATATGGTATATTTGATTCAACAGCTTCTTAAGTCGTTTCTTAAATAGGTTTATGAATAAATATGTATGTTTACCCTTAATAGATTGGAAATATTTGTAGAGATTTAAGGGAGAATAGGGGTTTTGTGTAATGTTGTGTTGATATGAAATATATGAGAAGTGGTTGTTTATATAGAAGCAGTCAAGTCGATGATTATAGGATTGGGTGGGAAAAGATGTTTGGACTCTGTTTCTAACGATATCGTGTCCGAAAGCGACACAACATCAATTTTATTTTGGATCATATATAATGTAAGTATTGAGAATCTAATCCTTTCGAACTTATCTTTTCATTTCATTTTTTTGTCCATTTAGGCATTTAGACATACTTATAGTCATGGCTAAAAGGTGAGAATGTCCTTCGTACGGTTCCATAAAGCGATCTATAGTCGATATTACGTAATATTAAAAAAAACCTGAATGAGTAAATAATAAAAGAGACGTATAGGTTTATACTGTTTTAGTAAAATCAAACTGGCAAATCGAGTAGCCACCTAGGCCGATATTTTGAATTTTGAACTATGGTTTTTATCCTCGTTTATTGAAAAGCAGATAGAATCAATAAACTAAAGTTCATTGTAGTTCAATAAGAATTTACTAAATCTCGTATATTGAAAAGCAGATAGAATCAGGGATTTTGTTATAGGCTGAACCCGAGTGACTAGATAGACATCATAGTGGAAAGCTATTGGATCATGCATGTGCTATTAAGTACCTTCAACATTTGTAATATTTTTTTAAGTGCATACAGTAAGGCGTCAGGTATATATATCCAGCATTCTACTTAATCTATTATAATGCCGTTAATAGTTTTATATACAATTAGGGTTAAGATTACATGCCACCTTGTCCTTGGAGGATTAACATCAACATAGATCATGAGATTTGGTTCTCGACTTTGAAAATTCGATTTAAGTTAATCTACTTAGGATCTTTAATCATCTTAAGTTTCATGAACCAAATTTTTTTAATGTTATGTGTTTCCCGAATGTTTCCTGTCATAATTATTATAGAAGTTGAAGTTAAGTTGGTTTTCTTGCATATGGAGATATGATTCTCTCTCTTTCTCTCTCTTAAAAAAGGAATATGTAAAGCCTATCAGGAGGCATCTTATGAGTTGGAGAAATAGTTATCCAAAATAAGGGCTCTTTTTTTCTTTAGGCCCCGTCCCGTTCTCCTACGTGAGGATTCTATTCTCGACTCGCCACTTCCACATTTTGCAACTCACAAAAAAAACCTTTTGGAAATAATTATAAATGAGAAAGATTCTACAATATGTGAGCTAAGCACATTTGCTTTCATAGTGACCAACGAATTTTAAGGACAACGAATCGAGAATACGTATGAAAGTAATACTTATATGTATATATGCCCTCGCGAGGTCCCTTTTCTCCAAAACAACATGAATTCCATTTCACTAATCATGGTTTATTGGTTATGTAGCTAAAACATCCAATCTAAACGTTTTTATATAATGTGTGTGTGCATGTGTTTTTTTTTTTTTTTTTTTTTTCATATTCATGCACAAACATGAGAAAAATGTATTGTGCACATGATTTTTTTTTTTTTTTTTTGGCAAGCGAGGAGTTATAATCTCTTTGGACCAGAAATTCGATCATGATAATTAATCTGTTGGTAGAACTCGAACCCAAGATATGATAATTCCCCCTAGCCTCCCCTTCAAAAGCTCCCCAAAATCGATCGGTAGAACTACCGACACTGGGTTAGACCCATGATCTTAGACCAAGATCATTTTAGATATGCATATATCCTCACTAGACCATGTCGTAATCTGGTCCCATGTCTCGGATAAGATACGTGACCTAGACGGTCCATTGCAGCATGCCAAAGATATTGAGATTAACCACATATAAATAGGGCAACAGCTTTATTACAGAAGGAGACATAACTAGTATGTGATTGTTTTCTAAATAGTTTAAAATCTGTTTTGAATAGGGCTCATGTTACTGCAAAGCTTGTTTCAAGATGCAAATACATGCTAAATTATTTTGTAACCCTATATATATTGGCATCCTAATTTTTTTTTACATCACTAATATATATAAAGAAAAATGACTAATCAAATCCTGCATTTTTGTAACACTAATGTCATCCTTGCTTTTTTAAAGATTTAACTTAAAAGTATTCTGCCTTTTTATAATTCCATCGAATCCTTGGTTGGGATGTGTTGATGGCTACAAGCACGTGAAAAGAACAATTTATCCAATATATAAACGAACCTTTCTTTTTCCATACTGCAGATGCTCCTTTCTAGACAATCTTACATATATCATAATACAATAATTAATAGATTCGATGATGGTTGCATGCATGTACGAATCTTGGACCTCAAAGTTTGGCTTGCTAGAAGACCAATAGCCAAATTTGGGTTCATGCATGCATGGTGGAAAAGCCGACAATGTTTTATTCTTAATTTGAAAAATATATATCTCCCATATAACATAATTTATGCGATCTACGTATTGTGCTGTAGTACTATTACATGAATAATAAATACTAATCACCTGTAAAGTCCAAAAGAAAAGTTTAAAACTAGACCATTGATGACTTTTAAGTATAGAGGGACCAAAATCATTGGTTGCACACAAATAGTTGAATAACAATTAGTAATTGTTAAGCGGGTTAATTACTGTATATTGAAGGTATATTATATACTTTCTTTTGCATAATATAAACTGTTTTAGTTAAAAGTGCACATATTTTTTTTTTTTAACTAATAACTATTTAATAATTAGTTAAAAATACAATTAAACTAATAAAAACCTGCATAATTTAAAGAGTCAAAATTATTGAACAACATTAAAATTATGTATAAAAATTTGTAATACATATTGTAAAGTGGAACAAAAAAAACTTTTTAAACATCTTATATTATAGAACATAGAAAAAATGAAAAGAAAAGAAAAGAAAAAAATGTAGGTTAGGATAAGATATACATAGATCAATATATATGCTTTCGCTTTCGTGCATGATATGACTTGTTTAATACTCACTCTGTCCTAAAATAAGTGATGTTTCATAACAAAAATTTTGTCTCATATTATTTGATTTTTTTACATTTTTATGTATAATTATATTAATTTAATAAGTTATGACTATTTGAATTCTACGGTATTTTTTTCTATTGGTTAGATTTTTGTAAAAAGTAAAACATTTGTTATTTTTTAATCTTTGTGCTTTTAATCCAAACATCACTTATTTTAGGACAGATGGAATATAAGATAGAAATAGAATGTCAACTTTATATGCTAAATAAAAGATATATTATAAATTAAAGGTTATATTTATTTGTCATGCAATTTTGAATATGTCGTGAACAATCTATATATATATATATATATAGAATATATGCGCTATTATATTCTTATAATACATAATGATTTACATGTATTCCACACTTCATGCTTTTTAAAATTGCATATAAAACTATTAGATTAATAACCACCGTCACGGATGATATATAAGAATAAAGATCGCGAGGCCGGTTCATAGCGTCGCATATATATAACCATGCACTATCGTCCGTACCTGACCGTACGTCATGTAGTTGTAACTTAAATTGCTTACATTTACCGATATATTAATAAAATATAATTTTCCAATTATGTATGAATTTATGCAAAAATGTTATTTGAAGAATAAAATTATCTTTGCATATATTCGTGTAGTTTTCTACATATCTCTAGTATTACGTGGAGGTATGAGATTGATAAAGATGAGTTTGTCGTCAGCTCAAATAATGCTCCAACCCGCTACAGAGAAACGCGTGTTCCCACAAACGATTCCGAATCATATTCCTCATTTTATTTCTTGCCCCAAATTAAAAGTTCGATTTCAAATTCCGAGTTTTTAAAGAAAAAAATGAATTCCCCCTTTTTTGGCGTCAAACAAATTCACCTTTTGAAATATAAAACTGCAGATTCATCTGCACCTAAAGTATAGATAAACACACATATTTCTAGTGTTGGCTATATAGCAATCCCAAAGGGCACTATGATCAGTATTTAAAATTTATAAATATATATATATATATCAATATATATAGATATATATGTATACACATATATATATATATATGTATTAAAACTGATGAGGTTTGGAATATGAAAAAGATAAATAACATCGAGAAATTGTAGCCTATCATCATCGAACCAGATAAGAAGCATATGTCTGATCAAAATTTGATCATGGTATACATAACAGCAATGCATGCAAAAATCAAAATTTTGAACCTAACTTCATTTAATTTAACGGTCATTACTCATTACAAATTAAACAACTATCGCCACAAAGTACTTTTACGGTTTACCTCATCATCTTGATCATCTTCAAATTAATTAAGCTTTCCATTTAGTGCATTTGGAGGCAACAAAACGAGCGTCTTCATAATTAAACGTTGTGCCCTAATTTCATTATGCCACTACGACTTAATCAGTTAATCCTAAGAACGCTGTCCGTGTTCTTAAGTTATTTCTTGTTCTGGCAACTATTTTTATTTCTGACCAACTCATCATTTTTATAGGGCCTATAAGCATCTCCCACAAGCTGCTTGGTACAATATAAAGCCCATACGACCCAAGAAATGCTTGCCAAATCCAATCAAATATGTTTTTTTTGGGTGTAGTTACGATGATAATTTTGACTCTTCCACATTCGTAGACTTATTCCTTTTCCGACAAGACGAGGAGTTGAAAACACAACAAAAAAGGTCAAATAATTTATACAACAACCAAATGACTCGACGCCACGGTTACATGTAGATCCATGTTTTGGAACGCTAACTTTTGGCAGCGGTTTGACAACGTCTATCACAAGGTTCCTCGAAAGTCGAAATAAAACTAGATCAGATCATTAGCACAAAGCCACACACGTCACTTTGATTTCCACCTTTCATCATCATATAAAGACTTATCATTGTTTCCTTTTTTTTTTCAAATCTACGTAGATTTTTTGGATAACCGGAGTTTAGCTAAACTAATCCCCGTAGCATAACTACCATACCAATTGTTGTATTGGTTAAGGTGTACATTATTTTACGTTAGATTTGCATCTCGTAAAAATCGATACATCTATTATATCAATTTATTTATGTAGTCATAATTCTTATTTTATATGTATTATATGGTTTGTATATCTGTTTCTTGGTTTGACATTGCATTGTCCTGAATAGGGAATTTATTAAATCAAGCGACCCCCTCAACACTATTAGTCCTGGTTACGTGTAATGTAACTATACGCATCAATTAATTCGGTCCCGTTTCCTTTAAATATATTACGTGATATGTTGGAAACTCGTAACTTTATTTTTCGGCCCGACCAAGCTGCAAAAAAGAAAAAAGGATTATGGATTCATTATGAATCATATACTTACTTAAGGCCACTCAATGTATAATCAATTTAATATATATACGTCAGTTAAGCATACGTCAGTCTGATTTATCAATTTTGTCACTAGTCTCTAATGTGAAAAGGAGAATTCTATGGTCATAATTTTTCCAACGAGGCAACGACAATTACTATATAGCAATACTTTTAAACATTCAGTTGTTAAATTAGTTTAGGGATGAACTCCTCTATAACAAATAAATTTCATCATCGCATATGAAACTTTTCAAATAATATTGTCTAAAAAAGGAGATCGAAGGAGTTTCTGATTTTGTATTTGTGCTAACCAAAACAATCTATAGATACATATCCTCAAAATCAAAAAGTTTATCATTCAATTGAACAAAAAAATTTACAAGTTTTTGACCACCGAATCTGTGTTACGATCGAAATTACAAAGTTGTTAATTATGTCTTTTGTAAAATTTAAGCACACGTTAAGGAGTTTGGTCAACAATCATTGACTACACTTATTTAAGCCACGCGTCGTATGATTAGAGGATCGACGGTGGTCATCAGTTTATTTAAGACATAAAAAAAAAAAAAAAACCGTCCGCTTGATCACGTAACAAAAGTCCATAATGTTTTTCCGACAACGGAGGCAATTATCCACAACGCTCATGTGCATTGTCTCTTGAGAAACTCTCCTTCACTGTTTTACAGCCACGTGTCGTTATATCCTTACAGTGAAACATGGAGATAACGGTGTGCTGAGAAACACATGATCATCTATATTTTTCCGTAATCCCGGTCCAGAGCAGTGTGGTTTAAATTAGCTTTTGGTTATTCGATAGAATTTATAATTTATAGATTACGTAATTGTGAAGAGTGGCACTGGCACTGGCACATGCAAATTTGTAACGACGCACTTGCGCATACAAAATAACTTGTTGGGATTGCATATATGTATCATTATTTCAATTCATACAGATTCTTCACTAATCAAATACTTGTGTTGACTCAGGAAAAAAATAAAAAAATTCATGGATCAAAAGAAAATGAGTAGATAAGAAATTGTATGTCTACGAAAAACGAAACAGTTGTTAACCCACGCGATAAATTACGTGGGTGTTGATTAAGTATTTGGAGTATAATATATTATGCTCGAAGAGAGATAATTAATGTCAAATAATATATAATAGAAATAATTTATTGAATAGTGTTTGATATGAGATCTAATACATATATATAGTATTTGTCATTAAAATATTAATAACATTAAATAATATAAATTTTTCTAATTCTAATCATAATATTCTAATCATAATAGATTATCTAGAAAATATTTTTCGTTTGATCGGTAAGATACACGTCTTGCTCTCCAAATTATTTTTAATAGATTACACGGATTTTACTTCATAACTAAACTTCGATGACTCACAATATTTAATCTGTAAAATACACGCCTTGCTTCTCTGTATATCTCTAATAATTAACATTTTTGTAATACATTATAAGTATCATCAAATGACAATGATCTAAAAAAATATATAAATACAAATCTTCCGAAATTTTGATGGTTTAAAACAAATTATCATAAATCAAACGATGCAATACAAAAAAAAAAAAGTCTCCGGAAATGACACATTTGTAAGGTAAATATTTGTTAATGACTCAATCTTTTCTTACTAGCTTCAAAAGATTGATTTGTTGGATTTGTACCACAACCATTTATTTACATTTAGAAGTGAATTTATTCTCTTTTGAATTAATTTAAATATTTTATAATATAAAGACCAAGGAACGGTTAATAATATAAGCTGGAGGAATAAATGTAGCCTTTATTTCTGTGACTCCGTGAGTCAACTTGTTTGATGTTTCTTTTGAGCCGGCATTTAGTTTTAGACCTTTTCCTTTTCTAGAAAACTCGCTTTATAATTTTGAAATAAATAAAAACTAGAGGCCATAATTATTTTTTAAAGTTGATAGACGTTATAAATTGACCAAGTGACTTATTTCAAACACGACAAAATTTCTGTTATGAGTTTTTTTGTGGTCAATAAGACATTGGAGATTTTTATTATTCTAGATAATTAGTTGTTTTCGCACTGAATTTCTAAAATTGGAATATATATACATATATATATATTATTTTTAATTTTTAAAATTTTTTATGGATTTTTAAAACAAATAAAAACTTAAAAATTAAATTATTCGAACAAAGTAACTTCTGTTTTTGTCTATAAGCAAAATATACCGGTTCATTAGTTTAAAAATTAAACCATAGAGTTTTCTTCTCATGACCAGATATTCATGTTTTATTTAAAATACTAATAAATTATAATGAATTTAACATGAATCGAATAAACTTATTTGTTTATATAGATCAGAACTGCAATTCCAATAACTATTTCAGGTTAATTGTCACAAAGACTAGTTATATTAAATTTATACTACATCAGTACATCATGTAGCACTTAAGGGTATGTTAATTATTATTATATTAGCTATTATATTACAGTAAAGTGTATAAGTTATCCTTAATATATAAATAAATAAAATGTGCATATTTGTGAATAAAATATGTGAGTTATACTTAGTTTATATACTATTTGCATACTCGTAAAAGAAATCCACCGTACTAAATGTAGTGTTAAAATAAAATAAAAAATATACATGTAATTTGTCATTGTATTTGAAATTAATTACATAAAATAAAATAGTTATGAAGGAATAAAAAAGGAAAGGGGCGTGGGCTTGAGAATGTTGCTGCTAATTGCTCATATCCTTCATGTGGGGTCTACTTTCCCGACCATGATGATTCTTCTTTCTCTCCCGACGCCGTTAATTTAGCCTCAAACTGTAGTTAATTAGTTTTGTTTTGATTTGTTTCTTTTTAATGTTTACTTTAATATAAAAAGATTACTTCCTCTATTTCAGTTTAAATCTAGTTTAAAGAGTTTGTACACATATTAAATAAATAATTTAATTTCTATTTAATTTCTAATTAATATGTTTAATAATTTTTATTGGTCAAACATTGAAACAATAGACATAAAACTGGAAATTTTCAAAACATTTACATTGAAAATCTAAAACAACAATTAAATTAAAAAAAAATTTTAATTTTTTTTTTAAAACATTTATATATATATATATAAGTTGAACATACTAATATGTAAATAATATAGTGTTTAGTTTTAAAACCAATATTATCTTTACATTCTCGATTTCTTTTTTTTTCTTTAATCTTTAAACAAATTTATGTCACTTCTATTTTGTTGAAGATAAAAATGTAAATTATAATTTGCTAAAAAGTGTAGTTTCCTTTTTTTGTCAACATGTAGTTTCCTTTAGATTTGTTAATTTGGCCCTCGTTTTTGTTTTGGGTATAGATATACATTTAATATTTCCTACAACCATTTATCTATTCTTTTCCTTTTTCTACTCCAAACCATTTATATCTTCTCTTATTTTATTTTTAAAAAAATAGTTTTTGTATATTAAGTATTACAATTGGTTGCCAAAAAAAAAGAGTATCACGATTGGTTGCACACAAGAAAAAAGTATCACGATCAAAAATATAATTTTCATACATTTCATTCTAAAGAGAATAAAAATGTCTAATGCGTTTGACCAATATCTACTATTTTGTGGTGGTTAAATATCATGTTGTGATATATTTGTTGTAAAATGATTGTATCTAGCATTGAGTTTTATGTATTGTACAATTTCCGTAACACATTTCGTAATTGTTACGGATACTGCATCTAGTTCAGCTAAACTTGTACATATGTATAAAACATACTAATAAGCAAAAGAGAGATTACTAAAATATGTTGTCATTGATCTCACATTTAAACGGATAATGATTCCCTTAATTTTTACCTTTAGCTTTTTTTGTTTGTTTTTAAAAAATGTTTTTTGCTTTGATGATTTATTAATTATCAAATCGATTTTTATAAAATTTTCATATCTTTTTTTCTTTACCTTCCCTTCTCTTCTCGCGTAGCACCCACATCAACCAAAAAAAAAAAAAAAGTTTCCTCGATTTGTTGATCTGCCGCTGGTCTCGATCTCTCTTCAAAGATCTCAAGTGAGAGAGAGAGATGCATTGAAATAAGGCTGAGGCTTTTTCTGTCTTTAGTTCTCTAGTTTCTTGTTTGTGGTTACTGTAAAATTAAAAAAAAAAAATCTCGAGATGTGTTGAGCTTATGTTGGGATTCTCCGGTTGATTGGTTTTGTCGGTAGGGTTTCTTGTGTTTTTGTTTTTTTGAATTTCAATTTCTCCGAGGGACTTAGCTTCGGAGATGAGTGGGTGTTTGCCTTGCTTTGGATCTTCGGCTAAAGACGCTGCTTCCAAAGATTCAGTGAAGAAGGAAGTTTCAGCTAAAGACGGCTCAGTTACTCAGTCTCACCATGTCAGCTTAGGTGAAAATTTCTTGCGATCTGTTGAGTTTTCGTGTCTTAGATCGATTTAAGTTTCTGGGTTCTCATCAAGTTTGTACCTTTTGTAATGATTTGGAAAGAAATGTTAATGTTTCTAATCTAATTCAGCTGCGCTAGCTGGCTATGGAGTTTCTCGACTTTGATTCCTGAGATCTGATGTGTTTTGGGATGTTTGATTATAGTTATGATACAATTTAGCTCCAAATGTTGTTTGTGTCCAGCCTATGTTGAGTTCTCTATACATGGAATGCAAATAGGAGATACCAAACTAGATTACTCAATGCTGTCCAACAAACAATGAATCATAAATATGTTAACTTTAGGGTTTCAGAAATGAAGAGTTATTGATAAGGGTGTCTGTACTTGTTGACATCCCTAGTTTAACAATTGTAGAAAGAATACCGGTGAATTTGTTTTTCTGTAGATTGAAATTGAAATGTGGAAGTTCATTCTCTTTTTATGATTTTTTTCGGATTTGAATATACCTATTTCGATGGTTAATATTCTATTGTTCCCGTTCTGATTAGTTTGTCAATTTATCTGTTGCTTCCTGCTCATTGCTTTGTAAAAGTACTAACATTTCCTTTTCTTTGTAGATAAATCAAAGTCTCGACGAGGTCTTGAACAAAAGAAGGAGTTAACTGCTCCAAAAGAAGGGCCAACTGCTCATATAGCTGCACAAACGTTTACTTTCCGAGAGTTAGCTGCCGCCACTAAAAACTTTCGACCAGAATGTCTTCTTGGAGAAGGAGGTTTCGGACGTGTTTACAAGGGTCGTCTAGAGACCACAGGACAGGTGAAGTTCGTAAATCAAATAACTGAATCATCCTCTTTTAAAATTTTCACAATGAAACTCGTCTTCTAATTGGATTTTATGTTTTGCAGATAGTAGCTGTTAAACAGCTTGATCGAAATGGTCTACAAGGAAACAGAGAGTTTCTTGTAGAGGTTCTTATGCTGAGCCTTCTGCATCATCCCAATCTTGTGAATTTGATTGGTTATTGCGCTGATGGTGACCAGCGTCTTCTTGTGTACGAGTATATGCCACTAGGATCATTGGAGGATCATCTACATGGTAAGCCTATTGATATTCCCCGCTGTTAACATGGAATCACATTTGGAATTAAAAGGATTGCATTATTTTCCATAAGACAAGAGTTTAACATTTTTATTGAAACTACCATACACAGAAACCGTGACATGATCCATCTGTATTATAATAGGATGCTTTGTTATTGTATTTGATAAAGTCTTTATCTTTTCTTAATCTGTTCTTTGGAGGCTATTGATGGTGAACAAATGGAATGCTTAGCTTGTAACTGTTCTACGTAGTGCATGTAATGATTATAACTATGGTTTTTCAGATCTTCCACCGGATAAAGAGCCTCTAGACTGGAACACTAGAATGACAATAGCGGCTGGAGCAGCAAAGGGACTGGAGTATTTGCATGATAAGGCGAACCCGCCTGTCATCTACAGAGATTTGAAATCATCCAACATTCTTCTCGGTGATGGCTATCACCCAAAGTTATCTGATTTCGGGTTAGCTAAGTTAGGTCCCGTGGGCGATAAAACACACGTGTCAACTCGTGTGATGGGTACATATGGTTATTGTGCACCGGAATATGCCATGACTGGGCAACTCACATTGAAATCCGATGTTTATAGCTTTGGGGTTGTGTTTCTCGAGCTCATCACAGGTCGAAAAGCCATTGATAATGCTAGAGCACCCGGAGAGCACAACCTTGTCGCATGGGTATGTTAAAATGCTTAGCTTTTCGTAGATCACCTAAAGAGAAAAATATCGACTTTTTTGCACTCTCATGTGATAGTCAACGTTTGGGATATAAAAGGTCTTTGCTGACCTGAACTGTTTGGGGTTCTCTTTTGCTTGGTTACACAGGCTAGGCCGTTGTTCAAAGATCGTAGAAAGTTCCCGAAGATGGCGGATCCCTCGCTGCAAGGGCGGTATCCAATGCGTGGTCTATATCAAGCACTTGCAGTAGCAGCAATGTGTTTACAGGAACAAGCAGCGACAAGACCGCTGATTGGCGACGTGGTGACAGCTCTAACTTACTTAGCTTCCCAAACATTTGACCCAAACGCGCCAAGCAGTCAAAACAGTAGAAGCAGTGGCGGGCCGCCATATATCAGGACGAGGGATGATCGGAGGAGCTTGGGAGATGGGAGTAGCTTGGATAGTCCTGCAGAGACTCGAAGTCGGTTAGGGTCTCCAGCGACTCACAAAAACTCTCCTGATTACAGAAGAAGGGACATGGTGAGGGAAGTCAATGCAGGATCAGAGGGAGGAAGCGAGACAGGAGGTGGGTCAGGGAGAAAATGGGGATTAAGCGATTTGGAAGGGCCGGATTCACAGAGAGGGAGCCCAGCGAGTGTTGGGAGGGCATCAAGAGGGACTCCGAGGAACCGAGATTTAGATAGAGAGAGGGCGGTGGCGGAAGCAAAGGTGTGGGGAGAGAATTGGAGGGAGAGGAAGAGAGCTACCAATGGACCGGGCAGCTTTGATAGTACGAATGACTAAAACGGGAAAGAGAAAGAAACTTTGTATGAAAAGGAGATAACTTTTGTCTTTGTTCCAAAAGGCAAATGAAGGGAGGCTTTGGGGTCATATGAACATTTGTCGGGTCAGGTCGGTCAGTTGTCGGATATGATGTCTGAGTCGAGAGAGACTCTTCGATATTGTGGTTGAAGCTCAAGAACATATCAAGTAAGAGTTTTGAGAAGAACGAGGAGTAGAGAGAGATTGGGCGATTAGGAGGCGAAGAAGAAAGTGTTTTTTCATGTGATGTTTTTGGGGTTTTCTTTTTCTTTTCTTAATGGGTTGTATATGTAATATGGGAGGGAGAATTCGAGTCGATTTTTATAATTTTTCTGTACTATTTGTAGTTGTCTCTCATGTGTATGGATTCGAGTCTATTTGGAAAGAAGGAAATCAAAAATCTATCGTCTTATCATCACATTGCCGTCTTACAATTGTCGGGAAACTGTGAAAATTTGTAAAAAGAGACATGTTTTGTTCAGAGCCGACCACAATAGCAAATTTGAGATTTAACTAGAACTACTACCAAATCTGAAACCACTCGCTAGGAATGTTCTGTATTTAAAACTAAACGTAGTAGAAATAATGCAGGAATGTTTGCGAGTACAAATGATTAGATCGGCCTTATCACTAAAGAAGCTTTCTCTAACTAATTCTCCGATTTCGAATCATACCTAGCAGTGATGGATTCAACACAGGTCTTCTTATTTCCGACGCTTTCCCTGCAGAGACATTAAGGTTTTTGAGTTAGGGTCAGAAATAGTCAGGACCATTATAATTGGGCTTTCGAAGGAGTGTCTGGTTTGCATGGCTTAGCAAGAAAAAAGTCTACGTTTTGGAAATAATTTTGCGTACCGAGCTAACATAATCATCCATTGACAGCTGCTTTCGTTTCTTCAAAAGAGAAGAAGGGCTCTCATTTGCTTGCCTACCCGAAGCTCGCTTTGATGGCGTTGCACTCTGAAACAACTTATAGAACAGATCATGAGAAAACAATTTCACACTTTCTATCCACTAACTGAATACTACAAGTATTTGTTTGAAAATGTGGACTTAAGATGTTCATTCTAGTCCTTACCTTTGCAAGCTTCTTTTCTTTACGGGCTTGCCTCTCTCTCTCATCATATTCTTGATTCTCTTTCTCAATCAACCGGATCAGTGTGTCACATCTCCTAGCAAGTTCCTGCGTTGTACGGGATTTCACAAACCAGTCGAACCTGAACAAGGGGGATGTCCGAAACGCCGCCTTTAGCTCATCCCAGTTTCCATACCCAAGTTTATGGACCATGCATATCTGGTAATCACAAGTTTCTCAGGTCAAGGTCATATTTAAACAGTGAAATCAATAACAGTGAAATCTCAACCCACTGAGTTTGATAAATAGATGTCAGACCATGAAACGGTCACACTCTTCATTGTACAGTTTCCCTTTGTTCTGACCATACTGAATCTTCAGTTCCAGCCATGGGTTTCTGTAGCGATCCAATTTCTTCCCAATAGCTTTCATGATTTCATCTTTCCTAGAGATCCTTGCTTCCCCCCTCTCAATATTCTTGATGATTCTATCGTAATCTACAAATTTTAAAACGTACAACAAGAGGCAAAGCTTAATTAGCATTAGACTGTTTTGTGTGGCAAATTACTGCAAACACATAAACTTATTTAACAATCTAAAGTTACTTACCATTCAGCTCCTTGTATCGCTCTTGGAAAACTTGAGCATATCGTTCAACCTCTTCCTCTGTTTTCCCTTCCATCTCAGAGGCAATACTTTTTATATCGTTCCGGCCATACTTCTCACAAGCCCTAATGAAGGTGTTGAAGTCTCTTCTGCTCCATGTTGAGAAACCCTAAGAAAATATCAACTCCGCTCAATTATAAAAAACCCATCAAAACAAATGTCAACCCACAGTAAGGTCAAACGGTTTTGCTTACCTCTTCCAGTAATAGCTCCTTTTCTTCCACTTCTTCAGCAGTTAAGGGATCTCCAACTTCTGAGAAAATATATCTTAATCAGTAATAGGTGCAGTAAAATAATGTAAGAAAGGAGGGTAAAGACTGAGAAAGACCTTCAGGTTCATCAACTTCAATTGTGTCTTTCATCTGAGTTTTCTGGTGTGTTTGCTGAAACCAAAGTGAAACAAGTTGCTTTAGAAATAATCAGAGACATTAGTTGCACAATTACATAATTAGTTGATAAATTTATTCCCACCATAAGGTATCGCACTTCTTTTTCATACAGCTCGGTCAGTCGCTGAATGTTGAAGAACTGAAAATCATGCCTGCGAGATGGAAAAGAAATTAGATTTTTAGGATAAAAACACTATCCATAAGATAGGGAAAAGGCAAAATGCAGAAGTACTCACAATTGGGGCATGCGTGGAATTCTAGGCTCTTTAGGTTTAGCTGGAGCACCTTGTCGCAATGTTTGCTTGAAGTATTCAGTTTCAGAGTAGCTGAAGGGTGGGTAGGTAAAAGTAAATTAATGAAATTATATTTTGCATAGGAAGACAAAATAGACCACATAATGAGAAAAGTAGAAGTAACATTTACTTGCGCTTTCTCTCTCTTTTTGGTGGATCATTCCAATTCTCACTCACAATCTTTTTAAAATCCAGCTTGTTCTCATCCTACCAAACAAAATTAGAAAGGAATTCAGCAAAAAATATTTTAAAAAGTGCAGAGAATAACCACAGTATGCGTTAAACCCTTAAACCATTCAATTAATTATTCAAGAGCACCTTATTGTCATCGTCAAAATCATAAAAGTCAGCGCCTGCAACATACCGAAAAGTAAATTATTCGGACATCCCATTACTCATGCAACAGAGTTACCATTAAAACTTGAAAAGGGGATAAATGAAGCTCTTACTGTCATCCATTTTAAACTGTATTGCATCTTCAGTGAACTTCTTCATCTTAGCATCAAGTTCAGCCGTTGCCTCTTCTCCTTTGGCAATGATTCTGTCAATATCCTCATCCGTAATCGTGCTATCTTTAGAACTAAACACCATTTCAGCACCATATCTCACCATTTGAAGTAGCTCATCCTTATTAACAGCTGAAAAGTAACAAAAGGAAATAAATATATAAGAGACAAACCAATGCATTTTACAACCTTGGTCAAAAGCACTTACTTTTCTGTTCTGCCAATCGCCCTTGCTGAATAACCAGAGCATCAAGTGCCAACTTCTTGTAAGCTCTCTCAATGACTTTTGCCTCAATTGCATTCTGTATAAAACCAATGCAGAATTAGTTCAAGTTCTGAATGTTTTTCTACTTCATCCAAATGGGTACAAGAGCAACCTCGGTGCAGAACCGGAATACTTGAACTTCTTTTTTTTGACCAATCCTGTGTGCACGATCTTGAGCTTGCAAGTCAACTTGAGGGTTCCTGCCAGAATCCACCCATCTCATTAGGCATAACGAAAAAACTCATAGATTACAATGGACACAAATAGCCTTACCAGTCACTATCATAAAGGATCACAACATCTGCAGTAGCAAGATTGATACCAAGCCCTCCAGCTCTAGTGGATAACAAGAAAACAAATTTCTCACTTCCTGGCTTGTTGTAGGCTTCTATGGAAGCATCACGTTCATCACCACCAGTATTTCCATCAATACGGCAGTACTGGTAACCACGATACAATAGATAATCCTCAAGAATATCCAAAAGCCTTGTCATCTGATGTAGATGAGCAAAATGTTAGAATAATAAGCACAAGGAAACAAGAAGAATAGCACTCAGAAAAGAAGGAAACAAAGAAAGGAATCATAAATGTTTACCTGAGAAAATATCAGAACTCTTGAATCACGATCCTTCAGCTTAGGTAGCAATTTATCTAAGAGAACCATCTTACCTAGAAAGAAGTAAATGTATAAGAAAATAACTAAGACAATTTTTGGCCACGTATATCTGAAGAATGTACTTGGAATGTAAAACTTACCTGCATTTGTTACAAGGTGATCTCCTGTGGTATAGGGGGGACCAGGCTCCGCACCCTGGAAGAGATAAGGGTGATTGCAGCATTTACGCAATTGCATTGCTATGTTCAACAGACGTTTGCGCTCGCCACCACCATTAACCACTTCAAGATCCTTCTGCAGTAAAGCCTTGTAGTACTGTTTTTGCATTTGAGACATGCCAACTTTGAGTATTGTCTCCTTTTTTGGAGGTAGGCCTTTCTCTACATCTGATTTTAACCTCCGAAGAAGAAAGGGTCGGAGAACCTAAAAAAGATGAGGTAAATGATTAGCATAAGAACTTAAAAGAATAACCTTAATAAATGTAAGTACATACCTTGTGAAGTTGTTGAACAACTTCTTGCTGGTCGTTTTCACCAGAAATTTGAAACCACTCATCAAAAGTTTCTGCTGAACTAAAAACCTCAGGGAGAAGAAAATTGAGAAGGGCCCACAATTCATGGAGATTATTCTGTAATAGAAACATATATGAGATATATGAAACAATAACAGGATTACCTCAAGCAAATCAAGTACAGAAGATAATAAGACATAAGTACAAAGAATGCAAAATCAAAACACAACGTTCAAACAGACTCATGCAAGAAAAGTAGTTTCTACATACATAGCCAGAAGCAATCTGACAAAAAATTAAGGATTAAAACAATTGTAAATCACAAGATTGGACAAATACCTGAAGGGGGGTTCCCGTGATAAGAAGCCGATAATTAGTGCTAAAAAGTCTCATGGTTTTTGAAAGGAGTGAATTCTCATTCTTGATTCGATGTGCTTCATCAATGATTATATAACGCCAGCTAAAACGGCGCAATGTTGTCTTCTCTTTGATAGCCATCTCAAAGCTTGTAACACAAACATCGAATTTCCCTGCAACTAGCAGTTCTTCACGAATATGTCTCTGCATTATTTAACATATGTCTCAGCATCCTGTCAGGTACATATAGGCTAAATGGCTGAGTTATTATGACTTACCCTTTCCTCGGGATTACCGAGGAATTTCACAGCCCGCAGGACAGGACAAAATCGGCGAATTTCATTCATCCAGTTACCAAGGGTTGATTTTGGAGCAACCACCATATGAGGGCCATTAATTCCCCTGTACTCATGCAGGTAAGCCAACAAAGAAATTGTTTGAAGCGTCTTCCCCAGACCCTAAACCATGGAGCAAAAATGATAAGATTAGCATCAGATCATATAGAGAGCTTTATAACCTTATTTTATGGTTGCAAAGTAGTGGTTTACCATTTCATCTGCAAGAATCCCATTTATGCCATTCTCGTACAAACGAATGAGCCAATTTAAACCAGCTAGTTGGTAATCTCTTAACTTCCCCTGAATACCTGCAATATGAAGAGTATGAAGATCAGATCTCTAAAATTTTACAGAATCTACACAGTACTACCTAGGAATGTGAGGTCGCAACTGAGGAATACATCAAACAACTACACATCAGAGAAGTGGGTATAAGGTGTCAAATCCTATTATTACTTCGTGTTGCAATAGGACTTGAACAAACATACGCCATTTCTAGATAAAAGGAGTAAAATATAGGTACTTACATGCGGGCTGTGTGAGCAACCGTGTGCCTCCAGATCCAGCTATACCACCCTCTTCTTCTTTCAAACACTCTTCATCTTCCTCTTCTTCAGTTAGTTTGGAAGCATGACGACCCCTGACGATAACGTGAAACCCAATATATTAAGGATTGGAACTGTGCTCATCAAATTTCATGAAACTTCAAATAAATATCCACAATTTATATTGAGATCAGTTGGCACTCAACACACCTTCCTTTCCCCTTCTTCTGGGACGGAGATGGGTCACTTTTAGCAAAATGTGCAAACAACTCAGTTTGCTGCAGAAGATACTTCAGTCTTCCCTTTCCTTTATTGTTCTGAATACATGGGACGATCGAGTTATTACAATACCTCTAAAAGCAAAACGACAACGCAGTTCAGTTATTTACTAACTTACCATATCTGCATCTATAGAAGCATTTTGGGCGTCTAAAATTTGCTGAATTTTCTGCTTCTTCATCTTCTGCATTTCTTTAAGTCTGGCCTTCTCACGTTTGCTGATTTTATCTTTTTCCTCATCTTCTTCTTCCTACATATAATCATCAAATTATGACAAGAGTGACCAAATATACGCACGAGTCACATGGATGTACCATCATAATAAGCGACCACGCAGCATTGTTTCAGACAAAGAGAATCAAAACCTTGTGACTCGAAATAAGACTAGATATCCAGCGACAAAACAAACAAAGGGCAAACACCATAAACTCGAACTTAAAAGACGCCCAATAGTTGAAATGTCGAATGCAAGACTAAAAAAGAAACACGCTCAGAGGAATCGCAAGTAAACCCTAATAGTATACAGATTACATTCAAAATTCCAAATACAGCAACCCCCGAGCCCGACATGCGAATGTGAAATCCAAGATGGGAAAAAAGAAACGAAGAGCTACCTCGTCAGCGTCATCTTCTGCAGGGACAACCTCGTCGTCAGAGACGGGTGCTTCGACAGGGGCAACATCTTCCTCGTCAGAGCCCGCAGAGCGAGCGACGGCCTCGAGCTCCTCATCATCTTCTTCCACATTGGCCTGATTGTTAACTTGCTCTTCTTCCTCCGACGAGTAAGCCTCGTCTGAAGAAAGTTCCCGCTTCGAAGCTCTCGCCATCGACGCCGCTACGAATCCTGATTTCGTCTCTGAGATTGAATCGAGGGTTCCTGAATATTTTTGATTTGGTTAGTAAAAAAAAACACAAAAAAGTGAAATTAGATTTAAAGCAACAAGACCCCGACGTTTGAAACGACCGTAGCTTCGATATGAACCCGTTGATTTCAAGTGATCAAATCTACGGCTACGATTTGCCACGCAGTCTTGACGTAATGGTGTATTTCCCGCCACATGAGAAATAGAGTTTCATAAATGCCCGCCTTGAACTTTGATTAGCACTAATAGGCTTCAAAGGCCCATGGGCTTTAAGTTAAAAAGTCAAAAGGTCAAACCTCTAAAACTTATCGTTCTCTCTATAACCGCCTTATCCATATGCCCTGCCGAATCACGTATCTGACACCTCAGCACTGAAAGGTGCGACACGCTACACGTTTAAATTCCAATAATACCCTTCGTCGCTTTCGAAAGAGCCCACACGCTTCTCGCCTGTACCTTTGCGTATAAAGGACGAAAGTGGAAATTAGAAAAGAAAAAAAAAACAGAATATTCATTCGTATTTTATCGCCGTTTCTTCTATCACCTTCTCTCTTTCGCAGATCAGGCTTCTATATAAATAATAATATATTAATTTTATTATAGCCGGGGATAATCTCCGATCATCGTCGGAAATTTCCAAATCGTGGTGAAAGAAGTTCATTCAAGGCTTTGGTTCATTTGCTTATATTTTCATTCCTCAGTTTTGTTCGGTTTTTTTTTTTTTCTGGGACTTCTGGTTGCTGAAATATCTCTTTCGAATTTTGTCCTAATCCTCGTTAGTTTGGGTTTTGTGAGTCTCGTTATATAAGGTAAACTATATGTTTGGCTAATTTGTTTCCGAATCCTGCTGTGTTTTAGCTCAATTTTTACTTTATTATGTCTGATGAATAGGAAATGATGTGGATGTGTTTATTGCCTTCTTGCAGAACATGGGACAAAAGAGATGGTTCCTCTTGCTGGGAATTTTTGCTTGTCTTCTTTCCTTTTCATGTGGTAGAGGTAATAATGCAACTTCTATCATGATTCTCTGTCTGTTTCCTTTTTTGGGACTTGAGTTTTCAGTTCTTCGGAGTCTCTCTGAGCTTAATTCAGATTTGAAACTTCTGTGTAATGGATATAATAGTGGTTGGGAAGATAGAAAATTTAATCTGGCTACAAAAGAATGTGAACTTGATTTTTCCATTGGAATAGTGATTATTCATTAAGGACTAATTACATGTTTCTTTCATAAGTGGAACAAAATCAATCCACAATTCATTTAGCATCAGATCAATTTTGATTTCAAATCTTTATGATTACGCCAATTTTATGTACTTGGTATATGAGTTGTGAGGCTACAAGTAAGTTAAGACTGAAAGCAAGTGAATTTATGTTGACTTATTTCTTCTGATTGCAGTTCTCAAGTTGAAGAGCAATGATGATCGACCTGTTTACAACCATACGCTTGCCATAACACTTGTGGAATATGCTTCTGCGGTAAGTTAATGGCCGACTAATACAGTAGCAATGATTTTCCTTGACAACATAATTCCCTATAGAATGAATGCCATTTATCTCTAATGTTTTGCAAGATGAGAGGGAACCGTAACACTTGTCCTCTTCATATTTTCATTTATCATTATTTGCACTTCTAAACAAGAGAGATGATGCTGGTAAAGTACTTCAGATGGCTCAATCAAGTTTGTGATATGTATACAGGTTTATGAGTCTGATTTGACAAAACTCTTCAAGTGGACGTGCGAAAGATGCAATGGTTTTACAAAGGTATAACATATGTTGAAGCAGATCACTGTTTAAACTTTGAAGCCACAACATGTATAGCTCCAATTATTGATTTCTAACGTTTTCTAGGATGGTGCAGGGTTTCGAAGTAATAGAGATAATATTTGACGTTGAGCACTGCTTACAGGTCTGCCCTGATATCATAAGCTACAGCTGGACACAATGTTTTCCCATTGAACATTTAATAATATCAGTACATGTAACTTTTAACAACAGGCATATGTTGGGGTGGCTAAGAACTTGAATGCTATCATTATCGCATTTCGGGGAACTCAAGAGCACAGGTTTTATTCTCGTCATTTTAATTTAAAATCTACTCCTTTACATAAACTTGGTTGATGCTTAATCAACCCAGTACTTGTGCAGCCTACAAAATTGGGTCTCAGACTTGTTTTGGAAACAGCTCGATCTAAATTACCCTGATATGCCAGATGCAATGGTAACGACAAATTTTTTTCATTGAGTTGCTCATGAAGTAAGGTGGAATTTCTAATAGTTGTCTAAATTGACAGGTGCACCATGGCTTTTACAGTGCTTATCACAATACAACTGTGCGGCCTGCAGTTTTGGATGCAATCAAACGAGCGAAGAACTCCTATGGGCGGAACATCAACATCATGGTCACTGGTCATTCAATGGGAGGAGCCATGGCTTCCTTTTGTGGGCTAGACCTAGTCGTAATGATCCTTGAATTGAATAAATTTTTTATATCTTTTGTTATGTCCTCTGAAGTTGTTAATGACTTTTATTGGGATATAAATTGCAGGTAAATGAAGGAGAAGAAAACGTACAGGTTATGACATTTGGGCAACCTCGTGTTGGGAATGCCGCTTTTGCATCTTATTACAGTTTGCTTTTACCCAATACCTTCCGGATCACGCATGACCGTGATATGGTTCCTCATCTACCTCCTTACTATTACCATTTCCCTCAAAAAACATACCACCACTTCCCAACAGAGGTAACATTGCTTCCTCAGTGCACTGGATGTCTTTAACAGAATTAAAGTTTTAATTTTAAGCTATTTTATGCAAAAATCTGGAATACTCAGTTATCTTTCCAATGACTGAGCGAAATTTCTCCGCATGGTTTATTAACTGTCTGGAGAAACGAAGGAAGCAGTAATGGTGTGTTTTGGGTTTGCAGGTGTGGGTGAAAGAATTCACTTTCTCGAATTTTGTTCTTTTTGGTTTGGAGAAGGTTTGTGACAACACTGGTGAAGATCCTACTTGCAGCAGGTAACTATCAATCCCTCTGAAACAACTTACTGATATATTTCCTCTCCAATACACGACTAGCAAGAATCAACCTGCAAATCGAAAAATAGGATCATTATATACTACCTGGTTTCACTCGAGCGATGACTATTGGTCAGAAATCGTTACAACACACCTTATGATTCATGTAATAGCTCGGGTACCAGACGTTTTTTACTCGAATCCAATATAACTTTTGGGTCTTGTTTTTTTTCAGATCAGTGAGGGGAACTAGCATTTCTGACCATTTAAGGTACTTTGGGGTAGAGTTGATGTGTGAGACTTGGAGACAATGCAGCATAGTGATGAACAATGAGATGGATCGTTACAGCAGGAAAGATTCAAAGGGTAACATATTCCTGTCGCGGACAGTTCCTTCCAAGGACGTAATGGAAACAAGTACCTATCGAAAACCAGAATCTCTAGTCCATAAGAGTTGGTTGATTTAAGTCTTGAACAAGAAAGCTTGCTTGAATGGGAGGTTTGGCTGATTCAATGTGGAGGAAGAAGAAGACTTGTTGATTCTGTCGTCGTGAAAGAAGGTGAACAAATGATTTTTTTGTAAATAAGTAAATAACTATATGTGTAAATAATGTATGTGAATTAATAATGACATTGTACAGTAGCAGAATAATTTCTAAATTCGTTAAACTTGTATGATACAAGTTGTATCCATCAAGTTCAGAATTTCTTATCTCAATTAAAGTTAAGCTTCAGCTAATCGGAAAAATTACTATTTTATCGTATTTTAATTTATTATCGGGTAGTTAAGATAGAATACAAACGGGAACTCTCTGATTCGGAAAGAGTCTTTCGCAGTTATCGAATATTCGTCGTATAACTTAGGAAACCAGAGAAGAGTTACGCGACCGCATCATTCTGCGACTCGGTCATTTCTTGTGGTTCGTCGCAGTTAAATCTCATCTCTAACTCTCAGTTTCAATAATATGAGCCAACACGCCTCCTTCAACCGCATTTGCGCATAATAGATTCCATCGCCGTTTCTATCTATTCGCAATCGCAATTATTTTTTTCAACAGGAATTATCTCCAACCACTATCCGATTTTTCGATTCCTGGGTTCTTCAAGGATTTGGTTAGCTTGCTTTGATCCTCAGTTTTGTCAATTTATTTTGGTTGCTGAAATCTCTTGTGGCTTTTGCTCTAATCCTCGTTAATTTGGGTTGTGTGAGTCTCGTTTCATAAGCTTAACTGTATTTTTGGCTATGTTGCTTCCGAATTCTGCTTTGTTTTTAGCTCAATTTTGCACTTAAGTTTTGGTTGATGAACAGAAGATGATGATCATGTGGTTGTGTTTTTTGTTTATCTTGCAGAATTATGGGACAAAAGAGATGGTTCTTCTTGCTGGCAATTTTTGCTTGTCTTATTTCCTTTTCATGTGGAAGAGGTAATAATGCAACTTCTATAATGATTCTCTGTCTGTTTCCTTTGTAGGGACTCCCTTTCAGTCTATATGAGCCTTATCAACATTTAAACTTCTTTGTAATGGCAAAATAACAAAATTTACTCTGCCTACTTTACAATGTGACCTGGATTCTCACTCTGGAATAGTGATGATTCATAAATGGCCTATTTTTTGTAGCTCTAAGGCTACAGGTGAATTAAGATTGAAACAAGTGAATTTGTGGTGACTTCTTTCATCTAATTTCAGTTCTCAAGTTCAAGAGCGATGATGGTCGACCTGTTTACAACCATACGCTTGCCATAACACTTGTGGAGTATACTTCAGCGGTAGGTTAATGGAGAATTACTGTAGTATGCCATCTCTACTATTCTACAAGATAGGAAGGAATTGCTAGTTGTGTAACACTTGTCCTCATATGTTCATTTATTGTTATTACCATTACTAGAGAAGAGAGCTTATGCTAATAATGTGCACCAAATGGATGAATCAAGTTTATATATGTATATATGCAGGTTTATATGTCTGATTTGTCAGAACTCTTCACTTGGACATGCGAAAGATGCAATGGTTTGACAAAGGTAGAACATATGTTGATGTAGATCACTGTTAGAAGCCATGATATGTTTAAAGTTAATACCTTTAATTGGGTAAACTAACGTCTATAAGGATGGTGCAGGGTTTCGAGGTAATAGAGATAATAGTTGACGTTGAGCACTGCTTACAGGTCTGCCTTGATATTATACGTGACATCTGGACATGATATTGTTTTATTGAACAATTAATAATATTAGTACATGTAACTTGTAACAACAGGCATATGTTGGGGTGGCTAAGGATTTAAATGCTATCATCATTGCATTTCGAGGAACTCAAGAACACAGGTATTACTCTCGTCATGTAATCTAAAAGCTACACCTTTGCTTAAACTTGGTTGATGCTT
This sequence comes from Crucihimalaya himalaica, assembly GCA_004349715.1. NCBI lineage: Eukaryota > Viridiplantae > Streptophyta > Magnoliopsida > Brassicales > Brassicaceae > Crucihimalaya > Crucihimalaya himalaica. The sequence goes on from SMJT01000009.1 coordinate 2,198,617, forward strand.
GAGCCTCCAAAAAAAACTTATGCAGCATACAAAATTGGGTCTCAGACTTGTTCTGGAAACAGCTCGATCTAAATTACCCTGATATGCCAGATGCAATGGTATGCTTTAACGATAAGTATTTGTCATTGAGTTGGTCTGTAGTACGGTGGAATTTGTAATTGTTATCCACATTGGCAGGTGCACCATGGCTTTTATAGTGCTTATCACAATACAACTGTACGGCCTGCGGTTTTGGATGCAGTAAAACGAGCGAAGAAATCCTATGGGGTGAAAATCGGTATCATGGTGACTGGTCATTCAATGGGAGGAGCCATGGCTTCCTTTTGTGCGCTAGACCTAGTTGTAAATATTCTTACATTGAACTAGTTTTTTTGTATTTTCTTATGTTTTTTGTCCTTTAAAGTTGTTAATGATGTCAATTGGGATGTAAATCGCAGGTAAATGAAGGAGAAGAAAACGTACAGGTTATGACATTTGGGCAACCTCGTGTTGGGAATGCCGCTTTTTCATCTTATTACAGTTTGCTTGTGCCTAATACCTTCCGAATCATACATGACCATGATATAGTTCCTCATCTGCCTCCTTACTATCACCTTTTCCCTCAAAAAACATACCACCACTTCCCAACAGAGGTAACGTCTTGTCCTATTTTTATTCTCAGCTTCCTCAAAATGAGTGATATTTATCACAGTAACTGATGTTAGATATTATATGCAACATTTGGTAATGTATCTTTTGGATTGCAGGTGTGGGTGACAGAACTCAGTATTTTGAATATTGTTATTTGTGGTGTGGAGAAAGTTTGTGACAACACCGGAGAAGATCCTACATGCAGCAGGTAACTAACTCTCTTTTGAATTTCTGCTAAATCTCTCTGAAACAACTTGCTGATTTAGTTCCTCTCTGCACTACACCTACACTAGCAAGAACAAACCCGCGAATCAAAACATAGGACCATTATTTACTACCACGTTTCACCTGAGCCATCGACTATTCGTTAGGAATTGTTACAACAGGCCTTATATGTCTCATGTTTTCACTTGGATACAAACAATTTTTAGAAGTATCGAGTATAATGATTGGCTCTTGTTGTTTCAGATCTGTAATGGGAACTAGCATATCCGACCACTTAACGTACTTTGGGGTGGAGTTAATGGGTGAGACTTGGAGACAATGCAATATAGTGATGAGTCATGAGATGGAGCATTACAGCAGGAAAGATTCAAAGGGTAACATATTCCTGTCGCGGACAGTTTCTTCCACGGAGGTAATTGAAACAAAAAAGTCTTACCAAAACCAGAATCTCTAGCCTATAGGAGTTGGATTTGAAATCGAGTCTTGAACAAGAATGCTTGCTTGAAAGGGAGGTTGGGAGATCCAGATGTGGATGAAGAAGAAGTGTTCTTTGATTCCTTGTTGTCGTGAAAGAAAGTGTATATATAATAATCAAGACTTTGTAAATAAGTCGTAGGTTGATGATAGCATGTAAAAAACACAATGTTAAATAATTATTAATATAAATCCATGATCATATTTGGATTTAACTATGTAAATATGTGAATGGATGTCTAGTTTCTGTGGATGATGAATCTCTGTATTGTGTGTCCCTATCTCTTTAGTTTAATAATATATCGATCGAGCTAGAAAGAGATAAATGTTTTTCTTATCTTTCATGCTTCGGCTTATTTACATAATGACTACAATGGAATCCAGTATATTTTCGAGCCATGTAAAATATCTACAGTATTCTTACAATTTAAACGGTCCACAATAACCAACCATGATTGAAATAGCATTGTAATTTGTTATATACACTGTCAATATACATTACTTTATTGCTTGTAATTTTAATAATATTAGCAAATACTGTAGTAATATAAAAGCATTTTCCAAGACGATCTTGAAAGTATTAAAAGGGGTGCGGATCCGAATGTCAAGTGGCCTGCATGTATAAGATGTACACGAAACGAAACGAATATTTTGTAGCCTTTGACTATAACATTCTCCACATCCCACGTTATTATACCTTACAAAAGATTTACCTTTTTCTATCTAACTCATAGAAGCTTCTTCACCCAATGATCGACTTCATTTTGGCAAAATTGGTTCCGGGTAAAAAAAGTCTCTTGTTTCTCTCTTTCTTGTAATATTTTATTTGTCTGCTTTAACAGATCATTTATGTTTCTTGGTACGTGTCTTTGTGGGTCGTGCCTCGCTTGGTACTGCCTTGGCAACAGGACAACCATCGCTGCATTGCGAACAGTCCCATTTGTTACGAGGTATGTGTGTTAAACCTCAACTTTTAAACCCGAAAAAAGTGTAAACTTCAGCAGAAGATATCGCGGTTCTAGCTAATTGCGTGTGAGCGAATTGCTTTGTGCAGAAGTACCTCTTTGACTCTCTAAATGACACAATAGTGATTAAATGTGGACACACAATGCACTTAGAATGCTACTGCGAGATGTGATAAAAAGTGACGAGCAATTTATGTCTCTGTTTAATCCATAAAGTTGGTGTTTAAGGGTAATATATACTAATGTCTGTCTTTTGTGCAGTTCTAAGTCTAATTTGCTCGAAGTCAGATAAAAGATGATCGTGACGTTGTTTGTGAAGATATGACTGAAACGGTTGATGCAGAACGAGCCGAGGATTGTTTTATCAAAATTTTAACGTTATGTTTGTCAACCAGATACTATTTGCAGCCTATGGATATATATAGCATAATCTTTTTCCTTTTTTCGGAAATTCATATGAGTTTTATTTATTTATATATGTATTTTTATTTTTATTTTTAATAAACAATCATAAAATGCTATAATGGATAGGTTCGTGGTACCATCACGTGGTCCATGGGCTTGGTGGGGTCAATGTAACTGACTCAAGCAACGAACCATTTTAGGTTATGATTGTTATATCATTTTATAAGATCTTAATACATTTGCATAATATACGATTTAGCATTTTTTTTTTTTAATATTCAATTAACTACCAGTAGACCATTTACCATTTTCATTCAGATTTGACATCATCCTCATTCCTTATTTACCAATTCTGCAAAACCTAACAAAAGAATTAACAAAATATTTTTAAAAAAACAAAAAAAAACAATATCATATAAACTTATATGATGATAATAATATAAGGTTAGGAGTATATGATGATAATAATAATAAAATAATTAACTCCCGACTTATTTTGTTATAGCTACAATTTCAGTAATTTTAGTGTTTAACTACATTAAATTCATATGTTTGTATAAGTTTCAAAACTTTAATAAACCCTAACCTTTTGATCGATAGTTACGTAAAAATCATGCGTGGGAAAACATTAACGAAACTCATGCAAATTATTAATAGTCTAAAGTTTCTGATGAACGTTCATTGAAACAACATAGTTCTTTCCTTTCGCAAAATTTTGATTTTCTACACTTTACACACATATTAATTTAAAAAAAAGCCGATTTACCTTTACTATATAACTATCTATTAGGTTTTAAAGATATTTTAATTATTAAATTAATGATTAAGATAAAAAAATACAATGTAAATTTTACAAAATACAAAACAACTTGTATATTTTTAGGCAGTACAAAACACCTTATTGCCAAATATATTGTTCATACTATATATTTCTCGAACATACTATACTATATTATTATTTTTCTAACCCCATATTATGATAAACATGTATTTCCCTTTTTATAATAGTATAGTATAGTATGTTCGAGAAACTTGAGGAAAAGAAAAAGAAACACATAAATAGAAGAGTGAGAAAGTACTAAATTATTATTAGTCGTCTAAAAACTCCAATTGGTAAACGAATAGGTCATTTATTATCGTTTTACTAATTATACAACTTACCACACAAATATTGAGAACAGTATGGGGAAATAAATAGAAATGTCTACTAGATAACGATCTAGAATTGTGATTGGTCAATAAATCGGCGCTCTCTGCTACGGTTCTATCCACGTCATCCCATCTTCTTCGTTACAACAACTCTCTCTCTCTCTCTCTTATCTCTCTTCTAATTATTTCCCCATTTCTTTAAAGCTACAAATCTCACGAACTCCGAAGCTAACAACATTCAGAAGGAGAGAGAATACAATAAAGCAAAAAGATCGAACCTTTTTCTTTCTTTCTTCATTTGAAGATCGAAGAATTTGTGTTGTTTTATCTTCTTCTATAAAAACAAAGCCGTGGGGTCTGCTTTCATTTCTGGCCATGCGATTCCGATAAAACTCTCAGCTTCATTCAAAAGCCCCCCCCCCCCCCCCCCCCCCCNCCCCCCCCCCCCCCCCCCCATTCAATCCAATCCAAATCTACTTCTGAAAACATTTACTATTTCTATACGTATTTTTTTAGAGAGAGTTTACCTTTTTCTCTCCATCTCCATATCTCTCTGTCTCTTGGCTTTTCTCCTCCCGTTCTCATGGAAGCTTCACCCAATGATCGACTTCATTTTGGCAAAATGGGTTTCGGGTAATCTTTTTCTCTTTGCTTTAACAGATCAGTCGTTCTTGGTTTGTGCCTTTGTGGGTCGTGTCTCATTTTAACAGATCAGTGTTTTCATATTCTTCTGGAAGATACGTAGATTCCAAGATATCTTAAGATTTGTTTCACAAAGTATCTTCCTTTATCCACTCCTGGATTCATGGGTTTTCATGTGTTTCCAGCTTCTAATTCATTTAAACACAACCGATTCGTTTTTTTGCTCCAAACCATAGATCTGTGTCTCGATCCACAAATTTTCAATCCATTTATCCGTTTCTGACCATGTAGATCTGTTTCTCTTCCATGTGTATTAGGTGTCACCATTACAGGAGGAGATGCCAAATCAGAGCTCCATGTTGTAACGAAGTCTTCGATTGTCGTCATTGTCACAACGAGAGCACTGTATAATCTCATTTCCTCACCTTAATTACAGTCTCAAGTTACTTTTCCCGTTATGTTCCAACCCTTGAACCTGACTAATATTAAAAACGTTCCCTTTTTAATTTGTGTGTGTTTCAGAGCACATTGCGCAATATCTACGACCGTCACGATATTGTTCGCCAAGATGTTAAACAAGTAAGATCGATCATACCCTTTAAATAGAACTATGTGATCTTAGAAAGTTACCCATTTTTTTTTCTAATCTGTTGCATCGTATGGCGGTTTTTTCAGGTGATTTGCTCTGTTTGCGATACAGAGCAGCCGGTAATTCCCATCACTGCAGTTTATATTACTTTTAACTTGTCTTATGAGTTTTGAGCACTCACTTATTATTTACTTTCAACGTTATGGTTTCGCTGCATTTTTCAGACAGCTCAAGTTTGTTCGAATTGTGGTGTCAACATGGGAGAATATTTTTGCAATATCTGCAAATTCTATGATGATGATGTAAAGAACTTTGGTTTTGCACCTGTTTGAATCTCTTCCTTCTTGGTATTTGATTCTGATTATTGCTTTTAATTGTCTTGTTTCAGACTGAAAAAGGACAGTTCCATTGTGATGACTGTGGAATTTGCAGGTGAGAATCTTTCTCCATACATTGTAATGACTGTGGAAGTAGTTATCTTCTTAATGGTGATTCGTTTGAACTTGTGTGATGAATGTTTTGTCGACATTTCACTTCTGTGTGATGCAGAGTTGGTGGGCGTGAGAACTTCTTCCATTGCAAGAAGTGTGGTAAACTGAAAAGCAACAAAGTTTTCTCTTATTCAGTTTCAGACTAACACAATCATGTGTCGTTAACTCTAAACTTATCCATTACTTGCTTTTAGGATCTTGTTATGCGATTGGTCTGCGCAACAACCATCGCTGCGTTGAGAATTCAATGCGACATCACTGTCCCATTTGTTACGAGGTATGTGTATTAAGGCATAAATATATCGAAAAATTGAGGTTTCAGCAAAACATGCCGCGGTTTTAGCTAATTGTGTGTGCGTGAAATGCAGTACCTTTTTGACTCTCTAAAGGACACAAATGTGATGAAATGCGGACACACAATGCACCTAGAATGTTACAACGAGATGATCAAGCGTGACAAGTAAATTTCCCTTTTCTTGTGGTTATTTATGACTCTGTTTCAACTAAAAAGTTGTTTGTTTTTGGGGTGATTGATGGTTTTGAAATGTTGTGTGAATTTTGAGTAGGTTTTGTTGTCCGATTTGCTCGAGGTCAGTGATTGATATGTCGAAAACATGGCAGAGACTGGATGAAGAAGTTAGTTTATATCCATTTCTGAATTTTTTAAGTATGTTAAATCTTGAAAATCAATAGCTAAAATATATGAAATTGTTTTTATTGGTTTCCTTAGATCGAAGCCACTTCTATGCCTTCGGATTACCGCGACAAGAAGGTAAATAAGTTTCTTTCTCTGTCACTTAAGCTCGATAAAAACCGGTAGCCTAGTAGGGTTAGATATTGACATCAATAGCTGAATACTTTCTAACAAGATTATGCGGGAATCACAGGTTTGGATACTATGCAACGACTGTAATGACACAACGGAAGTGTACTTCCACATAATCGGACAGAAATGTGGGCACTGTCGATCTTACAACACACGAGCAATTGCGCCTCCTGTTCTTCCTCAATGACAAACCAAGATCTTTCATGTATTGCCATCAGAAAGCAAGCAAGAACTTTTTGTTGCAAAAAACTGGGGCAAAGTTGATGATCGGTTATAACAGAACAAAAAAAAAACAAAAAGACTGATGACCAAAATGATTATTGGTCACAAAACAAAACACACATTTATCTTCTTCATGATTGGATTTGTTGTTCTCTTGTATTGTTATATTTTACCATTTGTGTTTGGGGGGTTGAAAATCGAGGATTATGTATAATATATTATACTCTATATATATTCTTGATCCAGGAAAAATCACCTGGATTATATGTTTGCAGGGATTTGTTGAATACTAAGGTTTTGCGAATTCATTTCGAATTATATGATCAGATAATAGCGGATGCAAATCAATCAGATAACTGGTTTGGGTGGATATTTTAGCTCACTATCACAAACAAGCTTAACTTAGATTTGTCGCTCACTATCTGGATTTTTTGATACTTTTCTACACCTCTTTACTTCTCTCTGCAAAAGATCCATCAACAATACCCATGTCTCTTCAATGTTTGTTTTCTAATGTTGTTGAATCAACGAATCTCTCAAATTCACAGATTTTATATTATAAAATTTCATCAGTTACAAGCTACACAGACAAACTCCCTTTGCATAAAAAATTCCGACTAGAAGAACTGTTCGCCGAGTTCTTGACCTGCCATTCCTTCTCTGATCACTTTCTTAAAGAAGTCCTCAAGCGTGTCTTTCCCGTAACTCGGTGTCTTCTCCTCGCTATATTCTCCAGTCTCTGGATCAAGAATCAACATACTCTCTGCAGCGTAATACCTCCCAATCTTCCCAAACTCAGCAGCCTCTCCAACCGAAGGAAAGATCTTTGCGATAAAATCAAGAACCCCAATGACAAAATCCATAATCTCGATAGGTACTCTCAAGAACTTAGGCTCTCTGCCAAGAATCCTAAACAGAATCTCTCCTTGCTCGAGTGGCGTTAACGCCTTCCCTGGTCCACCAATTGGCAAAACCTGATTGATCTTGTTCTCTTCCAACACGCAGTCCGCTATAAACGCTGCTAAATCCTGTTCGCTGATCGGTTTACAAGCGCATAGCTTACCATCTCCGAACATCACATAAGGTTTCCCATCTTTCACAATCTCAACTTGACCACCTAAACTCTTAAAAAAAGCCGTTGGTCTCACAATGCTGTAACTAAAGCTAGAGTCTGTATTCTCCGCTAAATCCATCAACTCGGCTTCGAACTTCAGTTTCGCTCTCTGAAACTCCAATAAAGGCTTCTGCACACAAATCGCAGAGAGCAAAACAAAATGCTTAGCACCAAACTTCTTCCCAGCTGCAAGACTGTTCTTGGTAGCTTCGTAATCAATCTTCCAAGAATCTTTAATCCCTCCATTACGACTAGCGAGACAGGACACAACAACATCAATACCAAACCCAAGATTCTCAATCGATTTCTCTAAAACATCTAACTCAGTAACATCTGAGAAACACACATTTGCGCCTTGTAGTTGTTTCAAAGTCTCTTCCTTGTCGTTCTTTCCTCTAATCCCACTCTTCTCTCTCGCTACAGCAATCACATTAAACCCTCTTTTGATCAGCTCTTTCACTACGAATCTACCTATGTACCCAGTTGAACCAACCACTAACACGTTTATATCCTTAGTGCTTTTGTTCCTGAAGGAAGACGATGTAGCGATTTCTGAAATTCCCGAGTCTAGAGATGAAATTGGTTTGAGTCTCGCTCTACTGGACTTAAGATTCGTTGAAGATTCATGGATTTGGAATGTTGAAGCTAAAGGAGACGACTTTACCTGAAATTGTGACACGAATTTGGAATCTTTGAAGCTGGTGTTGGGTTTTGGTGAGTAGGAAGCGAATACGTTGAAGGAAGAACAAAGTGACATTCTTTGAAATCTCTGTACAATGTTGTTTCGATCAGTGCGAGAAAATGAAGGAAAATTATTCAAGAGACTTAGTGTGAGGCCATTGTATCAACTCGTTTGATCTTCTTCTTCATCCTCAGACACATATAAAATAAATTTCCAAAACAACCCAAATAATTTACGTTATTTCGTTTTCACCCCGGTACTTTATAAATGGTGAAATCGGTAGATATTATGTGATTTATCACTGTGATCCATACTACATATTTGCTTAAGAAAAGTAAAGACAAAACCAAATACCGTAGTTCATTACTAATCAAGAACCAACACATACATAATATAAAGAGAATCAGAAGAACTCTCTTATGTAGAGATGCAATCATATATAGATGATATATACGAGTAAATCGTTGGTCAACGGCACCGGACGACACGAACGGCTGTACGGCGTTCGTTGGAGGTGCAGACAGCCATGACAGAGAGACAGATGACAATAATTATGACGAGATGTGTTAATAGACTCGAACCATCATCGTCACCACCACCACCACAACACGAAGACATACACATCCCACCCATTCTTCTTGTGTCCTTAAGAAGCGATGATGAGTCTATAAGGGAGGTGAGATGAGAACGAAGAGGAAATGAAGTTAGCTGGGAAGGATCTGTCTTTAATGAGTTTTTGATTGGTACTTTTGTTTCTTTATTGGTTTTTGTTGGACTTAAATCAGCCAACTTCGTGTTTTAATAATGAATATAGAGTTTTTAATATGTTCTTAGCAAGTGTTATTTTCATGGTCCGGAGACTTAAGACATATTCTCCCGTCGATGAATAATATATTAGTTGTCGACATGCATGTTGTATTGTATCGTCGGTGACGAAAATTACTTGATGTTATGTTTTTAAACTATATGACCAATTGTTTCTCATAAATCATGGGTTCAAGTTTAATTAGTTTATCATTCGTTTTTCACATAAACTGAAGACGTACTTGAACAAAAATCTCTTAGGACCTCTATGGTGACCCTCTAGTCCTTAGGCACGGACGCATGGTCTTCTAAGTTCTTCTAACTAATTTGGACGTGAATGTGGGAGACGTGTGGAGCACAATACACATACAATATTTTTTTTTTTTTTAAAACAATCGGGCTTGTGTTTGGATATCGAAAAGCCCATTTCACCAAATACTGCAAGTCTTGTTACAATACCTACTCCAAGTCTCCAAAGATATATTGTTTAATATTTTTTTTTTTTGTGGGTTAATTCCGAAGCCATTATAAACAATCATTTTGAGTTTTTTTTTTTTTTTCATACATAACGTGAGAGTTGTGTTTTATGTTATTGCATCACTCGTGATTAATCATCAAAAATTTCGTCAAAATAGTACGACCTAAAACAAGGAAAAAAATATGTGAGCTGCCATGAATTCAAAAAGATTGAGCGCTTTAACAGTTGATCAAAATTTTGATTTATGACCAGAATGCGAATGAAATACAAAAGGATAAGACAAAACTAAGAGAAAATGTACATTACGTAATAAAGAAAAACCTAACTCAGGATTAAGAAAATTCATCATTCGTTGGTCACCGACGGTCATGACAGAAATTTAAAAAGATTAAGATATTAAAAAGATTTTTAAGACAAAAATGGGATTTTAAGAGAAAAAAAAATAGGATATGGCTGTTTCACGAAACCTAAATCTGTAAAGATTATGCTTGGAATATTGTGATTAAAGACACATAGTTTTTAGATATTTCGATGAAAATTAGTCATGACAATTGTAAACTAAGAATTTAGAAAATGTAAATCGTATACGCATCGTCAAGTGGCAATTGTCAAGTTGCAAGTTGCAAGTGGAAGAATAGGTTACTTGGTACCAAATGTTTCAAACTCAAACTCAAACCTACCTTACACGACCTAAAGGCCTTTTGTTGGTTCCCAAACGCCAATTTCCTGTTTTAGTTTTAGTGACACATAAAGTGCCACGACGCCTCTTATTGCACTTTTCTTATAATTGAATACTTTTATTTAATATGTCGTTTTCTTCGGAAATAAAACTCTACAACATATATAAAATAATGACAAGAATTATTCTAGCATGCTTTTTTTTTTTTTACAAAAGGACTAATAGAAGGTGTTAAGGCGGTGTTTTTAATGGTTCGAGACCTTACTCTGTGGGTAATCAACTAGAGTTCAATCGGGGGTAACAACACAGCTCTATATACATACCGCAACTTGTAAAATAGATAAGTAACTAGCAATAGTAAAATAGATCAAGTCATAAACAAATCTCTCTAAGAAATCAAGTATAACTACTTTTTGGCCTCGATAGACAATATTTAAAATCAACAACGTGTAATTTATTTTATTTTAAAACTAAAACTTATGATAAAATCTTAAAAACCACAAAGAGAGAAGCAGAGAGAGGATGTGGTCGATATAAGTGGTGTTTGTTTGGCAGTCGCCAGCGATCGCGATTGCACGTTGTTCGTTTGGCAGTTGCGGGATCCCGCGACTAGTCGCAGCGACCAGCGACTGCCAAATTCGAGTCGCTGAAAAAAACAGCGACTGGTCGCGGGATCCTGCGACTGCCAAACGAACAACACAGCGACTGCCAAAATAATTTTATAAAAATAAATATTAATAAAAATATTTTATAAAAAATATAAAAACTGCCAAAATAATTTTATAAAAATTACATTCATAAAAATTTGGCAAAATAATTTTATAAAAATTTTTATAAAAATTACATTTCTTTTAAATGAAGAAATTTGATTTATAATTAGTTTTTAATATTTTTTATCATTTACTACTACTACATATATAAAAAAAAAATACTAAAATTTTTATAACAAATTTTTAAGCCAAATATGATAAATAAAGTCCTAAATTTATCAATAAAAATATAACAAAAACATAAATTAAAATTATTTTTGCAGTAATTTTTAAACCTTTCTTTTAAAAGAAAAAATTTGATTTATAATTAGTTTTCAATATTTTTTTATCATTTACTACTACTACATATATAAAAAATAAATATTAAAATTTTTATAACAAATTTTTAAGCATTTTCACATACAAATGCATCCTAAATTTATCAATAAAAATATAACAAATACATAAATTAAAATTATTTTGACAGTCGCTGTGTTATTCGTTTGGCAGTCGCAGGATCCAGCGACTGATCGCAGTAACTAATCGCGCGATTGATAAACGAACAACGACCTGCGATTTCAAAGTCGCAGTCGCAGTAAACACGCCCATACAAATCAATAGTCGCAGCTTCAGAGTACTACAGAATCTAAGGGAACAATCTTGCATGGACCTGACTCAGCATGGATTTTATTAGCCTCCCATGTTACGACACGTGCTAACTTGTCTGAACCAGTGTACGTTAATTAAAATCACAGCCAGTGAAAATATAGTACAGTTATAATTTAAAAGTCACACCCTCGTCAATGACAACTTGACATGACGTGGCTTTTCTCATTACCACGTCGGCTTCTCGGTACAACATAATGTTATCCACTTACTGTTTCCTGTTTTGTACGTAACGTTAATTTCTATTTTCTAACAATCTATGAGTATGATTGTGTTTAACCAATGATGCATGGAAATAATTCAGAAAAATATATAAAACAGTACTCGTTATTTATTAGTATTATTCACCATTCACAACGGTTATGGATATTGTACGTTGAATCTTGCAATAATAGGTTTATACGGTTAACTTGGATAAGATTCCAATCTTCTCGATATTCCAACTATTCAAATAGCTTTATAAGTATATCATTATACTATAATTCAAATGGCAATGAAATGAATTGATATAGTTGAAAAATAAAATAAAAATTTAAGCTAGAATTTCATATCACCACCGTAAGCTACTCGTCTTAAACGATGAGAGAGAGAAGTTTTTTCAAATGCAAAGAAGTTAAATATATGGTCCATTCGTTGAACCTTTTTTGTTTTAGCAGTTTGAAACCATATTAAGTCTAGTTAATCCGATAAATGTATTATTTCTAAGCAGAAGTTAGGGTTAAATATATATGAATTAGCTGACTACAAAATCGGAGGAAGAGAAGCAGTGTTTCATAATTTCAAAGAGTTGTATTTATTCATAAATCTAAAGAGAAAATTATATATCACTCAAAAGAATTACATATCTCAAGATTTGTTAAATGATCAATTGAACCAATGAGATCATCTATACAAAGTATTTCTTCACATTAAAACCGAACAAAAACAAAATATATAAAAAGTATATCCCACTAATCACTACAAGTCGTCAAAATTTCCTTCTTTTTTGGGTTTATCGTTATTATAAATTAAAATTTAATTAGTCAATATATGTATCATCCTTTTCCCTGGAAAAAAACTATACCACTAGAAATACTTTGAAAGTGTTCATGTTTCATGTGTTGATGAAAAAAAAAAAGAAACTTTAATTTTCGTGGTCATACTTATTATTGTCATTGAATGCAAAAAAAAAAAATGAAAAGTGAAATATTAAGCGGCTACAAGTATGGGAGCATTGTGGTGACGACACGTGTAATGTCCAAATAGGCAGGCAGCGTTCTATCCACACTAGTACCTTTTCATCTTATATAAACCAAATCCAAAACGCTTTTTGCGATTTATCCAAAACGCTCATAATTCTCTCTTTAGCTTTCTTCTTCTTCTTTGATTTCTCCATTTTTTTTTCATTTGTGAAATGGAAGTTTCAGTGATTGGAAATCCTCAAACGAGGCTCTGCAGAGCTGAATTAGCTTACAGAGAGCTCGGATTTAGGTTTATCTCCGGTGAATCGAGAAATCGGGTTAGTTTCTTGACCCCTAACTCGATTTGGAAGGATATCGCTATCCGGTGCTCTCCGAGATCTGTCAAATGCGAAGCCTTCGTCTCCGATGAAGCTCCGTTTCTCAAATCCACTCCTAATTCTAGATCGGTAATTTAACCCTCTTCTCTTCTCCCTCCATTTGCTTTTGTTCTTTTACTTTATACATGATTCGAAATTTTCCAGATTTATTCAGATCCAGTGATTTGCTATGAAATACTCATTTCAATTTGACTTTGGATTTGCAAAGTTGCGTCTTTCTCTAATTTAATCGTTTTCTGGGAAATATGCAGAAATCGGATTAATTAATATGATTTATTCTAGTCTTTAGGTGATACTAATTCAGATTAGAGCCTATGATGCATAGAAACTTATTCAATTTTCCTCTTTATGATCCAATTCTGAAACATGTTTTTTGTTCTTTGTTGCAGCTCGAGAGTGTAAAATTATTCGTTGGGCTTCCACTGGACACAGTTTCAGACTGTAACAACGTGAACCACTTGAAAGCCATCACAGCTGGGCTCAAAGCTTTGAAGCTACTTGGTGTTGAAGGCATTGAGTTACCAATCTTCTGGGGAGTGGTTGAGAAAGAAGCTTCAGGAATATATGACTGGTCAGGGTACTTAGCTGTTGCAGAGATTGTTAAGAAGGTGGGACTCAAGCTTCACGCTTCACTCTCTTTCCACGGATCGAAAAATCCGGAGATAAGTCTCCCTCGCTGGGTGGAAAAGATCGGTGAAGCTGAACCAGGGGTCTATTTTACAGACAGATATGGAAAACAGTACAAAGAGTGTTTGTCGTTTTCAGTTGATGATGTTCCTGTTCTTGATGGGAAGACACCTATGGAGGTTTACAGAGGTTTCTGTGAGAGCTTCAAGTCTGTTTTCTCAGATTACATGGGCGACACAATCACGGTACTATATCATCTTTGTTTTGATCATACATACTGAATTTGTTTACTCTGGTTTTAGTTCCTGATTTATTTCCTCATTGTTTTGCAGGGAATCACATTAGGTTTGGGACCAGACGGTGAGCTAAGATACCCTTCTCATCAACACGATGCCAAGCGCTCTGGCGCGGGAGAATTCCAGTGTTATGACAAACACATGCTTTCCGCTCTCAAAGGCTACGCTGAATCCACAGGAAACCCTCTATGGGGACTCGGTGGTCCACACGATGCTCCTGCTTACGATCAAGAGCCTCATTCCTCTTCCTTCTTCTCAGATGGCGGGTCCTGGGAATCTCAGTACGGTGAATTCTTCCTGTCTTGGTATTCGTCTCTTCTCACCTCCCACGCAGACCGTGTCCTCTCTGTTGCTTCATCCGCATTTAGCGGGATTGGAGTACCTTTATGTGGGAAGCTACCTCTCTTACACCAATGGAACAAGCTAAGATCTCAGCCTTCCGAGTTAACAGCTGGGTTCTACAGCTCTGATGGTCAAGACAGGTACGAAGCTATCACAGAGATCTTTGCAAAGAACTCTTGTAGAATGATAATACCAGGAATGGATCTATCCGACGAGCATCAATCACCTGAGTCTCTATCGAGCCCCGAATCATTACTTGCCCACCTCAAAACATCCTGCAAGAAACAAGGAGTGGTTGTTTCAGGGCAAAACTCATCCGCTCTGGTTCCTGGTGGGTTCGAGAGAATCGTTGAGAATCTGAAGGATGAGAATGCAGGAATTGATTTGTTCACGTACCAGAGAATGGGAGCACTTTTCTTCTCTCCAGAGCATTTCCATGCTTTCACAGTCTTTGTCCGGAACCTAAGCCAATTCGAGTTGTCCTCAGACGATCAAGCAGCAGAGGTTGAAACCGAGACAGTGAACATAGGTTCAGGCACTGGTGCACCTAGTTTGCAAGCCGCTCGATAAAAATTCAATATGTAAATAAAAGAAAAGTCTCATGTTGTTTAGCATTTATATAGATTGTCAGTATTGTAAAATTATTTGCGACCATGTCTTCACAAAACTTAAATCCTGAAGCTTTTGACACAGATCTCTTGTTTCGGTTTGAGTAATGGTACTCACAAGTCACAAGCAATAGAGTTGATGATATTGCAAGATAACAATTTACAAAAATGTTACACAAAGTAAAGGAACTGTAACATTATCAAATAGATCACGAATGCTCTTTTTATTTTATTTGACAACGATCACGAATGTTCTTTTTAAAGATCACAATTTACAAAATGCTACAAAACAAAAAGGAACTGTAACATTATCAATACAAGATCACAACTGTTCTTTTGAAAGATCACAATCTACAAAATGCTACAAAGTGCTCTTTAAAAGATAAATACAGCGATGCCTTAAAAGAGTCTTACAAATCATTCACAAGCGATTCTAGTCTCAAAGCTGCTCAAGCAAATGGCAAAAGCCTGGAAAGCTGAGATAGGGTATCCATAATCCATCGTGAACATATCTTTCCCGACTTTCCCAAACTGCAGTATTATCCGCTCATTCGGTCTCTCCGGTGACAATCCCGTGCCACCGCCACTGCCACTGGTAGCTGCCGCCGCCACCAGCTGAAAGTTTTTCACTGAAGCCACTGTGACACGGCCATGGAAATTCAGGCACCAGCAGCGTAGCTGCTCGTGCCACCGTGGTGTCTTGTTGCTCAGAACTAATGGTGATTGGCTTGAGCCGCTGCGTACTGGTTTTGATTGGGACCTGGAGAAAGTTGACCGAGTACCGAGGAAGGGAAACTCTGATGGTTCTGAAGCTACTCTTTGGCACTCCATTGTGCTTGTAGGTATTGTGTCCATTACACATTGCATCTTTCTTGGTCCCCTATTAATGCCATCAAGAGACTACAAATCAGATTTGATTGAAATCAAAGGCTGCCAATCCAGTTTTAACCAAAACAAATCGGAAGTTCGGAACCAAAGATACATAATGCAAATTAACTGATTAAAACCTTAATTTCTTTGAAAAATCTTCCAAAAAGCAAAGATATATAATGCTAAAAACTGAATTTGAACTGCAACCACATCAAACCGAAGTGGATGCTATTCGGTTTCTCTATTTCAAAAAAAAATCAAAAAGGGAAATTTCCATACCATTTTCAGCAACTCTTCTCAAGAAACTCTAATATTTGATTTTAAAATTATGACTAATCTACCAGAGACCAAAGAGATGCTGGAGAAAAGTTTCCATGAAAAGTAATAAATTTGAGACTGAGAATTTATCAAATTGGAAAGTTAAATCTGAAAAAAAAAATTCATTACCGGGATCCTAACACATTCAGCTCGTATGTGATATGAGCGACAGGGTAACTTCCGAGAGGAACTTTTGATGAAACTTTTGCAGGATTAGAAGATCGGCTCTTTCTCAACTTTGCGGTTCCCGTTGACGGCAGTAGATTTCCATCAAAGACGGTGAATTTTGTTCCTAGGAAGTTCGATCTTCCACAAGTTTAGAAAGAGCAAATTATCAACAAGAGCTTTTATATATCAACAGCAAAAAAAACAGGCAAAGCACCTCTAGTGGACCTGCATTTAGTTTACTAGATCATGTTAAGTATTCCTAATCCATCAATACCAATCTCAAAATGCTAACAATACGATAAGACTCTTAATCACTACTGCAAAATTTTAATCCTTTTTAGCAAACTCTCACACAATTTGGAATTCCAGTAGGTTTAAAGCAGTAACCAAAGTGTCAAATTAACGATTTTAATATTGTTTGATCATATACACGCACCTCACTTTACCAACATACGCTTGGCTTCTCCTGGACATATCATCAGAACGCAAAGAGATAATGTAATCAGTGCAAGTTGTGTGTTTCAACTTACACGCAGCAAGCAGAAACTTACCATCATCCGTTAAAGCTAAGCAGAGAGACACGTAAGAGAAAGATTGTGTCAATCTAACAATTGCAGAACCAAGAAACTAGAAAAGAAAACAGACTCCAATAGATAGTTGTATTAAACGGCTTAAACAGAGATTGATGCTCACAGTTGGTTAATCCAAGATACAGATGATATGATTGCGTAACTCGATTACGTTTGATGAAGCATTGGACAAGAGAATCCCTTGGACCAGGCTGCAAAAAAAGATACACACCAACAAAGCAACAAACTTTTTTTAGCCTCTTCGATTAAAACAACACTTCAATAGGACTACACAAGAATCAAACAGATGCAATCTCGTATATCTTTGGTTAATTGATCAATATATCACAGTTTAGGAACCACTCAGCATTTGAGAGCAAATACAAACGCAAACACAGAGACCACCGTTTGCTGAATTTTCATATTTTACTTCACAAGGCGGAAGCTCTCAATCACACCACCACAATCCTAACATCAAATTCAGTTTTCAATTTTGTATAGAAATTGAAAATGGTAAAAAAAAAAAAAACGAAACTTTATGTCTTAATTCAATCAGACTTGATGTACACAACCTGCTTGAGAGAGATGGGGAAAGTCAACTTAGAAGAGATCTCAGGGACAGCGACGATTTCGTTCATAATTAGCCGCCAGCCACGGCAAACGCCGGCGCAAGCCACCACGCTGCGTCGTGACGGCCATTCGCCACCGTCCGCCGCCTCAACCCGAATCAGAATCTCCCTTAAAAGCTCTTCAGGGATCTCTGACCAACGGTAATCATGCGATGACCCAGGAGTTGAATCGGCTGCTGCAGCTGCGGCAAGATCGTGGACCACACGATGCGGCCTCGAGCGCATCTCTAGGATTAAGCTACGTATGGTCATGCGACTTCTGGGAATACTTAAAGGGTGGATTTTTAAAGAGATGGATCGGTGATGATGATTTGGGGTTTTAGGTGGAAGAAGAAAGAAGTGGTGGTGGTGGTGGTGTTGTTGAGAGTAACGAAGTAGATTGGTTTCAACAATTATTGATAAGCTCTCTGCTAAATTACTTCTACGATTTTTTATTTTTTATTTTGGTTCTTTAATAGGTATATTAATATTATTATACCAGTCGGCAAAAAAGGTACATTATAAAAAGAAAACAAAAATCTTAACTTATTTGGACTTGTATTAATTTATTTTTAGATAAATGTTGAATAAGGACAAAAAAAGAAGATAAATGTTGAGTTATCCTTAAAAATATATTCTCTTGATGTTGAATTCATCTTCATAATTCCATAAAATGACAGAAACAATGTTTATACTTTTGCTACACCCTGACAAACATCTATGCATTGAATTAATTTCCAAACAAAAGCAAATTGATTTTCTGATAACAAAATGTAGAAAGCATGACATTATACTATTTGAGTTAAATAATATGCTACCAATACCATTAGGAAAAATACAATCCTGGTTGTTAAGAAATTAATAAAACCAATGGTGGCTGAGAAAATTGGTGGGTTGGATAAGATTCCATGTTTTTAAAAGGCACAAAATAATAATTAAACTTTCAAAAGATATCAGTTTATATAGTTTTTTTTTTGTAAACACATGTTTTTTTCTAAATAAATTCAGTTAACTTCATAGTTTTCATATCACATAGTATTATTTTAGAAAAGAAACATAACTTATATTTTTATCAATTTAATATGTTTTAATCTTAATCTTAAAATATATCAATCAGGTATGAGGTGAATCATATTTGTATTCATTTACGTATTACATATTTTTAAAAGACAACTCATGTGGGGCTATATAAATAAATATTACAAAAACACAAAATAAATAATACCAAAGGTATTAGGAGGTCCATGGGTCGACTTGAAAATATCTAACCATCGCTCCTAGTGTAGTAGTAGTAGCCCATGCCCTCGATTTTATTCGGTCCCTCTCTATTTGTTATTCTTTTTCTTTTGTGTAGCAATACGACTTTTAGATAAAGAAAAGCTTTTCAAAATGGTATACAACCAGATTTGAATGATATATGAGAAAAAGTCATACAAATTGAGGGATTTTAAGCTATATTACCCGTAGACTTGACTTTACCATGTCTTAATAAAACACGTTATATTTTCTTTGATATAATACTATACTACTACTACGTACGTGAGAATTTATTTGTAGTTGAAATTTGAAACTCTCTTTTCATATTAGACATATACTCGAGACAAAAAAAAATTACATAACTTTTGAGAAGACACATCCATGATTCATAAACCATAGATAGAATTTATTTGTTGTATAAAGAAACATTTTGGGTGGGTAGTAGCGTAGGTTAGCATCTTGGTTCTTCTTTTTTTTTTTTTTTATTCGAATGATTGGGTAACCAAAAGCGAGTTACTTTAATATTAATGCCACATTTCCTTTGTGGTTTTGTCGCTTTCTTCTTTTAAAGCCAAACCTAACTATTTCGTTGACAAATAGACAAAAGGTATACCAATAGTTTTCAATAAAAAAATAAATCTAGATAAGTACGAAGTGCTTAGTTCAATTACATAATCCTGTCATGTTCCGAGCTCGGTACCTCCACGCATGGTATATAATTGAAGAGATCGTTATGCATATTGTATTTTATGATTTTTATAATCACATTGCAGTTGTTTTCAGTGTGTCGACAATATGCTATTTCATAAAATCAGTTTCAGTTTGTAATCTGTATTATATACAGTTAATAGCTAAATTACATATATTTTGAACCGACCATGACCTCGTTCACGTCTCTTTTTTTTTGAATGCGTGAAACATATCACACTGTTTACAGCCAAAGTTTTAAATTTGGTACATATATGTGGTTTCAGTATTTGGCCCCAAACTCATACAATCTGGTTTTGCTACTGATTTTCTGGATGTGATTTATATCACCAGTTCAGTTTTGGTGTGGCCTGAGTTCTTAAAGCCGACGCCGTTTTAGATTATGGGTTGTTAAAACAAATCTGGGCCTGGGCCTCTTTGGGTGGTGGTGATATGAGGTCAATATCAGACATCTGAAATTTGTTGGTTTGCAAACTCAGATTTTGTTGGGTACAAATACTCAGATACAATGGTGGGTTTAAAAATCAAACCAAGGAGTAAAGTGAACCGGTCTTCACTTGAAGCTTTGTTTGTTATCGGTTAGGTGTTTGTTGCAAAATAAAAAATCTTGCAAATTGAAGGATTTTAAGTTTTATTATTCGTAGATTTGATTTCTGATGGGAAAATATTGAACCGAAATCGAACCGAAACTAAACCAAAAATTTAAAATATTCGGAATCTAAATTCTGTAAGAACCAGAAACTCAAATCAGTACCGAACCAAAATATTTTAGATACCAAAATACATGAAATACGATTACATACTCAAAACTATTAATAATTACGAGTCTCCATGAAAGCTCATGAACCCAGAATCGTATCAGTTTAATTTGTTATCTCAAAAATATCACAAGAAAGAGAAAAATAGAAAACAATAACAATTAAAGAGAATTTAGCAGTTTAGGGAAGATGTAAGACTACATAATATAAGCTGGATCACAATACAAATAAACTTAATTGAGCAATCTTTTTTTTTTAATGAATTTTAATCTTAACCATGAATCGATTTCATGACCTCTATAACAATTTAACAACACTTGATCATTTAGAGCTATGTTAACATTACTCGCGTAGTCCATTTTCAAAATATGTACTTTGTGTGTACGGAAAAACTATCATGTAAAAAATTAAAAGTAATTATCTAGATATTTTCTTCGGTTCTTTTCTAATGACAACTCACTATTACATATCTGCAACTTCTTCTGAAGATTCTGAGATTCTAGTTAGATACGAAGAGAGTAGATTTCATTTACAAGCGCACATTTTTCTTCCTCTCTTACTCACAACAAGAAAACAGGCGATTTGCGACGGAAATATTCCGTCGCGAAAAGGTATTTCCGTCGCAAAAAGGCGACGGCATTTCGACGAAATTGCGACGAAACAAGTTTCCGTCGCAAAGTCCTCGCAAAATTGCGAGGAACATATCCCTCGCTAATTGCGAGGAACATATCCCTCGCTAATTGCGAGGAACATATCCCTCGCTAATTGCGAGTAACTTGCGACGATATAGCCTCCTATTTGTGATGAATTTGCGACGAATAATTAAAATCGCAAATTTGCGAGGGAATTGCGATGATTTTGCACGGGTAAATTGTTTCCGTCGCAATTTCCTCGCAAAATTGCGAGCAAACATTCCCTCGCAAATTGCATGTACATTGCGTGTAGATTGCGATGAAATTTGCGACGGATTTGCAACTTTATTGCATGGGTAGAAAAAATGGGTAAAAAATTAGGTGAAACACGTTTTAAATGTTGTACCTAATTATTGCGAGGGCCGGTTTTCTCGCAAATACGTCGCAAATTAGACGCAATTTTCTCGCAAAATTTTGCAAAAAAACTATAAATACCGTAACGTGAGATCTCTCATTTCACAAAAAAAAAAAAACTAGCTTACAAAAAAAAAATCGAAAAAATATTTAAAAAAAAAACGAGATATCGTTTTGTGAGAGCTAAGAAAGAATGGCGTCGCATAATGAAGTATATGAAAAAAATGGATTTTTCATTAGTCGATCTAGAACTGATTTTGTAACACTGGTCACTCAAAAGCAAGGTCAGAACAATAGATTCAAGAAAAAGATCATAATCTCCAACATGTTATGACTCAATAAAACAAATTTTGACTCAAAAACGACTGACTCTAAGAAAAACGAACACGTTGTCAGCGACTACCTCCCCCAGACTTAAATAACAATGTCCCCAGTGTTATCTGGTTTAGATTTGGTTAAAGAAATCAAAGGAACAGACCGCGAATGAAACGCAAAGAAGTTACCGTTCGTGTGATTGTGAGTTACGATCGATACAGCCTGGTATCGAGCGATACCAGGTGTTTGTCGACAGAGGCTCCTTTTCAATGGATGTGGTATAAATCGACACAGAATGGTGTCGATAGATAATGCTCGTCTGAACATGTTTCTCGTGCAGACAAAAGACACAAAATCAGAAATAAAATTGAAATTAAAACTTATATACAGACTCACAAGTGGGTTGCCTCCCACCAAGCGCTTGTTTAATGTCATTAGCTTGTCCGTGTCGGGGCTCAGCTATCAGTCAGGATCGGGTCGAGAACTAACCCCGAAGTAAGCTCCACAACCAGACATCTCCAACTTCAGAGTTCTGCTCAACATACCCTCCACAACATCCTTTCCTTTCTCTTTCAGCTCTGAAGGGAGGATAACTCTAACCTTAGAGAATGGTTTAGAGGTTCCCTTGCACTTCACCTTATATTCAATCGTATCTCCATCAGACTTCTGAGGGGTTAGAGTCACATGGGTAGCACTCTCGATTCTCTTGTAATTCACCTTCTTTGTTGCCTTAGCTGTTTTGATGTCTTTCTTGGTGATGATAGAAGGGCCATCTAAAAGATCTCTGACAGTTGGCTCATCATAAGGCTCGTCCAACAGATCAATCACCAACGTCTCTCCCGTGACAACAGTGATGCAAGAGACATGTGTGGGAGCTCCTCCAGTAGGAATGGCTTTGTAGTATACCTCTTTGTCAATGTAGGAGAACGAAATTCGCCTACTGGGTGTGTCCATAATCGCACCAGCTGTAGCCATAAACGGTCTTCCAAGAATCAAAGGTGTACTAGATCTTGCACTCATTTCCACAACCCGAAAATCAGTAGGAACTAGACAATCTCCTACTTTGACGAGCAAATAAGGGATTGTACCGTATGGGAGCGAGATGGAAGAGTTCGCGAATGTAAGAGGCATCTTCGGAGATCGAATATCAGCTCCCAATCTCTCTGCAACTGCCCTTGACATGACATTGACGCTAGACCCTGAGTCAACGAGAGACTCTTTGAAATCACCTCCAGAGATAGAGCATGGAACTGAAAATTTTCCTGGGTCTTCCTTTTTAGTCAACTGCGTCATTGGAGGTGATGTACTTCTTGCCTTGATAAAGAGTGTCTTAATCTCTTCCCCAGTTTCTCAGCAACCTCGGAAGTAACCAAGCAGGAGGTGGTTTTCCACAGCTTCTTCAAATGAAATGTTATTAGGAACATTCCTCACCATCTTCTCAAAAGCAAGCAACTTCTCTGCAGTGATGGGGTTTCTGAGATGTCTTGGTGGCAAAGGATATAGCAATTAAGGCTTGTAGACACGTTCCTCAACAATTCTCGGTATTTTTGAAATTTTCAGCTCAGTCTGTGGGGGTCGATCGACACTGGTAGTGGTGTCCGTCGATACTGGAGTTTTTGAGGTGTCCCATGAAAGTATCTGCACTGGTATCGATCGATACTGGGTGGTGTCGGTCGACACTTGGTCGGTGTCAGTCGATATTGCGTCGGTGTCGGTCAACATTACGTTGGTGTCGGTCAACATTACGTTGGTGTCAGTCGATACTGCGTCGGTGTTAGTCGATATTGCGTCGGTGTCGGTCGACACTACGTCGGTGTTGGTCGATACTCGTGAATTTCCAGAATTCTCATCGTCATCTTCAACAAATCCGAAATTTTCTGCAGTAACACCCTCTTCAACTACTGCAGTGACCTCTTTTCCAGTACTCAAGGTGATAGCATTAACGTAGTCATGCTGTGATTGAATCATCTTTCCTTTGACAGCTGCTGATGTCTGACCATATTGAGTTTCCAGCATCTTTTGATGAATGCTGAGAGCCTCGATTTTCCCATTCAGATCTGTGTACATGGCATCCATCTTTCCATTAAAATCCACTTTCATCTTCTGCTTTCCCTCAAGGATCTGTTTAAGCATTGATTCAACCTTGCTTTCCTGAGTCTTAGGCGGCGGAGTCTGGTAAGATGAACTCCCGTAGGCGTTGCTCTGCATCGGTTTCTGGGCAAAGGAATTTGCTCCAAAATTAGACTTGAATCCTCGGTTGTTGTTGAACTGATACTGCTGATTCTGAAAACAAGTACCACCAATGTATTTAACGTCTTCCACTTCAAAATTCTTAACCTCATCAGCAAAGTGTACAGCCTTCTTCATCTTACCCATCAGGAGATTATGCACTGAATCCAGCTTGGCTTGAACCTCAACAATCTGCGATCCATCCAAATTCTCAGCCTGCTTCTTCCGCTCAAAGTCTGCATTCTTGGTGCTATTGCTAGACGCCAAGTTCTCAATCAACACATAGGCATCCTCAGGATATCTTGTGTTAAAATTACCATTGCTCGCGGCATCCAGAGCCATCTGATATCTCCAATCAATCCCTCAGAAGAAAATACCCAGCAACTGAACTTGTGTGAACCCGTGATGTGGATAATCTCTCTGATAGGATCTGAATCTCACCCAAGCAGCCTTAAACGTCTATGTTGCTCCCTGAGAGAATTGAGAGATCTTGTTCCTCAACTCCTCGGATCTGGCGTTGTCGTAGAAGTTGTTTAGAAACGCATTCTTCGTCTCTTCCCAGGTGCTCAGCGATCACGAAGGCAACTGCTTCAGCCAGTAAGCTGCATCCCCAGCAAGAGAGTATGGGAAAAGCTTACAGAAGAGGAAATCATAGGACACTCCATTGTACTTGATGCTAGTGACCAAGTCCTCAAACCTCTCAATGTGATCCATGGGGTGTTCATGAGGAAGACCATGAAAAAGATGCTGACCCACAAGAGTGAAGTATGCAGGTTTCAGCTCAAAGTCATTCCTCTGAAACGCAGGAACACGAAATCGCCGCTCGATTGGCATAGAACTGATCAGGCCTGTTGTACTCACCAATCGTCTTAGCACGATCAACCACATCATTCGCAACATTCACAACAGCTGGAGGGACAATGATGTTTCCATCTCCATCGAGTCTTCGTCCCCTCTCATTGTACAATTGACCCTCATGGTCTTCCAAAGCTCCAGCATCATCACGAACCAAAATCAGTGGATTATTCATCTCTGCTAGCCTCTTTGTTCTCCTGAAACACAGAGTCAAAAATACGTAAGTGACAAAAATAAAAAAAGTTACGACAAGTATCGACCGATACCAGCTGGGTATCGATCGATGCCGACGAACTTAGTCAAAATTCTAATCAAAAATCTAATGGCAAATTTAGAGTCCCCGGCAAAGGCGCCAAAATTTGATATGCACAAATATAATACCCTAAGAGTACCTAAGTAGTAGCTGCAGTATATTAGGTCGAACCACAAAGACTCAAGAAATCACTCAATAGATATTAAGACTCGAATTAAGCTAAGCGAACAAAGTTGTGTAATTCAATGGAGGAAATAAGCAGCAGAATATAAAAGTTGTGTAATTCAATGGAGGAAAACGCTAAGCCTAGGGCAATTCTCCGGTAAATCAGAATTGCAGGTTAAATAGAATGTCAGGAGGATATTAAGCACTGTTCTTGAACTTGAAACACAAATGTAAAATCAACCAACCGTCGCTGCGAAGATTATCTATGTCTAAACTAGAATTCAAATTTCTTTGCAAATCCTATGAATTCAAACAAGCATTAAGGATCAGGTTCAATTGTTCACAAAATCCTAACCAAATTTCTTTACGAATAGGTCTTTTGCTCATCTAACACTAGTTCAGGCAATCAATCACACTTTCGTGCCAATCAAACAACCTAAGATCAGATTCTAGGTCATGAAGCTAGAGTCAGCAGTAATCACAAGTCTAGATGAAGAACTCTATTGAATCTCTCCTATCAATTCAGATCAACCTAACAATTCATCAAACACCTTTGAATAACCCTAAACCTAACAAGGAATCTACTCAGACATGGTGAATGAAGCAAACATCATGAATAAAATAGATTGCATAAAAAAATCAAGAGTAAACAAGGGTTCAGAATTGTCTCCCACAAAACCCGGAACCAATCTCTCTCAAACTATTAGAATCAAATCCCCTCCCTCCTAAAAGTGGCTAAAAAACCCTAAATATAATGGTAAAACACGTTCACGGCTTAATTGTAAATAATAGAATCTTCTGGGCCAAGTTGCAGACTCTTCAGACTTGTAAAATCACGTGTTTTCCTTTTCTGCAGTCGGTATCGATCGATACCAGGTGGGTGTCGGTCGATACCAGGACTCTGTGCTCGCCAGACTGGACTATCTTCACGAAAACTAGCATAACTTTTGATCGCACCGTTAGAATGGCCTAAAACCACTTCCAAATGAAAGCTAATCCATTGATCTATCTGGTATTCAAATTTGAGCTCATTCCAACGGCGGGAAGTTATTCAACGAATGCCAAAAACAAACTCCAGAATGCTCCAATATCTCCAATTATGCTCCAAACGTGTCAAAACCTGAAAAGACTCAAAAAGACTACAAAAACACTAGAAGGACTCTAAAAACAAGACGTATATCATGTCTAAAAATGGGTAAAAACTATGATATATCAACATATTACAAGAATTGCGTGTGCTTTGCGACGGAATTGCGACGGACAGTAATTTCAATAAACACTCGATTTTTCTTCTTCTTTCCTCTTCTTCTTCTTCTTCTTCTTCTTTTCTCCGCGCCGGAAATCTCTCCCTCTCGCCGCCGGATTTTCTCTTCTCGCCGCCAGATTCTCTCACCCGCCTCCTCTCTCTCTCTCTCGCCGCCGAATTCTCTCACACGCTCTCTCTTCTTTTTTCTCGCCTCCGCCGCCGCCGATTTCTTCCTCCACCGCCATCGGATTTTCTCTTCTCGCCGCCGGATTCTCTCACCCGCCTCCTCTCTCTCTCTCTCGCCGCCGAATTCTCTCACACGCTCTCTCTTCTTTTTTTCTCGCCTCCACCGCCGCCGATTTCTCCCTCCGCCGCCGCCGACCACTCTCTCGCCGCCGGTTCAAACCTACAAAGGTAAACACATTAGATTAGATTAGGTTTTGTTAGTTTTAGGTTTAGATTTGTGGAATTCAGAATTTAGTTTTTAAGTTTAGATTTGGGAGATTTTAGGTTAGTTTTGTTAGATTAAGATTAGATTAAGTTTGGTAATTTAGTTAGATTTGTTATTAGAATTTAGAAATTTGTTAGTTTTTAGGTTTTATAATTTTAGGTTTTGTGAAATTTGTAATTTTAATCAATTCTCGAATTATGTAATTTTAGGTTTTGTAATTTTATAATTCATTTAGTAAATGATTTTTAAAATTTATAAGTTTTAATATGATATTGTTATATTATTTTTTGAATTTTGAATTTCTTGATTTGTAATTAGTTTACTAATTTTTTAAATTTTGTTTTTCAGATGTCTGGAGTTAATAACGAGTACACTTGTTATCGGGAGCATCAGAAGCAGTGTCCGCCGCCTACCTCCAGGGCATCATTGAATCGTAGGCCCAGCTAATCGTGACTCAGTCTGAGAAGATCTCGAAGTTCGATCAAATGTTCAACTATTTGGCCACAAAAGATCCGGTTCTAGCAAAAATGTTTCGCGATCAAGACAGTGGAGACACATCTACCAATAAGACCAGAACCGAGACCGGGACCGGAACCGGAACTGGATCCGGACCATCGGTTCAATTTTAGTTTCGGTTATGTATGATACAATTTTAGTTTCTTTTAATGTTTGAACAAATAATTTTTATAAAATTTTAATTTTGAAAAAAAAATTAATTATAATTTATGAATTTTTAATTATTAATTATTATTAATAATTAAATTTTTTAATTATTATAAATCGGATTTCGTCGCAATTCCCTCGCAAATTGCGACAGCTTTGCGACGTCATAAAGAACTATACCCACGCAATTCCGTCGCAAATTTTTGTCGCAATGTCGAAGCAAATTTTGCGACGTATTTGCGACGAATTCTTCTTCGCAATTTGCTTCGATTTTGTGATGAATTGTTTTGCGATAAACGACGCATTCACGCACTTTCGTCGCAATTTTGCGACGAAATTGCGGGGTTGTTTTTGCGACGATTTAGCAACCACGTTTGTCCGTCGCAAATTCCCGAGGAATTTGCGACGAAAATTGATTTACGAGACGGAATTTACGACGGAATGGTGTGTCTCGCAATTCCATCGCGAATGGCCAGTTGCACGGAATTGCGAGGTATACTTCTATCGCAAAATGCATGTTTTCTTGTAGTGACTAGCTTTGAACAAATTCCAAAACTTCACTCAATTTGTTTTGCTAAGCAAACTAGAATACCTTATTAACCGTATAAAAATGTTGAAGAAATTTTTTTAAACACATGTACAATTTGATTTTTTGGTTTACATTTATAATCTCAATTAGATGATAACATTCTCAGACAACTTTTACTGTAAAATTTTCAAAATCGATTGGTAATAAGTATTGTTATAAAAATTGTAAATTTAAATAATATAAATAATGTTGAATTTAGATATGAAACTTTGAGTATTTTTTGTTATTTTTTTTACATATTAAGTTTTCAATAGGATTTTTTTATATCAATTTCATTCATATAAATTATGAGTTTTTCAAAAATGCATTTAAAAGTAATAAGAAATGGATCTCTAAAGAACAAGAAAAATGTTTATAATTAATTAAGCAAAGTATTATGTAATAAAATACATATAGATTTGTTAAAAGTTTTTAATTACTATATGGTGTAAAAAAAGAGTTTTGTGTTTTGGTTTTTTAAAATCATGTTTAAGAGATTTTAGAAAACAAAAAAAAATAAAAAAATTAGATATAGTAACTTTTAAACAAAAAAGTTATAAACGTTTGATTGAAAAAAATAATTTGTAAAAACTTTAACTTATAATTTGTAAAATAATTGTTATTTATACTAAATAGGCATGTCAATAACGGGTTATGGAATGGGAAACTTACAAGTAAGGGTCGGGAACGGGTGGTTCGAGAAATTACTGGCCAAGGTCGGGAACAAATATTTTGAGAAACAGACATATGATATGAAATTAGACAGATAGAGAATTAGGTTAATTGTTGGAAGATATGTTTTCATTAGCATAAAGACCCTTTCTATAGGCCACATCGTATTCCTAATCATAATTTTAAATAAGATAGAAAAACACGAAAACCTAAATTAAAAAGGAAAAACACAAAAACCCAATAACCGTTTCATTACACCGCTCCTCGACTAGGAGCTTGTCCTCAAGCTCCAACTCTAAGTATGCCTCTAGCAGTAGGGCCGGACTAAAGCACAAGCCACCAAAGCCAACGTTTAGGGCCCACATCTATTTTATTTTATTTCCTTTGTTTATAAGGCCCAAATTTATATGAATTAGAAGGTTTAAAAGCCCATTTTTTATGAATTAAAAGTTTTACTTTTCATGATATATATATATATATATACATTTTTATTTTTGTTTGGGACGTCAAAATTTTTTGGACCGGCACTGTCTAGCAGCTTCCATATTTCACCAGGTTCTCCTCTTTGAATGATTTGTTTGCGTTTGTTTATTTCGTATTGTTTTGAGTTTGTGCTCGATTTTTTTCCATGCAGTATGTTAATTCTATTCATTTGATGAAAATTAATGATTTAATAACATGTATTCGTAACGTCGTCTTTGTATTACTATATATACAGTTTCAAAATGAGAAAATGTGTTTGATTTGCGAAGGATACAAAATTCTATAAAGAATTATAAAGTTTTATCGAGTTTGGGTTTCTTTTATATAGCTTCATATATATTGCTCCCACTAAGGACAAACTAAGTGGGCACCAACAAAACATTGTAGTGATTATACAATCTGTCACGCACAAACCTTAAATTATAAAGTCATCTGTACATAATACATCGATCAAACTAATAGTATTGTGTGATTTGACAACAAAATATTAAGAAAATTATAAAGTAACTAAAAATATAATGTAAATCTAATAGAAACACTTTTATGCTTTGGCATCGTCAGGACTCAGGAGCCACTCACATGCATAAACCATTTGGCATTTTGGAATAATGCAATTAATTGATTATATTTGTATATATGGTAAATCTCATATATGATATTTTCATAATGTAAATCTTCTTTACCAATTATCATCAATCTGTATATCCACATTTTATTTATTTAATGTGAATCATATAAGTAGTACGCATATCTTCTTTATTGACTTTACAAAGAATTTAATATATGTATATAGATTCTCATTTTTTTCTTAAAAAGAAGTTGCCATATGAACAAAATCATATTTTATATAGTTTATGCACTCATATAGTCATATAATCACGTCGTAGTTAGGTATTCAAATCCTTAAAGCATAGATTTTAAAACATAGTTAAAACTTTTTCAAAAGGTCCTTTATCAGGAAAAAAGCAAACATCAGAAACAGACAAATGAAGTTCACCTAAACATAAGATTCTCCTACTTAACATAATTCATTTTATATCGTTAAATAAATATATAGTTCATACAATCATATAATGCATGTACATGAGAATATTCTAATACTGGTTGATTTTTTTATGATATGAAATATTGACAAAACGCAATGTGAACTTGAGATCATTTGATATCATCGTTGTTATAAATTCATGCATATGATTGGTTAATCGAAATGATAAACATCGACTCACATTGTCAAGAGGAGCAACACAAAAGTAAAATGTAATATAGCTTACAATGAATTAACATTTTTAATTATTCGAGAATGATATACATTTGGACAAAAACACGTGGAACCAAAACTTTGGTTGATGTATTAGTGAAGTGAACTATAGTAGTACGACGCCACGAAGGCGGAGGAGATGATAACGGTGAGGAGTAAAACTCCGTCGGCAGGATGAGACGACGGAGGAGCATGAGAAGAAGCCGGCGGAGAAGCGAAAGGAGCAAAGGCTAAAGGGTCAGGGTAGGAGCCGTCGTTAGTGTCGGGATCAGGAGGGCTTGGGGAAGATGGGATTGTGCCACCGCCGTCGCCGGAAGGTAGAGAGTCACCGGGGGAAGGGAGGAGAGGGGCGATCTCCGGCGAAAGCTGTTGGAAGGGAGAGATG
This sequence comes from Crucihimalaya himalaica, assembly GCA_004349715.1. Classification (NCBI taxonomy): domain Eukaryota; kingdom Viridiplantae; phylum Streptophyta; class Magnoliopsida; order Brassicales; family Brassicaceae; genus Crucihimalaya; species Crucihimalaya himalaica. Next base: position 2,229,683 of record SMJT01000009.1, read on the forward strand.
GTCGGAGAAGATTGCAAAGAAGAAGACAGACAAGGAGAGGAGAGTGAGATGAAGATGATGATGAGAAATGTTTTGAGAAAAGAGAAAGCCATTTTTTTTTTGGGTTAAATGATGAAAATCAAAGTTGAGTTTTTGGGACCTTTCTTTCTCTATCCACTGATCGGAGTGCATTTTGAGTTGTAATGATGATGTCTCTATATAAAAGAAGCTTTACTCTTTGTAAAAAGTAATAATAATAATAAGGGTTTTGTGACCAAAAAAAAAATAAAAAAAATAATAAGGGTTTATGGAGGAAAAGACTAAAGAGAAGACCTTGTTTGCAAAACTGAATATGCTTTATTAATTTTCAATTTTTAATCAAGTACTTTTTTTTTGGTTCACACCTCCAATAAAGTACTGCTTTATTTTGTTCATCATAGTAATAATTCATGATTCATGATATAGAATGAATTTAGTTTTGTTTTGGTTGCTCTGTGTGATAGTCAATAATAGAATACTTTCTATTTTTTTTTTTGTTTCTACATCCCCTTATTTTGTTTTTTAATCCCAATTTTTTTTTTAAATACTTTTAGTTTAGCTATTAATTATATACATTGAACAATTAAATATATATATATATATATATATATATATATGTATACAAAATCATCTTTAGCGATTAGTTTGTATAATTGTATACTGGATTCTTAAATGGTTGATGTGATTGGGAGATATAATTGAAGACTTGAGAATTTTTTGAAAAAGCTAAGTGCTTTCCACAAGGGATGATTCCTTTAGTTTATTTTTACTATAAACAATACAGACATCATGATATTATAATTGAACTTTTTTTCTATCAACAGAGAAAAGTCATACTAATAATTAAGAAAAGAACCGTAAGATTTACTCAAAGCAATCTCTCTTTTTCTTAGATCAGCATATGTTTTCTTCTTCTGCTTCTATAATTGTCAGTCTAGTCTAATCTGAAATATCTATGCATTGGTTATTTAGAGTGGCTTACTAATCTAAAACATTCAATAAATGAGTGTAAATCTAAAAGATGATAATATTAAGGAAGTAGTTTGTAGTGGTACAAAAATTGTAATCGAGAGAAATTTACATTAGAAAGAGACAATTAAAATATCTTGATTCTTGGGTATCAAATGTCACAAGGATATTGAGTTTGTTTACCTCGTACATACTGAAAATCTACAGCTCAACGTCATTGTCGTTAATCCTGGTTTAAAAACAAGAGATAAAGAACATGTCGAAAGACTTACCAATGATTTAAAACAAAAAACTTAATTATGTATCATTAAACTGTTACCTTTGTTCAGCGAGGTAACCTCTGTAACTCCATAGCGACGAGGGAGGCGACGCTATTAAGATCAGCGACATCTGAGTTCTTGATCTCAGAGACAATGGCGTTGATCTTAGAGACATCGTGTCCTGATATCGACAAAATCATCGCCTGCGATAGATACTGCTTGCAAGCGTAACCCAAACAATGCAAGATCCTCTTCAGAACCAACGAGTGTTGCTGCGTGCTCTTCCTTATGCGCCACGAGTCAAGAATTGGTGTGATCTTAGGAAGATTGGTTAAAAATCCCGTCGTGGCTTCTCTCGAAGCCGCTTTAAGTAGCAACACGACGCATTCAGAGGCAATATCTGCAACTCCGATGCTTGTGTCATCATCTAAAGCCGCTAGGTGCAAGAATAGGCCAATGTTGCTGCCGAAATCTGCAATATCTCTTATACATTCCTGTGGATCGACCTCGAATGTAAAAGATGTCTCTGATAAAAGCGTTGGCTCTTTCGTGTAGTTGGAGCTGAGACCTTTCTTGTTCCCAAGTGACCGTAGCAGAAAAGCTCTGCAGAGACTTAAAGTGGGTTCAAGAAAATCTTCCATGTCTTTGGCATTCACGAATTCCAAAAGATTTCCAATTCTCCTCACTACTTTGAGCTGAGAGAGCAGTTTAGTTTCCATCTCTGGAGCTGAGGCTAAGGCAAGACAGAGCTTGACGTTGTTCACATTCGCGCTTGATAAGTCTCCGAGAAGAAACTCGAAGCATTGTGAAACTGTATTATGATGCAATAAGTTGGAGATTTTGATGTAATCAAACTCAACGAGCATGACGAGGAGCTTTTGTGCGTAAGCTGGGATTGGATCTTCGTCTTGGATCAATGCAGGGTAGAGTGGGAGGAAATGAGAGTTGGATATTGATTTCAAATCCTCAGATGCTTGTTGCTCGATTTCAGTGCACTCTGTTAAGAGAATTGTCATTGAATCAAACCAGATCTTCAAACAGAGAAACCGAGCATCCCCGTCTTTGTTCCCATTGTAGATTCCAGCAAGAGACGGGAGAATCTCACGGATAATAATCTCAGCATTTTGTGTAACCAGATGAGCATCTTCTGCTATGCATTCTAGAACTTGAAGAAGGGTTATACGGAAGTCATCTCTTCCCTGCAAATTGTTAACAAGTCATGAGAATTATTTTATGATCAATTAATGAATGAAGCTTTCAGCATCTTAAACAATCTTATAGTGAAAAGAAGAGATGAGCATCTATGAAGCATTTAGCAACTTAAACAATCTATATATTAGAAAAAAGAGGAGATGATCTTCAAACTTTATAGCATCTTAAACATATATCTATAGTGAACAGAGGAAAAAAGTAATTTAGTTGGAAGTTCCGGAATTAGCTAAATGAAAATCTTAATCCCATCCTATAAGAAGCACTACTAACCATATAATAATCCTATCATAATGAAGGCAAGGAATTCAAACGCTGACGAGCAATTGACCAATCCCATTATTGCAATATAAAATAATAAAGCATTTCATTTGAGCTAGAAGAGTACTACAAAAGGGGATGGCAAAGTTGCAAATACTGACCTGAAATGATGCTTCCACAAGTTTTGTAAGATTTGCCAACTGCCTTAGGACTTGTGGAGTTACCATCTTGTTCTTAAACGAAGAGCTTCCGAGAAGATGAAGAACCACAGGGAACAGGTGTGCATTAGTCTTTAAAGGAGCTCGACTGTTAAGGGGGGAGACAGGTCCATGGCGTCTTCCTGTCATCAGTTGTTGGATATCACTGGTTATTGTATCCAGCAAGCCCGGTATTATGGAGGCGATAACATTCACAAATGCCTCAAGACATTGTTGCACATAACTGTCTTTTTCTTTAGCTAATCTGTCCACCACAGGGAGAAATCTTGCATTGCAGAAGATATTTGTCAGCCAACGCCTACTGTTTTTGCAGAGAAATGCAACAAAGAGAAGAGCTTTGCCCCTCAGAACTTCCGTTCCTTGCTCTATGATGGAGAGTAAACTAGGGAAAAGATTTTTCTCCTCATTCAATGTCACGAGATGCCTTCCAAAGCTTGTGAATGTATGACTTCCAATCATAGCCATGTTCAGAAGATTTAAGCAGACTTGCTGCTCTCTTGCGCTGCCTTTGACAAAAGATGAAGCTATTTCCTTCAATGAAAGCTTTTCCACGACCGTCTGAATGCAAGGAGGGTTAAAGCGAGCAAGACGGACTAAACATGATCCAGCAGTCTGCCTCATGCTCTCCTGTTTCCCAGTTGCCCTGTAGATATAGCAGAGGTTACTAATTAAATCTTGGCTGGAGAATCGAGTGGCCCAATAAGCTCCTTGACTGCAGATGTTTTCTATCGTCCTTAACGCATAGAGCTGAGTTAGGTCATCTTCCCCTTTTCGTAAGACAGATGACACAAGAGAGATCAAGGCATTTGAAACCTAGTTCAAGAAAATAAGAATCTGTTTAGATAGGAAACAAAATAGACCATTCAGATTATGCAATGGACTTTTGGTCCATTAAAAATACACCAGAAACATTGAAAGCCAAATGATCCACACTTTAAGAGTAATAATTCAGAGATGCTGACCTGCCAACCGGATGCAGAGCGGGTTTCTTTTGAAGGGGATTCTGTTGGTTTGAAATCCTTATGCTCATTTTGAGTTGAGATGTAGAATAGCAATTCACCTAGAGCTGCCATAGAGAACCTTCTCACTTTTTCATGCTTGTCTCTGAGGCCATTAGTAAGAGAGTCTAAAATACCAGAATTTGCCAAGTCATCTTCGATTGAAGTAGAATGCCGAATTAACAAACCAATTAGTGAAGCAATTTGCACACGAAACGCTGGGGTCTTGGATAATCTCAGAACTTTAACAAGCACAAGCATTATTGGCCCGTTGGTCAGGATGTTGGCTGCATCAGCATTGCTACTCAATGTTTCGAGGTATCTGATCAAATTCTGCTTCTCTGACAGGCCAGAACTGCTCCCACTTAGAACCGTTATGATCCTATTGTGAAGCGGTTCTAATTCTTGCTTTCCCATCTTACCAAAATCAGAAGGCTGTGGTGTTTCGAATGAGAGGGAAGGCACAGCTTCTTTGTCAGATTTTCTGCTGGGCATGACAGGCCTAACAGAAAGATCAGATATATGCCAAAGGATGTCAGTGAGGCTAGTGGGTGTTTTAGATGAGTCATGATTAACAGCAACCCCAGAAACTTCTCTTCCTCGGTGAGTTTTAAGTTGAGGACTAGCACTAGGTGGCGCAGCTGACACGTCCATTGGCTCTGACTGCTCTTCATGGCAATCTCTTGCTTCAACCGAGGTTGGTTTTTCAGTTGCAGACGAGTTCTCATCACGCACATTACTGCTTATAACTCCTTGTCTTCTGTGACTCTCATTTTGGCTCATAACTCTTTCATCTTGTGCACAAGAGGTGTTCTCGGTTCCTTCTGATTCATCAGGTCCCTCATCGTCATTGTTTTCATCGAAATCAAGTTCCATATCAGTGTTCTCAATCTTCACTTCAGCACAATTCTCGTTGCTATTAGGTAAGGGTCTTCTGTAGTTTTCCTTCTCATTTTCCTTTTGGAGATTTGCCTTTGCTATCCTTGACAATCTTAAAATATTCACCTGTCTGTTAGCACCAGGACGACCTCCATGCTTTTCCTCAGTTGCTTTACTAGGAAGCTTTGTTTGAGCTTTAGAACCACCAGGCGTTCCCTTTAGCGGCGTCTCATGGCCTTTTGAACCTTGAATGGAGTTCTCGTTGTGCTTTGTACCCCCTTTTGGATCTTTCTCCCGATATTTTGGAGGCGTCTTATTTGGTCTCTCTCCGTTACGCTCTGAAAGGCATGGCTTTGTGTATATGCCAATCATATTATCAAAAGCAGGCTGAGAAGGCAACTGAATTAAATTTATCTTACTCTTCCAAAAGGCATGACCACAGAGGTCTGCCCATTGTATTCTTTGAGCTGGATCTTTGATAAGAAGAGACTCAATGAGATTGACAAATGAACGGCTTGCATTTCCAGGGAGTGGAGGAGTTGGTTCTGAATGAATCGATTTCACAAGCTGGGTAAACTCTCTTGCCACAAAAGGAGGTCTTCCTGTGTAACATTCATATAGCACACAGCCAAGTGCCCATAAATCAGAAGCAAAAGAATGGATCCCCCCATCTTCATATAGCTCTGGAGCCATATAATACGGGGTACCACGTTTTCCCTGATGCAAATTATCACAAGAGATATATGTATCAACGAAAGTGTAAAGCTTAAGATCATAGATTCACTATTACTGTAAAGCTTATGTTGAAAAAAATGACAGACGAAACTGTTTACCGTGGAAGGAGATTTAGATATATCATCTAGCTTCCTTGACAATCCAAAATCACACAGCTGCAACACAGTGATATGAGATCATTAAAACGAAATGAATTATCATCATAAACTAGACACCTGCATAGAAACCACAGCAACAGACGTACCTTAATATGTCCGTTTTCATCGAGTAAGATGTTTGATGGTTTCAGATCACAATATATAATTCCCTTCGAATGTAAATATCTGAGAAATTCAGGAAAAAAAAAATGTCCATAAGAGAAAACATTTTCTACATGCACCTCGGGGTCGTGTCAAAATGGTTAAAAAAGAATCTTACAGCAGGGCTATGACAAGATCATAGGCAAGACCATAGATTGATTCTTCTGGCAGTTTACAGTCCTACACAACAAGTGACTTTCAGAAAACCTGTGACAATATCATCAATAATATAGGCAAACTACAAGCGGTACCTGCTGCAATAATGTCCTGAGATCACCCCCAACGCAATATTCCAGAACTAACCACATGTGAGCAGAAGTTTCATACCTGAGACATTAAGAAGACGATAATTAGAAGCAAATAAATATAGAGATTTAGATAAATGTTTGTATATTAGCTAGTAAGTTTTACCAAGCATAGAACTTGAGTACGTTTGGATGATTTAGCGAGTGGAGGATCCTGACCTGAAAAGGAAGTGAATAATTACCAAATTTGTACTTACCCAAGTCACTTCAAAAATCAGAGATCAGGAAAAATCAAATCGACCTTGCAACTCGCAAACATGATCCAGAAATAGAAACTTAAGAGCATCAATTTGACAAATCCAGAGTGAATTCGTCACAATCCAGAGATAAATTCCTTAAAATCAAGCAATTTAAGCATAACAGCAGGAAAAATCATAGGTAACCCAAGCATAAATCGCTAATTCGGCAAAAGAAGAGACAGATCTCCTAATTATTACCTCTTGAAGAACCTTGCTCTTCCGCGACTTATCGACACTCTTACAGGCAAAATACTCGATCGTCTTCTTCTTCCTTCCTTTATACACAGTCTGCGAGCCAATTTGACCAAAAAGTTACTGAACAAAATACTTGGGGAAACAAGAGTTATCGGGGAATGCTAAAGCAGAATCTAATTTACCGAGCATTTGCCATGTCCAATGGCTTCATAGATATGGTACTGATTCATCGTCCGAGCTTCACCTCGCCTGAGATCCGATTCGTAAATCTCAAAGCTCTAAAGAGAATCAATGGCCGTTGTTTAATGGATTTGGGAAGAGAGAGAAACAGAGGGGGAAAATGGTAGAGAGAAGAAAATGGACAATTTCAAAATTCAAACCCTAAGAAAGACTGGACAAATTTAGGATAACTATTATATTTTGAAAATAATGTTTTACCAAACATCTATGGATATGAAACTAAATGACTAGCTGGGCTTTTTGGGCCAATAATAGGCCCATATGAAACATTTTCCCGCCAGAATTATATTGCCAACAAGATTCTATAAAGTGATACTTTTTATTTTCTTGTATTTATAGTAAAGAAATTTATGATAATAAGTGAATATTTTATATCCGCAAAATAGTGAAAGACGATGATAAAGAACTAGAGAACTTATTATCATGTTTTTGAATTGTGTTCGATCGATCTACAAAATGAGCAAATGACCCTTTATATAGACAAAGAGATTAACTGTGATAGTGGGCTCTATCTAATGATTTTAATGTCGCCGAAAGTGTTTGTTTTTCTAGAAGGCATTGACATTTACAACACTCCCCCTTGGAGACTAATGTCACTATGTCTCTTACGTCAGGTCTTTGTTGCCTCGTTAAAAACCTTTTCATGGAAAAACCCTGTGGGATAAAAACACGAAAGCTCTCCCTCGAATGATCAGGGTGTCAACATTCCGTCTTGAGTATTTATCATCATCATTCAGGGTGTCAACACTCCGTCTTGAGTATTTATCATCATCATTAACTCCTCATATCATATAGTTTGTACTGCCTCATTAAAAACCTTTTCATGGAAAAACCCAGTGGGATAAAAACCATGATAAGGGAAAAAGAGTGCAGCGTCGTAAACTCCCCCTGAAGAATGGATATGATCATTTCTTCACAAATCTTGTAGATGACGCATTCCAATATTTTGAATATGTTTCTTGAACGTTGTTGTAGGAAGCGCTTTAGTAAAAAGATCTGCTGCATTTTCACTTGAACGAATGTATTCGATGTTAACTTCTCGATTTTTCACGAGTTCTTGAGTATAGGAGAAAAATCTTGGAAGGATGTGTTTTGTTCTGTCGCTCTTAATATAGCCTTCCTTTATTTGGGCAACACATGCAGCGTTATCTTCATATAAGATTGTTGGATTTTTGTTGTTGATTATCCCATCAGCCTCTTGTATGTGATGTGTCATAGACCTCATCCATACACATTCTCTACATGCTTCATGAAGTGCAATGATTTCTGCATGATTTGAAAAAGTAGCAACCAATGTCTGCTTCTGAGAACGCCAGGAGACTGCAGTACCTCCCATAGTGAAAACATATCCATTTTGCGATCGAGCTTTATGCGGGTCTGATAAATATCCTGCATCTGCAAATCCAACTAGATCAAAATCAGAGTTTCGGCGATAAAATAATCCCAAATCAATTGTTCATTGGAGATAACGAAAAATGTGTTTAAACCCATTCCAATGTCTCCGCGTTGGATATGAACTATATCTTGCAAGCAGATTAGTAGCAAATGCTATATCTGGCCGAGTACAATTTGCAAAGTACATAAGTGCACCTATAGCACTCATATAAGGTACTTCAGGACCTAGAACTTCTTCGTTATCTTCACAAGGTTTAAATGGATCTTTATCAATATTAAGTGATCTATTTACCATCGGAGTACTCAAAGGATTTGCTCTATCCATATTGAAGCGTTTTAACACTCTTTTAGTGTAATTTGACTGATGCACAAATATTCCATTTTGGAAATTCTCTATTTGAAGTCCGAGACAAAATTTTGTCTTTCCAAGGTCTTTCATTTTGAACTCTTCTTTCATATGAGTTCTTGCATCATCAACTTCCTTTTGAGTTCCTATTATGTTCAAATCATCAACATAGACAGCTATGATCACGAATCCGGTTTGAGATTTCTTAATGAATATGCAAGGGCATATCACATTATTGGTATATCCTTTTTTCAACAAATATTCATTTAAGCGATTATACCACATGCGTCCGGATTGCTTTAATCCGTATAGTGATCGTTGTAATTTGACCGAACAAATGTTTTTGGATCCTTCTGGGATTTTTGATCCTTCTGGGATTTTGAATCCTTCTAGGAATTTCATATAAATGTCACTAACTAGTGACCCATATAAGTATGCAGTCACAACATCCATAAGGTACATATCTAGATTTTTTTATGCCGTTAGGCTCATCAAGTACCTGAATGTGATTGCATCTATAACCGGGGAATATGTTTCTTCATAATCAATTCCCTGTCTTTGAGAAAATCCTTGTGCCACAAGTCAAGCTTTATATCGTGTGACTTCATTATTCTCATTTCTTTTTCTCACAAAGACCCATTTGCATCCAACCGGTATTACATTTTTAGGTGTAATAACAACAGGTCCAAAGACATTTCTTTTATTAAGGGAGAGTAATTCATTTTTCATGGCTTCTTGCCATTTCTCCCAATCGGGCCTTTTCTGGCATTCCGATGCGGACCTTAGGTCTGGATCTTCATTCTCATTATCAATTTCGTTGGATACAGAAAAGGAGAATGTTTCATTCTCATCATCAATTTCATATCTAACCCATACTTTTCCATCTTGGGCATAATTAATAGAAATTTCACATTTTTCTGTATCATGTTCGACTTCGAGGCTTTTCTCTTTATTTAGTTCTTCTGGAACCTTTTCATATGGTTCTCCCAACTTCTTTTTCTTTCAGGGATTTTTATCTTTAGAACCCATTGGTCTCCCCCTTTTTAACTGCATTTTGGGTTCATTTGCTTTGTTTTCATCAATTTGTTCTTCAGGAACATTAATTCTTGATGGAGCATTTGCTGCGGGTATATATGATTTTGTTACCCTTTTCGTATATGTGAATGCATCTGGTAACTGATTTGCCATGTTTTGTAAGTGTACAATTTTCTGAACTTCGAGTTCACGTTGGTTTGTAGGGGGATCTATATGCAACAAAGATGGTGTGCACCATGTAATATATTTTGGAACCTCTTTAATTCCTCCCCCTAATGCTGGGAATTCATCTTCATTAAAATGGCAATCGGCAAAACGAGCCGTAAACATATCACCAGTTTGCGGTTCAAGATACCGAATAATACTTGGTGATGTATACCCGACATATATTCCCAATCTTCTCTGTGGCCCCATTTTTGTTCTTTGCGGTGGGGCTATAGGAACATAAACCGCACAACCAAAAATACGGAGATGGGATACATTTGGCTCTTGACCAGATGTTAATTGTAAAGGGGAATATTTATTATATGCACTTGGTCGTATCTGGACCAAGTTTGCAGCATGCAAGATAGCATGACCCCATATAGAAATTGGGAGCTTAGTTCTCAATATCAATGGCCTTGCAATTAATTGCAGTCGTTTTATTAAAGACTCAGCCATGCCGTTTTGTGTATGAACATGGGGGACCGAATGTTCAACATCAATTCCTATTGACATACAATAGTCATTAAAGGCTTGTGAAGTGAATTCACCAGCATTATCAAGCCTAACTTTCTTGATGGTGTAATCAGGAAATTGTGCTCTCAACCTGATTATTTGGGCAATAAATTTTGCGAAAGCCATATTTCGTGTTGTCAGTAGACACACATGTGACCATCTGCTGGATGCGTCAATCAATACCATAAAATATCGAAATGGCCCGCATGGTGGATGTATAGGCCCACATATATCACCATGTATTCTTTCCAAAAATACTGGAGATTCATTCTTAATTTTAGCTGGTGATGGCCGAGTTATGAGTTTTCCTTGAGAACAAGCATTACATGAAAATTCGCTTGATTGAAAAATCTTCTGGTTTTTCAATGGATGGCCATTAGAGTTTTTCACAATTTTCCGCATCATGACTGAACCAGGATGTCCAAGCCGTTCATGCCAAATTTTGAAAGTACTAGTAAACTGCGGGTTTACTGTAATATATGATTCAGTCATATTTATTTTTGTGGAATATAATCCAGAGGATAATGCTCGTAGTTCCTCTAATACAACTTTTCTTCCAGAAATTATTGTTGTGATGCAAAGATATTCAATGCCATTTTCGTTCATGGTTTCTATGTGATATCCATTTATACGGATATCTCTGAAACTTATTAAATTTCTCTGAGATTTAGGGGAATATAATGCATCATTTATTTCAAATTTTGTTCCCCTTGGCATTAGAAAACTGACTCTTCCGGAGCCTATAATAATTTTTGCATTTCCAGATATTGTATTCACGCTTCCGGCGGAATTATTTATTTTAAGAGAGGAGAAGTATTTTTTATCCTTAAGTATTGTGTGCGTTGTTGCACTGTCTACCAGACATAAATCTCCATCCCGAGTTTCAGAATTTGACATATCTGAATTAAAAAAAGAAATTCATAAGAGATTTATTAATAAATACTCAAACGTAGCAAACACTGAAATTATAAGAAGTACTTAAAAATATTTTACAACAAACTTTTAGAAATAAAAATACATATAACATTATTTTATATTATAAAACGATAGAAGTTTTATATTATTTTAATCCACATCTTGTGCGTTGATGTCTTCAGGACCAACGAGAAAATCAGAAATGTCGAGATGTGCATCATCATTTAAGCCATTGAAAGAGGGTCCGGCTTCATCAGAAACAAAATTGGTTTCACCTTCTCTTTCTTTTCTCTTTTGAGATTGCTGATACAGATCAGCCAAATGTTTTGGTGTACGACAGGTACGAGACCAATGTCCTTTCATTCCACATCTGTGGCAAACATTTTCAAAATGTTTGTTCATTGTACCACCAACTTTGTTTCTCTGCGAATTTTTATTAATTCTTCCGGAATTAAAATCATTAGAACCGAAACCCCTTCCTTGTCCTTGTCCTCGACCACGTCCACGTCCTCGTCCACGACCGCGACCACGACCTCTGCCGTGTCCATGTCTTTGCCAATTATTATGGCTGGATGATGTAACATTCGCTTCTGGGAATGGAGCAGATCCAGTTGGACGAGTCTGATGGTTTAACATCACAAGTTCATTATTTTGCTCTGCAACGAGTAGAGTTTGCATCAGCTCTGAATAAAGAGTGTATCCTTTGGCCCGGTATTGTTGTTGTAGGATTACATTTCCCGGATGAAATGTTTGGAGAGTTTTCTCAATCATATCATATTCACTTACTTTTTCTCCACATAATGCCATCCTGGAAGCGATTCCGAATAAAGCGGAATTATATTCACTTACATTTTTGTAATCCTGAAACCGGAGATTTAACCACTCATGTTTGGCTTTAGGTAAGATCACATATTTCTGGTGATCAAACCTATCTTTGAGCGATTTCCAAAGATCTGCAGGATCTTCTTTTGTGATGTATTCATCTTTTAAACCATCATGGATGTGATGGCATAAGAATATCATGGCTTGTGCTTTTTCCTCCTCCGATGTCGTTTTTATTGATTCATCGATGGTATCGAGGAGTCTTTTCCCTTTTAGATGCCTTTTTGCTGCCACTGCCCATGTCATATAATTTTTTTCAGAGATATCAAGGGCAGCCATCTCGAGCTTTACCAAGTTTGACATTGTAACTGTAAACATAAATTAACATTTTTATAATCATAAATTTTATATAAGATATTGCGATTATTATTATTTTTTATAATAATTATTATTATTTTATAAAATCAATAATAATATTAGATTTTTATTGAGTTTATTTTAAAACACACATAAAACGCTCATATAAATAGCGCAATTACAAGAAATACAATTACATAAAAGATTAAAACGATATTTATGATAAATTCTCCGGGAGTGAATTCTCCAACGGAAATTCCATAAATAGCACTAACGATAAAAATTATACTAAGAATAAACAAAAATCGAGACATCCTTCTTGAATCTTGAAAATTCTTTTCTTGAAATCTTGAAAATTTTTTGAGAGTAATTTGAGAGAAGATGAGAATTTTTTTTTTTTTGTGAAAGAATGAGTGAAAAATGAGTATATTTATAGATTGCAAAATACTGTTCATTAGCCGTTGGAAAATTTTGAAAAAAATTGATATTTTTTAATGTTATTTTCTAAATATAACTGTTGGAAATAACGGTTCTAAAGAACTCGATCTGAAAATATTTGAAAAATTAATCAGATAATGTTTACCAGTTAAGATATAATTTTATAGAACATGCCATTAATTATATTGTATAATAACCACAAAATAAACAACAATTTATAACATAATTATGTTGACAAGATTAATCATATTTAAACAGTAAATAAATTATTAAGGCGGCAGAGCCGACCATAAATGTAAATGAATAATTAAACGAGTAAATAAATTTTCAGGCGGTAAAACCGACCATTAATAATTTTGGTGACGGAGTCATCCATATTAAAGCAGTAAATAAATTGTCAGGCGGCAGAAACCGGCCATGAGCAGAAATAAATATTTAGGCGGTAAAACCGTTCATTATAGGGTATTATAAGTATACATATGAAAATTAAAATTATTTAGAGTTATCGTGCTGATAACGTGTTATAAAGTGATACAATTATTTTATTATATTTATAGCAAAGAAATTTATGAGAATAAGTGAATATTTTATACCCGCAAAAGAGCGAAAGACGATGATAAAGAACTAGAGAACTTATTATTATGTTTTTGAATTGTGTTCGATCGATCTACAAAATGAGCAAATGACCCTTTATATAGACAAAAAGATTAACTGTGATAGTGGGCTCCATCTAATGATTTTAATGTCGCCGAAAGTGCTTGTTTTTCTAGAAGGCATTGACATTTACAACACTTTGTTGTTTCTTCCGACTGAGTATTTAATCTTGTGCAAACTGTTTTGATGTTTTCTTGGTTTTAATCACTTTGCTTGTTCATTGTTGATAATGAAAAGAATTGTTTTGATGCCAATGATTATTTTTTGTTAGATTTTTGTGCTTTAAGTGAAAATGGTTTTTTTTTTTTTTTTTGTCAACTATGGTTTTGTTTTTCTTTGTTATGAATCTTAAGAATTTTTCCATGATTTACAATTCTTAATTAAGAAGTCTCCATGAATCATCTATGGAACTTGAAATATTTAAATGCTCCAATTACTTTTTTTTTTTGGGATTTGAGGAATGAATGTTGTTGATAATATTTTGATCTAGGGTTCATTTTCGTCATCATCATATGAACAACTTCAGAATAAGTTATAATATTTTTTATAAACTATGTAAAAAATATCTCCAAAGGCTACATTATCTAAGGTAGCCCTGGGTTTTCGGTTTTTTCGGGTTATTTGGTATATTTTTTGGTTTTTAGGTTTTTCAGTTATTAAAAAATCTGTCGATTTGAACCGAAAAAAAATTCGGTTATCGATTATTTCGGTTCGGTTTTAAGGTTTTTAATATATTCTGAAATGAACTGAATTTCTTTCTATTTCGGTTAATTCGAACCGAAATACAAAAAAAAATAAAGATGTGGGCTGAAATACTTACAAAATCTAATTACAAACCCAATAAACAAATTAGGTTTCGGCCTAACCCATTAAAAATTAGGGTTTTCAACCCATTGTGATGTCGACCACGGTGACAGAGACTCTGCGATGGAGACGACAAAAGTAACAGCACTTCGTCCGATGAGGCGTTCGATGGGATCTGTCAAAATAGATCTAGTAAATCAAAGATTCAAAGAATCTAAATTATATTCTTCTAAATCTAAACGAGATAGTGTGACTGAGAGGAAGAGAAGTGTAGAAGATGGTGACTGAGATGAGACGAGATGATGATGGGTGATTGAGAGAGGTCTCGGGTTAAGATTTTTCAAAAATTTGATGAGAAGTTGAAGAAGAAGTATATGAGAGGAAGACGAAGAGATTGGGATGGCAAACCTCGGGTTCTCGTCTGCTTCGCCTTCAGTGGATCCATGGATCGGTGGTTCCTTTCGGCTCTTGGTGGTTCGAGCCAGGACCGACAAAGAAGAAGTCGAGATTGAGAAAGAAGAAATGAAAAATTGTCTTTGGGATATTAGAGTTAGTGTTTATACTTCGGTTCATAATCGGTTATCGATTGCCAAACCAAACCGAAGAGATAACCGAAATCGATTTTGATTTCTGACGATCGGTTACCAAAGAATAACCGAATAGAAATCGAAAACCAAAAATCTCGGTTCAGTTCAGTTTTTTCGGTTCAAACCGAAAACCCATGCCTAATTTAAGGTTTGATAAACACAGTGATTTGAAATTGACTTTACAATCAACACTACATATTCTTTTTCCTTTGCATTTTGCATGCATGCCTTGTATTAAGATAATCACAAGTAAAATGACTATTTGCATATCATTTGACAATGCAAATTAGTGATTGATTCATGTACATACTCTCCACACTTACTCACAAAAATAATTATAACATTACTTTAGTTATTTAGTTGTATATCATTGATACAATGATTTACTTAATTAATTTTATATTGAAATGTTGGGTTTTGGGGTCGTGGATACTAGTAAGTTACTAACCAATCTAAAAAATAATCGAATATAGTTTAGTTTAGTTAATCGCATCGTTAATCATTTTTGCCGTTTTCCCCGGATAAATCACCGATGATCGTACCTATAGATGAAAGCATCAGCCTTTCGCTTATTTATCTCAATCTTGCTTCTGTTCAATCCAAATCATTTCTCGTTGTTTATTATCTCTAATCTTAATCACCGTCGAATAATAGCTTCTCTCAAATCCTAAGTTTAGTCACAGTCATTTTTTCATCGTCTCGCATTAATCATTCATGTTTACGTGAGTGTAATTTAAATTGTTGTGGGAATTTTTTTTTTTGTTTTAATCTATCAAATAGTTTAAAAGTAAATTCATATAATGATACTACAATTTGTTTTGATTTCTTGTTTAGTTGATCTGAATCAAACATTTTACTTAAAACATTAAAAACTAAAATATCTATTCGTATGAAAAAAGACTTTTATACCCATACAAAATGTTTATATGGGGTATAAAAGTATTTTACAAAGAAAATAAAATTACCAAAGTACCCTTTTCTTCACAAATTAGTAGTAATTTTTTAAAATTTGAAGGGCTTTTACGCAAATATATAAGAGTGCAAAGTTCAAATGACCTTAGTCATTGTAAAAATTACAGTAAAACCAGAGAGGCATATAAACCGTGAGGTGTTTCCCCACAAACGAAGACGAAGACAGATTTCAGTCAAAGAGGCTGTTGGGAATCGACGTGAGCTTTGACGGTGCCCTATCTCCTCCCTTCCTCTCTCTTTCTCCCAACTCCGGTGAGTTTCCGACGCTATCTCTCTCTTACTCTTCAGTGCGGTTCTGTTTTCTGAAATCGATTAGTCTTCTATAGGTAGTGATTTTGTCAAATGCCCATTGTTTTACCTTTATCTCGGAAAATTCGCCTCTTTCATAGTGTGTTCGAATGTTTTCGTGTGTCTTTGTTGGAAAATTGTTATGTTTGGTTGTTTCGTTTTTTGCTTTTTTTTTTTTACAGTGCTGAATTCAAAATTTTCCATGTAGGGTTTAACAAGAGAGACTAGATTGAAATCTGGGATCTTTTTTTAGAATGAGCAACAAAGATGAGGCTCTTCGAGCCAAAGAATTAGCAGAAGATTGGATGAGCAAATCAAATTTCACAACTGCTCGTAGAGTTGCAAATAAGGCTCAGAAAATGGATGCAACTCTTGAGAATGTTGTTGCTCGCATGATTATGGTGTGTGATGTGCATTGTGCAGCATTGGAGAAATCTGGGGATGAGGCTGATTGGTATAAGATTCTTCAAGTCGAGCAAAATGCAGATGACAATACCATTAAGAAACAGTATAGGAAGCTCGCCCTTCATCTTCATCCTGACAAAAACAAACTCCCTGGTGCTGAATCTGCTTTCAAAACCATTGGTGAAGCTCAGAGGGTTCTTTTGGACAAAGATAAAAGGAGGCTTCATGACATGAGACGAAAACCTGTTATAAGAAGACCTGCACCTGCACCATCTTTTCAACCCCAACAAGCCCCGGCCAGGCCCTTTTTCACTCAGCCTGTTTTCCAGACAAATGTTAATGCGACAAGGAAGATACCTGAAAACCAGAAAAAACCTCAATTTCAACCAACTGGGTTTGGTGGTAGCTCGAGCTTTTGGACCTCGTGCGCCTTTTGTCACATGAAGCATGAATATCGGAGGGAATTTATCAACCAACCAATGAATTGTTTGAGTTGCGGTAAGCAATACATTGCTTTTCAAGAAAATTTCCATGGTCCGCCAGTTCAGACGACTTTTGCATTCTTCCAACCGAGCAAGGCTCCAACTCAAGAGGCAGCGGAGAATTCTGCCAAAATTTCCTCAAGTAAAGAGGGTTCTAGAGCAAAAAATTCAGGTACTTCTGCTGAGAACACCAATGGAAAAAGAAAGAGGAAGAAGATGGTTGAATCCAGTGACAGCTCTTGCAGTGAGAGTAGCATTGAGTGCAAAGAAGTTCCAGCTGGTGGACAAGATTCAGGGTCTACTGGTGGACAGCATTCTCGGAGGTCTGTCCGTAACAAGCAGCAAGTCTCATATAAAGAGAATAAGAGCGATGATGACAATGACAACAAGGATGCAGAAAGTGCTAAGGAGTCTGATCTCAGAAAGAAGTTACATGAGAACCAACGGTTTGCAGAAACCTTGCCAAATGGTATAAACAGGAAGGAGAAGGTAAAAGAAGACCAAGTGAGAAGCTCTCGGGATTTGGATGCCTGCAATGCAGCAAAGGATTCAAGTTCAGAAAGTGCATCAGACGCAGAGATTTTTAAGTGTGCTGATTCTGATTTCAGTAACTTTGAGAAGTCGAGGGATGTGATGTGTTTCAAAGCTGGTCAGACATGGGCAATGTATGATGAGATGGGTCGAATGCCTCGATACTATGCCATCATCAGAAAAGTCATAAGGAAACCTAGTTTCATGCTCAAAATACAATGGCTAGAGGCTAAACCAGATGATGAGAAAGCAATAAAGTGGGTTCGCAAAAACATGCCCATCTCTGTTGGTAAGTTCAAACTTGGTGGAAAAATGAACACAAATTTAACTCCATCGTTCTCTCATCAGATTCACTGCAGAATAGGAAGCATGAATGATACTGTCAGGGTATACCCAAGAATAGGAGAAACATGGGCTCTCTTCAAGAATTGGGACATCAATTGGTCTTCTGGTCGTCGGCGTTCTTCTCATGAGCATGAGTATGAGTATGAGTTTGTTGAGATTCTGTCGGAATATGTTGAAGGGGTTGCGATAGAGGTTGTGTTTTTGCGTAAAATAAAAGGATTTGCAAGTGTCTTTTGTCGAATTGCACCGGGTGGTGGATCAGACACATTTCAGGTTCCGCCTCATGAGTTGCTTAGATTCTCCCACAGCATTCCCTCAACCAAATTGACAGGCAAAGAAGGGAATGGCGTTCCCGTTGGTTCTTATGATCTCGATACAGCTGCATTACCACAAAAGATTGAAGAAGAAGCTGTCCCTGTTTCACGAGAAGCTGCCAAGTCTACCCAAGTCCATAATTGCTCTCCGCCTTCTTCAGAGCCAGACTGTATCGTCATTCCTAATTTCCAGTTCCACAACTTCAGCGCAGAAAGATTAGAGGGAAAGTTTGCACTTGGCCAGATATGGTCATTGAACAGCAAAGAGGATGGCTTGCCCAAGTGTTACGCCAAGATTCAGCAGATAGTATGGAGGCCGCTATTCAAATTGCAGATAAAGCTGTTAGAGCCAAAATCACTTCCTGAGAACGTTACACCGTGGCACGACAAAAAAATGCCAGTCAGTTGCGGAAATTTCATTTTGAAGGAAGGCCGGGACGAGACACTCACTAAAGTGACTGGTTTTTCACAACAGATTAAGGCAGAACAGCATAGCTGGAAAAACGAGTATATTGTTCTCCCCAAGACCGGCGAAATTTGGGCAATGTACAAGAACTGGAGTGAAACAATCAAGACCACAAGCATGAAGAAGTGTGAATACGAGGTTGTTGAAGTTCTTGATGACAATGACAGTCACATCGAGGTTATGATGTTGGAACGGGTGCATGGTTTTATTTCGGTATTCAAGGAAAAAATGGAAGGAGGCATCGATGTGAAGAAGAAGATCCCGAGGTGTGAATTGTTGAGATTCTCACATTATGTTCCTGCATTCCGCTTAACTGGAGAGAGTGACGGAGCTCTTAGAGGCTATGTAGAGCTCGATCCAAGTGCGTTGCCGCGTAACTTGCTCAGATCTTAGACTAATTCTGGTAGGGTGGTTTTTTTCTTTGTTAGTAGTTGGTAGTAATGGCTTTTACATTTTCTCGAAATGTGTAGTTTTGAGTTCTAGATTCAGACGTTAACTTCCATCCAAAATATGTGCAACTCCAGTTTTACTCGACTAAAAACTGTGGAATCATGTAGTTTTGTGCCTCTTGCTTTGTTTTATCTGTTGTGTAATTCAGCATTAATGTCTGTTAACTTCTGTTGTTTTTCATTTTGGTTGACGCAAGTCAGGGTCAGTAAAGATACGTATAAAAAACATTAAATACCAATATTGAACAACCAATATTGAACAACAAGGGCGTTTGGTCTAGTGGTATGATTCTCGCTTTGGGTGCGAGAGGTCCCGAGTTCGATTCTCGGAACGCCCCTTTTTTTACACTTTCAAAATATTTTTGAGCTTAGAGACTAAGAAAGAAGTAAAATCTAAAATCTCTTTTATTTGATGCATCTTCACACATTCTCACTGTAATTCCAGAAAAGCTAGTCTCTTAATACAAAGGTAACGAAAATATCTACAGGTCTCAATGTTTCAGGTGAGAACCCATCTATCTATTCAGCAATTTACCTTTACATATTCAACTATCCAAGCTTTAAGAACAGACGTAACTTAAAAAGGAAGAGACTTTCTTTATACTAAGTTCGGATTCTGCGGAAACCGAACAGGCCGAGAGGAATAACAAATGCACAACATGTTTAAGCACATAGCCATCCCAAAACCCAGAATCCCCGCGAAAAGCATTGCATAGGTAACCTGCAAACCAAGCTGAAAAAATAAGATCTTTCCATGAGTATTCTTTTCAATTGTAGGTCTGAGATTAAGTATGTAAGTATTTCAAAGCTTAAAACATATGGTTTAGTATTACTTACTGTAGCATATAACAAATGAACAAGTAAAGCCACTAGTGCAAACTCAAGAGCTGCGTATGTCCATATGTATTCTCTGATGGCTGCGAGTCCCGATAATAACAATTAATAGTTTATATATTTGTGTTAGGGATGAATAAAAAAAGATTGGGAAATTTCTTTAGGAAGTAGTATTATACCGAGGACGACGGCAAAAGTTGAGGCTAAGAGAGCTAAGGTGAATGAAAATGGCGCTGCGACAAAGATTGCCTGTGACTTCAAGTCACGAATCTACAGAACAGAGAAGATTCCCTGTTATGTTGTCTTCGTAATGAAAGGTAAGACCTTTGTAATGAAAGAGAGGATCTTTCAAATGATATACCGAAAAGTCTTTTGTTTTTGAATAATCAGGGTAAGAAAAAGGTAGCATTACCAATAAATGTTCAAGGAAGAAGAAGTAGCAGACGGTGCTGATGAGTACAAGCACTACAAACTCTTGGCCAACACTGCACCAGTTGTTCAATCTTCAATTGTTAGACTTATTCAAGCAACTTCTGAAAATGAAACAAACTTTTTTAAAAATACCTAATGGTTTGTGGCTGTGACCTCTGCTGAGTGAGTTCCCGTCTATTGGTAAGTTGATTAATTGTTGGAACACGAAGCAAAATCACTGGTAAGTTTCGGACTTCTTGTCTGCAAACATCGCAGATTCGCGTTCCCTTTGTACTAAACCACTTAATGGCACACTGTTCGTGAACGAGTCTGAGGTCACCTCTGCAACTGCATTCCATTTTCAGTGTGTTACCTTCTTCGCACACATCAAGACAAATCCTGCAAACTGCTTCTTCTTCAGGGATTTCTTCTTCTGTTTCTTCTGCAGGAACTGGAGTGATTTCATCTGCCAATAAAACAAAAGAAAGAAGGAACTTGCCGTTTCACTGATCAAAGGAAAATCAAATTTCTTGGAATTGATAAAGCTTCTAGTGAATGAATCAATCTATTCCTCGTATCATTATCCAACACTCATCAGCCTTCCCATGAATTCATAAAGCAACCACCAAAAGAAAACAAAAGGAGCTCAAAATTTCAGGGGGAAATAGCACCTACCGCCACTTGCTTCGTTCGAAATGTGATTCCTTTTGTCGTCAAAAGAGACAGCTCGTACAATCACTTTGTTTCTCCCAGGCATGGACAAGGATCTTGAAACTGATGCATGAACACCATCTTTCTGCACCAAACAAACTCCAATCTTATACAGTTGAAAAGAAGCTCCTTAAAGAAAAATTCAAACCCTTTTACACACAACAATCAAAATGAGACAGTAAGACACGAATAACTCACATTAAATTTAGGTTGTTCAGTATGCACCACAGCTGAAACAGGCGGGGTAGAATCAACCAGAGACAGTTTAGCAGCATTTGTAGAAGGAAGTGACAAACATCTTTTCCAGTAAGGCGAAGTGATGGGACTAGTAACAAGAGACTTTTCACTGGTTTCTGAAACACTGGGACTTAGTAGCAGTCTTCTCTCATAGTTTGGTAGAGAAGCTTTCCTTTTTAGACTCAAATTTCGCAAGATTCCTAAGCTGGGCATAGGTTTTGGTGGTATTTGGATTGAAACATCCAATTGACTTCCACTTGGTTGATGAGATCTGGAGACATCATCTTCGGTAGATTGTTCTTTAACCTGATGATTAAAAATCTCAAGACTTATAAATTTTTTACAATGAAGCCAAATTTTGAGAAACCAATCTCATAATCACAAAAACGATCCAAACAAGTTGAGGAAGAAAATGTAAAACCCAAGATAGGGTTTTTAGAAATTCTGCAAAATACCCATATAAAATCAAAACCAACAGAGACTAGGGATTATCAAAATTTCAAAGTTACCCAAGAATCTATAGCAAAAGAAATATAAAAATTTGATTTTTCGAATACCTGAGAAGAAGAAGATGAAGAATCATTAGCGAGAACACAAATTCTGGGAGGTTGAATTGAAGATCCTTCCATTATAATCGAACCAATATTTCAAAGTTTGATCGACAAAAGTTCTGAGCCAGGTAGAAGAGAAGCAATCAATCTAAAGGAATTTGAGAATTTTGTCGTTTATTTTCTGGTAAAATGAAGTGTGTCTGTGTGTATGCATGCTTCAGAATCTAGCATTTACTGCTCTTTAATTCAATTGTAAAAGTAAAAATCAGTCAAACTCATCTGTTTCATAAGTAAATTAGTCAGTCAAACTCTCTTGGTACGTATTAACTTTTATGGAAACAAAGCTTTCCAGGAAACTTCAAAGTAGAAGAAAGAACAAAAAAAAATACGTACCTTGACCCAAAAAAAAAAAACAAAGAACAACAAAATTGCCTAGCAAGTAGCAACCATACATATGATAAGAGTTTGTCTTCTTCCATCATCATCATCATTTCCTTACTCCACCACTTCTTTCCTTCTTCTTCCTCCTCCGCTACTGTGATACATACTTCGTCGCCGGAGATACTCTGCCTTGTCTCTTGTTTACCCACAAGCGGCGGCGCCAAATCATCATCATCGTCCCAATTGGCTTCGACATCTTTGTGAATGTCGCCTCTGCTACAGTTAGTTGATTCTGTGTCGTCTTCTTGATCGTAACAAAAGCAGCGTTCGTCGGAAAACTCAAAACTCGTTTCGGAATCAGCCGTTTCTTCTTCCATTATATAACAAGAAACGTCCATGAATATAGTTGCACTGTATACACAAAGATATTATATATTATATAGATTATTATCAAACATATATAGTTGCTTAAAGCCTTGGAGCTTATATATACAGCACTAATCCATCAATCAATGTGATGGGACCAAAATCTGTCTCGTTAGAAAAAACAGACAGTGGCAAATAAATTCCGACCAAACAGAAAGAACTGAGATTGGTTTAGCTTCGGTACAAACTGAAACCAAAATCGAATCCAAATCGACCTCACGACCTGTATGAATTATGAACATAGCCATATAGAATTTAATAAAATCTAACTAGGCAAAAAAACATATATTTCTTTCCCTAAACAACATCAAAATTGGACTCCTAATCGTATTAATTTCAATTGTACTTAAACCAAACCAAACCAAACCAAAATGCTTAGACCAAATTATGCTTCTTGAAGCTGTTAGTGGTAAACAATATGATCAAAGCACAAGATAATGGATCGATGATTCTAAATTACATCTTCGTAACAACCAAGTTGTCTTCTTAATGATTATGATGATTAAGTTCTCACACTCAAATAGATTAGATGCGTTTCACACAATTTTGTTTGTATTTTCTTTTTGTTAAAGCTTATAAAGATGATAAGATCTAACACTCAAATAGATCAGATGCTTTTCACACAATTAACATTTGTTTTGTATTTGTCAAAGTTTGTACGAGGAAATTATTTCCCATCACTATCACATACCAAACACAAAAGGAGAGTATAGTACATTCACTTCTCAAGATTCAGACCCGTGATATCAATCGGGCCGACCGGTCTAAGTCCAAATAGCCCATTCTATAATTGCCAAGGAAAAAAAAAAAACAAAAGAAGCGCGAGCTTGAGAGAATGGATAAAAGAGAAGACGAACAGTACAGTACCGTATCCGATTGTGATATCGTCCCTTGAATCTGTTGGTATTAAAAGCCCGATCACGGATAAAGCAACGGAACTGAAACTGGTTAGCTACTTTTTGGAGAACTCAACAACACTCAAGAAGCTTGTTCTACGTTTGAATCAGTCTTGTCGAGACAAACACAAGCCAGGTCTCTTGAAACAACTCTTAGAATCTCCAAGGTGTTCTAGTTTGTGTCAATTAGTCATTCTTTGACAGCAAGCTTTTGATGCAGTACACATAGTTGATCTAGCTTTATACCTGAGACAGTAATGAATGTATTTCTTTTTAAGAATGCTCAAACTGAAACTTACAAAGTATAAATCCCAAACTTAACGTGAGAAGTTATTTCATCGATAAGTAACTACTTGCAGAGATTTGATCTGGGTTCTTGGAATGTAATGACACACAAGAGAGCTTTTCCGTCACTTCATCTTCTGCTCAGTGAAGAGGACATGACGGTTGACTCGAGGATCGTACTTACGGAACTCGAGCTTCTCAAGAAGTCCCTTGGTACTCTTCCTCTTGACATAGAAGAATCCAGTTCCAGCAGCTGAGACAAGACGGATAAACATGAATGTCTTCTTCCTCTTGTCCCCCATTTCCTCACTTCAAAACACTACAACCATAGATGACTTCATTAACGATCAAACCTCAGTTCAATATTTGCATCATGCGACCTAAAAACCAAGACAAAACTAAAAAATGACCAAAGTGCAATCACGAACCTTTTCGAAATTTACACATTTGTTTTTCAGATTCTTAAAGCAAATCACCAAAATTGGGCCTAATTATCCTCGTTTCATCTGAGCACTAGGAAGATTTTGCCTTCACTAGCATTCGAAAAATATTCCGGTGAATTAACAAAAAAAAATGCGAAGACGTTGTTTTTAAAGGCCTAGATCATTAGAATTCACCTAATGCAACGTCGACAGATGATCAAATACAGAGCTGAAGCAAAAGAAAACTCGTAAACTTACCGATGGAGACGGGCGGCGATACGACGGCGGAGAGATGGAAACGGGAGCGAAAAGAAAGAACACTGAGATGATAAACACACAGACACACTAATTTATTTTCATCTGGCCCATTAACTTATTACGCACTGACTAGGCCCATTGTAGCCCATTGTTGTTTCAGCTACTCACCTCACCTGGTATTGTTCTCTCCATTTCCGATTGTACTCAGTGGAGAAGAAGAAGAAGATCCAAATCAATCCGTTGAAAAGGTATGACAATGTTGGTTCTCCGCTACTTTACTCCTGTTAGCTTGTTGTTTGGATTCTGATTTTGATTCTTTTTGGGATTGCGATTAGATTGGATTAATTTTAGTTTCTCCCTTCGGATTCTGATTAGGGATTTCGAATTTTCTGAGCGATGTCGAGTACTGTGGATGCGACGGGGAACCCGATCCCTACTTCTGCGGTGTTGACGGCGTCGGCGAAGCATATAGGTCTGCGCTGTATGCCTGAGAACGTTGCGTTCCTCAAATGCAAGAAGAATGATCCAAACCCGGAGAAGTGCCTAGACAAAGGTCGTGACGTCACTCGCTGCGTGCTTGGCTTGTACGTTTCTTTGCTCTTTTTTTCTGGTTCTACCTCTTTAGAGAGTGTAGTAGTTTTGGGTTTTATTGGCTGATTGTGTTTAGGTAGCATTGTGTTTGTTTTGATGAAGATATTGAGTAATCAAATGGTTGATTTAGGGTTCTAATCATAGAGTGTAACTCAGGGATGCCGAAATAGGAACCGAGTAGAGATTTGGTTTTTATTTTCTGGACTTCACGAACTTAGGTAACTGTAGGGATTGATTAGTTCTTTTGTGCGATACTGTACTTCAGTAATTAAGAAGTATCTGAATATAGCGGTGACAATTATCTGGAACCTCTTTGCATCAGGCTTTAGCCATTATTAGCTATGAGCTCAATGAGATCATAACAAAATCCACAAATAAGTAGTTTTGGCGCTATATGTGCTATTCATTTTAAGCATTGTGATATTCTTGAATTGTAATCCATGCCATGTAGTTTCCGCATCATGTTTTCCTTGAACTGGCACACATCAAGACATAGTTCTGTACCCTCAGATGTTGGTCAATTAGAAACAGATTCATACCACCCATTTGTTCACAACTTCTCATGGTTTTTTCCTTGACTAAAGCCATTAAGAAGTCGGAGTATTGGTCTAGACTTGGTTTTAATGTTTAGAATTGTTTACTCTTATACAATGATGCATTGCTCTAATCAAACCAAGAAGATTTTAAACCCATCAAGCATAGTGACCATCAATCTGCATCACTCAGACCGTAGATTGATGATGTTGTGTCCATATTCAGAGACATTATATGATTTCTCCGGCAAGGCATTAAATGTTCTTGGATGGATTTTGCAGGCTGAAGGATCTTCACCAGAAGTGCCAAAAGGAGATGGAAGATTATGTTGGGTGTATGTATTACTCCACAAACGAGTTTGATCTGTGTAGGAAAGAGCAAGAAGCCTTCGAGAAAGTGTGTCCCTTGAAATGAGAATCACAAGTTCTTGTCATGTTTTAATTTGAATGTCCAAATAAAGCAAAAGTGTTCATTTTTGAATGAGCTTTACTCACTCTCTTGTTTGTTGTTATCCCATTTTTTCGTCACAAATGCTTTTGTAGTGAGTTCTCAAAGACAACCAAATGACACAATTTTCGTTGTTCAGTGGTTCTTTAAGCAGCACAGAATGGATTTCCCAATGAATAATTGTTGTTGGAATGTAATGCAGTGAACTTGGTTGTTACGTTTGTGGATTGGAGTATATAATACCCCTATTGATGAAAATAAACTTCTTCCAGAATTTTTAGGTTTTTTTACAAAAGGGAAATTAACTAGAGGTTGTCTTAGAATGAAACAAGAAAAAAAAAAAAAATTACGATCCTTATGTTTCAGTGTTTCACTACGAAAGTTGTCTTCTTCAAAGCCAGAAGAACATTTTAGAAACCCACTTCTTCTTATTTATCAACGACTGCAAAGAAACGCCATATCATCATCACACATGTTAATAGAGATAGAGATTTTGATGTGAGCCAAAGACAGGTTAGACAAAATAAACCCAATGTCAACGGCGCTAGGTCTAGTCCTTGAACCAGAGAGGCATTTTGATTAAATAACAATGCAGCTATTTCTTTACCTCAAGGATCGAGAACGGGACCTTGACAGACTGCGAGACCTAATTGGAGTAAGCACCCTCTCCTCTCCAGGACTTCTACGGTTTCTCCTTGGGCTTTGAGACACATTATTAGACTTGTATTTCCTCTCATTTCGGGGCAAAGGAGAATGAGAAATAGATTTTGACCTTCGAGGAGAGTACAAATCATCCTCTCTTGCTTTACTGTATCTGTGTCAAAGAAAACAAGAAGGAATATAAACTCTTACATCCTGAGACAATGAACCTTTACCTAAACATAAAACACACAAATAGAATATACACATTTTCTACAACTTATCAACTTAGAAGTCTCTGATTTGTGCCTTCTCGTTGTATTATCCACACACAACTGGCAGACAATCTAAGTGACTAGGAATGCGTGCCATTTGCATTCACAGTAACGAATTCCGAGAAAGAAAAGAGTCTTATCAAAAAGAAAGTGAGCATATACAATAATATATGCCAATTGGATGAGGATCAAACCTTGAGTCTCGCCTCGAAGGAGAACGCGAATGTGAATGAGCTGATGAACAAGAAAGGACTCAGTTAGTAAGCATCACAGAGTACATAGGCACTGCTCTAACCATTAAACAGTAGTTGTCCTGAGACATATCAAAAGGTTATAAGCAGGCAAAGAAGCTACTTACAACGATATCTGCGCCTTGGTGATCTGTGTGATGTCCTCTTGTAGTCCCCATGTCGACCACTATGTTTGTTAACCCACATAGGAGTTGGAAGTAACTGAGAAAATTACTTACAACACATCTACATTAACAGGAAACGCTGGATACAACAAAACAAATTTTTCACCTCGTACGGTTAGTTGTACGCATTTCTTGTGGAGTTTTCCGGTTTTCCTCAGCAAAAACAATGGTTATCTCACGCCCACCAATAACTTTGTGATTCATTCGCTTCATCGCTGCAGCTGCATCTTCAGCATAGCGGTACTTAACAAACCCAAACCCTCTCGGCTCCCTAAACCACAAAACACCAACAAATCAAAGTTAAAGGCACCTGCTCAAACAACACCTACTTGAACAAGACCAAAAATTCCCAATAAAAGCTAGCTCTATCTCGTAAGATTATGAACATGAGCATTTCTAATGTCAATTCTCAGAATGCACTACATTGTTCAAAGAAATAACCAACAAAAGATAAAGCTCATCTAGGAAATTAACTATAAGCAAGCATCTGATGACAAGAGAGTAGAGACAAAGCTTGAAGCATACCCAGTGTAATAATTCCTAGGCAAGTATATATCTTTGAGTGGACCAAACCGCTCAAACGAATCCCTAAGATCGTTCGGCCTGAAAACAAAAGCAAACATTTGAGAAATTGTGGCAATTAACAAAACCTACGTATGGTCGATGAACAATAGAAAGAGAGAGGGAGGAGACCTAGCATCGAGAGGGAGATTACGGATGAGCAAACCAGAAGGATCAGAGGATTCATGGTCGCGAGAAGAAGGGCGTTCACGGTGGCGATTATCGTCGTAGCTTTTACGCTCGCGCGGTGGTGACCTGTCACGAGAACGAGGACTATAGCTTCTGCTCCGGCTCCTCGCTCTAGCCATCGAGAAATAGAATCGCAAAACCCTAACCCTATCTTAGTGATATGAGAAGGGAGTGAAATTTGGAGGGAGAGAGGAAGGAATCGACGACTGCCCGGAGAGTTTCAAAACAACAAACAACACTCGCCGGAAGCTGCTACGGTCTGCCTCTTTCTTATGGGCTTACAGATTTAAATCATTATGGGCTTTATATATTTTAGGGAACTGATGAATAATATAAGCTCAAAAACTTTGGATCTG
The DNA here is from genome assembly GCA_004349715.1 of Crucihimalaya himalaica. Lineage (NCBI taxonomy): Eukaryota > Viridiplantae > Streptophyta > Magnoliopsida > Brassicales > Brassicaceae > Crucihimalaya > Crucihimalaya himalaica. Next base: position 2,258,249 of record SMJT01000009.1, read on the forward strand.
TAATGAAATCACTTTATTATTCAAAAGTCACAAAATAAACAGTAGAAATTTTGAATGCTACAAAATACAAATGATTTGGGAGTTACAATACATATTAGATTTAACAACATAAAACACTCTTACAAAAAAAGAGAAAAACAAAACAGCAAGAAACATTTTTTACCGGTGAAGAAGCGGAAGAAGAGTTTGTTACTCGCTTTGATACCATATTAACGGATATCAAAATAATATGTTTTCTCATTAAGTGTGAAATAAGGGAGTATTAAGGTTTATATACAAGAGCAGAAAATGTTAATAGAATAAGCTAAGGGAAACTTAATCCATATGTTAATACACCCCCCTCAAGCCGAATCAAGAACAGGTGTGAAGAGGCTTGAAACCGACAATCTATTAAGAATAGAGTGAAATGGACCCGAATGAAGAGGTTTAGTCAATATATCCGCAAGTTGGTTGCTTGTAGAGACATGCATCACCTTCAAAAACCCATTTTTCACCTGATCCCGAGTAGTGTGACAGTCGATTTCGATGTGTTTCGTTCTTTCATGAAATACTGGATTATTGGCAATGTGCATTGCGGATTTGTTGTCACAGAAGAGCTTAGCCTGAGATTGAATCGGTATATGTAAGTCTGTCAGCATTTGATTCAACCATAACATCTCCTTAGTAGCAATGGCCATGCTCCTATACTCTGCTTCTGTGCTGCTTCCACTAATTGTGTCATGTTTCTTAGACTTCCAAGAAATGAGAGAAGTACCCAGAAAAACACATGTACCAGTGACTGACCTCCTTGTATCAGTACATGTCCCCCAATCAGCATCAGCAAACCCATTCAAACAAACTTCTGTTGAAGCTGAGTAGAACAATCCTTGTGTTTTTCAAATACTTCAGAATGTGATGAGCTGCCTGAAGATGTATATCTGTAGGACATGAAAGGAATTGACTTAATCGGTTCACTGCAAATGTTATATCAGGACGTGTGATACATAGATATAACAGTCGGCCAATCAATTCTCGATAAGGCTTTCCATCATCAAGTAATATTCCAGTTTCCTTGATCAGATGCACCTTTGGATCCATAGGAACTGATTTAGGTTTACAACCTAGTAGGCCTGCATCAGAGAGTAAATCCAAGCAATATTTTCGTTGACAGACAGAAATTCCTTCAGAATTACGAGATATCTCAAGTCCCAAGAAAAACCGAGCCTGACCAAGATCCTTAGTCTTAAACTGCTTAGCAAGAGTACTCTGTACTGATCAAACTGCCTCATCATTGTTGCTCACAATCAATATGTCATCGACATAGACTAATAAGGCTATGAAAGATGCATCTGTGAATTTAACAAACAATGTATTGTCTGCATAAGACTGAATAAAACCATCACTGAGAAGAGCTTGAGATAGACATTTGTACCATTGTCTTGAAGCCTGCTTCAGGCCATAGATGGATTTGTGTAATCTGCACACTGGATTGGATGGTAGAGTACCAGAAGCAGGAGTATACCCTTGAGGCAAACTCATGTAAATTTCCTCCTCTAAGTCACTATGTAAAAACGCATTTGTGACATCCATTTGTACTAAATTCCACCCTTCTCTAGCTGCTAAACCAAGAATTAGTTTCACACTAGCTAACTTAGCCACTGGGGAAAATGTATCAAAGTAATCAACCCATTCTGTTGTGTGAAACCCTTAGCAACCAGTCTGGCCTTATATCTTTCTATAGTGTCATCTGCATTATACTTAATAGTATAAACCCATTTACACCCCACCACATTCTTACCTAGGGGTAAAGAAACAACACTCCAAGTTCTGTTAAGCTCCATAGCATCAATTTCTACATCCATAGCTTTTGTCCACTTCACAGATATTATGGCCTGCTGAAAAGTCTTTGGTTCTGTTTCCAGGGAAATAGAAAGGACATAGGACTGAAATGGATATTTTAGTTGTGAGTATGTGAGAACAGATGAAATAGGATATGGAGTAGTTTTGAGTTTAAGAGGAGATGATGATGAAATTTGATTGAGAGAGCAATGGTAATCAGATAAGTAAGAAGGAGCCTTACCAGTCCGTTTTGGCCTGCCATTAGGCAGTGAAAGAACTCATGTCGCTGTAGTAACATTGTTTCCAGTCGTAGATGGGACAACAGGAGTTGATATGGGTGAATGGGATGCAGATGCCCGAGATGTAGATGCATCAAGATTAACAATTTCATTATGAATGAGAGGAGAATCTAAAACAGAATCATGATGAATGATATGTGAATCAAATCCAGTAGAAGTAGAAGCAGACATAGTATCATTCATGGTATCAAAATCTACTTGAACTGGTAAAGGCAAAATGCAATCATGTAAAATATCATGAGAATGTGGTTGATGACTTGAGTGAAAGGGAAATTCATTTTCATGGAATATGACATTACGAGAAACAGATACCAAATTTGAATCAAGATGTAGAACTTTATATCCCTTATATCCAGAAGCATATCCTAAGAAAACACATTTTTCAGCACGAGGACTAAACTTGTTTCTATCCTTTACCAAAGTAGAAACATAGCAAAGGCAACCAAAAGTGCGTAGAAAAGTATATGCAGGTGGTTTCTTAGTTAACAGTTCATAGGGTGATAAGTTATGTAATAGCAAAGATGGTGTTCTATTTATGAGAAAAACCGATGTTAAAACACAATCACTCCAATAAGCTAAAGGAATATTAGACTGAAAAAGTAATGCTCTAGCAACATTCAGCAAATGTTGGTGTTTACGTTCTACCACTGACTGAGGCGTATAAGCACAAGAAAATTGATGCATCATGCCATATTTATTAACAATGTCAGTAAGGTTCAATTCAGGAGCATTGACAGTTCGGATTGCCTTAATAACACCATTATATTGAGTCTTAACATGAGAAATGAAAGTTGTAAAATGTCTAGAAACTTCACTTTTATTCCTCATCATGTAAATCCAGGTTACACGTGTACAATCATCAACTAAAGTGAAGAAGTACTTATAACCTTCAACAGACTCTATAGAAATTGGACCCCAGACATCTAGATGAACAAGGTCAAATGGTGATGCAGACAAATGATTGTGTGACTCAAATGGTAACCTTTTTTGTTTAGCTAATGGACATATAGGACAATGAGAACACTGTACAAGACTAGACTTTGATATATGTAAAGTACCTGAAAGACTCTTTAACTTGTCAGTAGATAGATGCCCAAGGCGTCTATGCCAAAGATCTCCATCCACCAGCAAGGATCCAGAGAAGTGATATGACGATGATGTTGATGATTCAGGTTGTAAAATGTAGAGATTATGCAGAAGGGTTCCTCTACCAATCGTCAAGCCCTGAATAAACTCCTGAATTATACAAGAATCAACATAAAAATGTGCAGAACAATGATTAGTTTTCAACAAACTGCTCACAGAAATCAGGTTAAACTTGAATGAAGGAACATGCAACACATCATGTAAAATTAATGATTGTGATAATGAAACAATGCCTGTGTGTGTGTTATCAACCCTTGTGTCATTTGGTAAAGAAACAGTTACTCCAGAGACAGTAGCCGTTTCACTAAACAATGTCAGGTCAGAACAGACATGAGTTGTTGCTCCACTATCTATTATCCAAGAACCATGAGGAACATTTGTATAAAGGGTGGAAAGGCATTGATGTTGAAATGTTAAATGATTATTTTCAAAACGAAGTGAGGTTGAAGGAAAATGTATGATACCAGCAGACGATTGAACAGCCATAATACCATGCTCCGTGACAGATGCTACTTGCGAAGTTGGAGCTTGAGGCTGTGGAGCTTGAGACTTGGAGAGTTGAATGTGAGCTGCCAATTGTTGAATAAGAGCCTGTACTTGATCAGTATTCATTGTACTGATATCCATATGTGTAGCATTAGTTGCTGGTGGAGTATATGACAAAGAATCTGTCATCACATTAGCAACTGTATTCTGAAATTGACTTGGTCTGGTCTGATTCTGAAATGATCCTTCCTTTGGCTGTAAATTCTGTGATGAAGTAGAATTTCTCTGAGAATGATAATTGGAGAGATTGCTTTTGAAGCCTGGGATATAACCTGGAGGATATCCATGAAGTTTGAAACATTTCTGTACAATGTGACCAGTCTGACCGCAGTGAGTACATACAGGATGAGATCCTCTAGGTTTATAGTTATTCTGAACTGCATATGCTGCATTATCCACTGGACCATTATACATAGAAGAACCATTAACAGGATCACTAGCTTGAGCCGACGTCTGAAACACCACATTTTCAGCTTGAATAGATGGCTTGATATGTTTCTGTCTCTCATCTTGAGTAACCAGATTGAATGCATCTTCAATAGATGGCATAGGTTTCATCATCAAGATATGTCTTCTAGTAGTTTCAAAAGATCCATTCAAGCCCATAAGAAACTTAGTAACTCTACTCCTTTGCTGAAGTTTTTCCCATAACAACAATGCAGCATTACACTCACACTAACCACAAGTACAAATTGGCAGCTCTACATAATTTTTATATTCTTCCCACAGAGTTACTAGCTCAGTAAAGTATGTACTAACATCCATAGCTCCTTGTTGGATGGTACCTAACCTCTGTTCAATCTCATAAACCCTTGGTGCATCATCTTGCTTGAATCTAGACAAGATGTTTTTCCAAATTCCCTCTGCTGTAGATATAAAAAGCAAGCTTTGGCCAATCTTTTTAGAAACTGAATTCATGAGCCATGTTGCCACCATGTCATTACAGCGAGACCATGATCCATAATCTCTGTGAGTAGAAGCAGGTTGAGTAATAGTACCGTCAATGAAACCGAGTTTATTCCTTATGTTTAGAGCCATACACACAGACCGTCTCCAAGAGTGAAAATCTGCTCCATTTGACAATCGATCTGATACTAGAGCTAATCCAGCATGATCCGAGCTATGTAGAAAATACGGATTCTCATAATGATCTATAGACTGACGTATATCAACAAGATTTGGATTTGTTGTTCCTGATGTAGTCATTAGATTCACACTGATAATAGAAGGTAACCAAAGAATGAAGAGAAATTGAACAGATCTAATGTTAATCTAAGCAAATCAAGAAATCATGATTCAAGATTCAACATTATGTTTATCAGAAGAATCTAGCTGAGAAAACACATAGAGATGAAGAAACGCTTATCAAGAGTTCAACAATGGCGGAAACAAAGATTGCGAAGAAGATGAAGATGGATTGACGGCTTGAGACACTCATTTGATGAAATCGGAGCTCAAATCTCGCCAACAGTGGATGAATCGAAGATGATGTGTTGATAATCGAGATGTATCAACAAGAAATTGAAGAAAAATTCATGAAATTGAAGAAGAATTCATGAAATCAGAGAAGATTTGATGAAGATGAACAAGAAATTGAAGAAGCGGAAGAAGAGTTTGTTACACGCTCTGATACCATATTAACGGATATCAAAATAATATGTTTTCTCATTAAATGTGAAATAAGGGAGTATTAAGGTTTATATACAAGAGCAGAAAATGTTAATAGAATAAGCTAAGGGAAACTTAATCCATATGTTAATAGAGTATTTGTATGGACTAGTAGTGGTAGGTACCAAGGTAAGCTACATGTAATCTTTTTCGTGAAAACTGCGGTGGCAGCCACATGCGGCACAAGAGAGAGCCTCTGGGGTCCCTTCTTCGCCGGCTGCCATGAACTCACCGCAACCATCTAGTGAGCAACGACCGCCAATGTGAGCCGTATGGTTTTTTAAGCATTTCCGTATTTAACTATCGCAGTTGACATATCAATCTCCTGAAAATACTCAAGCGTTAGCACTAAATGAAATCGAAAATATCAAATGATATCATACAACTACATGACTGTGAAGTATAAATCTGATGGATCCAATTCTGTATGCACATATCTCATCATTTACGTGAGCCTTATGTGTTCTACGATCTAATTATGCTCTAGTATATGATGTATTCTTATGTAAACCTATTGTGGATCCTATGCTCTAGCATTCCTTATGTAATTAAGTACATCAATCGGTTCTTTGCAAGTCCGATCGTAAATCATAACTTGTTATTAAGTCAAACGTAAATATGAAAAAATGGTATATTCAAGTTAACATGTGTGATCGATGTACCTACCATTTTAACATCTTTCCAATGGAAGCAAACATGGCAACCGCAGCCGCGACAGAAGAAAGCCTCTGGCGTTCCTTCCTCTCCGCCGGCAAGAAAGTGCTTACAATGGTCTTTTGGCTCTCCATCAATCCTATTCAGGCACGTTCCATAAGTCACAATTTCTCTCCACTTGCTCATCTTTCGTTGAAATGTTTCTTCGATCGGAATGTCTCAAGTTCTCTCCTTGATCGCTTGAGGGATTAAAACATCTCAATCTCAATCCTAAAAAAATAATCTAATTTTTAAAACATAAAAATATTGGTTGACATTTTCCCTTGATTATGTCAATCCAATAAGCCATCAACCAAGTCCTGATTATAATTATTGGGGAACATGAAAAGGTCAAAATATTATCATTCACAAATTAGAATATGATACCAACGTCGTTATCTTCTTAATTTAAATAAATAAATAGAAAACCAAAAATGAAGTATATATATCTCGAAAACATTTTAGTATTCAGAGATGCTACTTTAAAACTTGTCAATGAACAGCCTCTCCATGTATTTAACGACAAGAAATTCATGCATCTACAACTAAAATTACATTAATTTTACATGGAAAAATTAAATATTATCTTTGTGAAACAAAAACTTTCGAAACTATATTTCACTGACAAGAGATACGTTTTTATGTCGTCTAGATTGAGTGACATGGACACTGACGTGTTTATAAGCCAAAAAAGCAAATCCACCAACCCCATTTTTGATGATCGTGAGTTGTCGGTGAAAGCAAAAGAAGAGTGATCTTGTTTGATTAGATAGGTTCTATTGTGCCAATGCTCTTAGTGAGTGTTGCTTACATTTTATGGTTTAATAGTGGTATTGAAGGATATAAAATACTCGGATTCACATGAATGGGTGAAGATTAAAGGCAATAAAGCGACGGTTGGTATAACGGATCATGCTCAAGAGCATTTGGGAGATGTTGTCTTTGTGGAGTTGCCTGATGTGGGACGTTCTGTGTCACAAGGTGAGCGTTTTGGAGCTGTCGAAAGCGTCAAAGCGTCAAAGCTACTAGTGATATAAATTCCCCTATCTCCGTTAAGGTCCTTCAAGTCAATAAGACCTTTCCGAGTCCCCTGCTTTGGTGAGATTCTACTTCATCATTAGCTTAGATTTAACTTGGGATGCAAATGGCTAGTAAATTCGTTTCTTGATTCTTGATTCGATTCTCTGACGGTTAGCTGAGATTGTTGGGGTTATGTTGGAATGACAGGTGAACTCGAGCCTGTATGAAGAAGGATGGATCATAAAACTGGAGCTTAGTGATGCAGGAGAAGTGAAGAAACAGATAGATTCAGACAATTACACCAAGTTCAGCGAAGAAGAAGATGCCAAGCTCTGAGCCTTCTAGTTCTGTTCTGTTGTGGTCAATGGATGAAATCAAGAAAGAAGTCTCTCTCCTTCTCTTTGATGTTTTTTTTATTGTTCGAGTGGTAAAGAGTATAATAACAAGCTTTGGTCTTCAGATTGGTTTAATCTTTCACGAAGTTTTGTTTCATTTTCTTGAACTAAATAATAATGAAATTAGTCGATAATGACTTCCATATAGAAGAATAAAAAATCCCAGTAAATCAGTTTAAATCAAGACACATTTTGGTATAATTTTTTTTTTTTTTTTAACATGGTATAATTAAATTTATAACAAACACACAACTCACAAGTATTAAGTGGATTTATTTGCACCAAAAAAAAAGTATTAAGTGGATTTGAATTATTTTTTTAAATTTTTTTCTAACGTATTTTTCAAAGATAATTTTTCAATATATATTACTGTTATTTTTCCTGAAAAACAAACTTATAAAAAATTTAAATAACAACGGACTCGTCCCTTGACTCGTCCAGGTCATCGAACTCCCAAAACTCGCTCAATTAAAAGCTTAAAACCCTTGGAAAAACCTCTGTCGCTTCATTTCCATTACCCGGAAGAGACGAAATGTTTGCCGTATCACCGTCGTCCTTCTCGCCGACAATCATTTGTCCGGTAAGTTCCCCAATTTCTCTCCTCGCCACTATTTCTTTTCCCCAAGAATCTTCGAAATAGTTTTCTCGCTTTTGTAGAGCCGTAGTGGTCAGAGGAACAAACCGAGAAAATTCTCGGTGGTGAGAGCAGGTTCCAAGAGGATACTGTACGGAAAAGATAGCAGAGAGGCACTACAAGCCGGTATTGACAAGTTAGCTGATGCTGTTTCCGGTACTTTAGGCCCTAGAGGTAAGACTGAAGCTGGGTTTTCAATTTTTCTTCATGTGGAATTGGATTCATTTGCTTGGTTGTGAATTTGTTTTGCAGAATTGGATTTTGAGCTAATTAAGACCTTTCTTTGGGATCTCCTCTTTTAAATGATAAAGAACTGAGTCTTGCAATTATATTTTTGACAGGGCGTAATGTAGTGCTCGCTGAAAAAGATACAATCAAAGTTATTAACGACGGTGTCACCATTGCTAAATCTATTGAGCTTCCTGATACGATTGAGAATGCTGGAGCAACTTTAATCCAAGAGGTTATTCATTCATGGTGGCTAAATGTTTCCCCTTCTCCTCGTTAGTTCATTGTTCGAAGTTATAAGTTATATGAATTAGCAAACCTGAAACTTGGGAGTTTCTATGTAATGTAGGTTGCAATTAAAATGAATGACTCTGCGGGTGATGGGACTACAACTGCAATCATTTTGGCTAGAGCAATGATCAAAGCTGGATCTTTGGCAATTGCTTTCGGAGCTAATGCTGTTTCTGTGAAGAATGGAATGAACAAGACTGTTAAAGAGTTGGTCAGGGTGTTGCACATGAAAAGTACTCCTGTGAAAGGGAAGAATGATGTTAAAGGTTACTTACTACTTGTTACCATAGCTAAGTTTGGATCGACCTCCTTTTTCGTAATTTGGAATAATTTAAAAGGGATTTTTTTTGTTCTGTAGCCGTGGCTTCAATCTCTGCTGGCAACGATGAATTTGTGGGGAACTTGATTGCTGAAACTGTGGAAAAGATTGGCCCTGATGGCGTCATCTCCCTTGAATCATCTTCCACATCAGAAACGTCTGTCATAGTTGAGGAAGGAATGAAGGTTAGTTTCAAACTTTAGTTGGGTGAAAGCTTCACAATTGTACTTTCACATTTACCATAGTTAAGATTATCAAACCATTGGGTTTCTGCGATTCAAGAGGAAACTTTCTTTTGTACAGTTTGACAAGGGCTATATGTCGCCTCATTTCATCACAAATCAGGAGAAATCTACTGTGGAATTCAACAAAGCTAAAATCCTTGTGACGGATCAGAAAATCACTACAGCCAAGGAATTAGTTCCGTTATTGGAGAAAACTTCACAACTGAGTGTTCCACTCCTTATAATTGCGGAAGATATCTCCGCGGAAGTGCTTGAAATACTGGTGGTGAACAAGAAGCAAGGTTTGATTAATGTTGCTGTTGTGAAATGTCCAGGAATGTTGGATGGGAAAAAGGCTTTGCTACAAGACATTGCACTCATGACAGGTCTGGTTTTCCTCAATCATTTGTACTTTCCATGTTGATTTTCACATGACATTTCATTTGCTAACATGACAAATGATATAAAACAGGAGCTGATTATCTTTCCGGAGATTTAGGCATGACTCTCATGGGGGCAACTTCAGATCAGCTGGGTGTTTCTCGGAGAGTAATAATTACAGCTAATTCAACAACTATAGTCGCAGACGATTCAACTAAACCGGAGATTCAGGCCAGAATTGCTCAGATGAAGAAGGATTTAGCTGAGACAGATAATTCATATCTCTCTAAAAAGATTGCAGAGAGAATTGCTAAGCTCACAGGAGGCGTGGCTGTAATAAAGGTCTGATAGACAAAAAAACTGTTTCAGCTCTTGATTTCTTTTGAGTCTTCGTGAAAATATCAGGTTAACCCTGTCTTAATTCAGGTGGGAGGTCACACTGAAACAGAACTTGAGGACAGAAAACTTAGAATAGAGGACGCAAAGAATGCTACATTTGCAGCTATGAGAGAAGGTATAGTTCCAGGTGGTGGTGCCTCTTATATCCATCTTTTAGATGAGATCCCGAGAATTAAAAAGAATATCCTGGAAGATTCATACGAACAGATAGGTGCAGACATTGTAGCGACGGTATGAAAACTTAATGACGAAACGAAACCTGTTTTCTTAACAATTCTGGTTTCGTTAAAAAATCTGTCATAAGTTAAAAAGTCCCTTTCTTTTTTTTGCAGGCACTCACAGCACCTGCAATGGCCATAGCAACCAATGCTGGGGTTGATGGATTAGTTGTGGTGGAGAAAACCAGAGAACTTGAATGGAGAAGTGGTTACAACGCGATGTCTGGAAGGTATGAGGATCTTCTGAACTCTGGAATAGCTGATCCTTGTCGGGTTTCAAGGTTCGCCCTCCAAAATGCGGTTTCTGTTGCTGGCATTGTTCTTACGACTCAAGCTGTGCTTGTGGAGAAGATCAAGCAGCCTAAACCTGCCGTTCCTCAAGTTCCTGGCATACCTACCACATAACCACCACCATAGGTAACAAGCACAAAAACCAAACTCGTTCAGCAGATTATATCTGAATCGAAACTTCCGCTCACAAAATGGTGTTTGATTTTGTTTTTTTATCTAAAACATCAAAATCTGTAATGCAATTATATGTGCAAAGTATGAAAAAAAGAAGAAGAGATTATTGGAATCATTGTGGCTTAATCTGGAAGCCAAACTTGCTCTTAGACTTAATTATCTGACAAAGCAAGAAGATTGCCTTGTAAAGCAAGGTTCCTACGTTGTAAAACCTGATTTATTATTATAAGAATACTTAAAGCTTTTATATAATTATCATTTGTGCTTAGAAAGCGATATGTCTTCTAATAATATATGCATTATTTTCATCATGCAATCAGCCAACCATTAAGTCAAATAAGCATTATCAATGGTACTCAAAAGTCTACTCCAATAAGCCATGCCATGCGTATTTCGTAACTTTCTCTCCAATTGGACTACTATAGAGATCGAATTGGGGTTCTCAATCTCACCTGACACTTGTGTGTTTCCTCGGTTTCAAGTTTCAACATTCTGTGGGTGGTTCTTTTGTTCATGGTGTCAACATTTATTCTTAGGCCCGGACTGGCCCAAACATATTGTGATTCCCCCAATCATTAACCATGTCATCATCATATACTCAACACATTTGTATGAGAAGACAAATAGATAAAGTAGCTATATTAAACTGTAGAACAAAAGGGGTTGAGACGCGTGTCTATAATCTGGTGGTGTAATGACTTGGAAGCAGAAGACCAAAATCCACAGTTATCGTTGGAGAAGAAAAGAAAAAAAGAGCACTTGGGTTGGGGTCGCTCACGTCCCAAGTAACACTGATCCGGCGTCGTTTTCGATAACGATGGCTGGCTGAACTGTAGTGTTGGTTTCCTCAAATTCGCGTAGCTTACGCGCGACTCTCCCTTCAACCAACCAATCACGTGCTGCCACCATTTAACGCGTGTTTCTCACGCCCCGACACTCCTAAACAGCTCCAATTATTTTTTTATTCCTAATAACTTTTTCTTTTGAATTCGATTTTTAGATTTCGAACGGTGATGGAACCCCAAGGTCAATATTTGATATTTCTAACTATAAAACCACCAAACTACCAGTATTGCTACAATAAATTTTCAACATTGCATATCGATTCTCGATCCTATAAAATTTAACAAAATTCTATGTTATTTCATGAAAAAAATTGATAAATTTATTTATGTTGACATAAGGTTTTATGTTATATCATGCAAAATTTATTATTCTTAAATCATACTCACTAATAAAAATTTATTATTTGAATTGATAAATTTATTATTTATGTTATATCATGCAAAACATAAGGTTTTTTTTTTTCTTTTTTGATCACCGCAAAACATAAGGTTTGAATTAAAAATTTATGATTCTTAAAACATATCGACTATTGTTAGTCTTTTCAAGATGATGAGTTTTCAGCTTTTGTCAAAGAATATGTGAATAAATTATTATAGCACGATTAACAACCAATAATGATTGTGTTTATTAGTTCAACGAGTTCATTGTTCATTGAGTCAATTCATTTCATATGAGAATGTAGATTGTATTTTATATACTTTGTTTTATCTTTCCCTTATTTTACAATATTTTATTGTATAATTTTTTATTTTTTTTCCAGATTTTGATGACTTTCTGCAAATTTTACCTAAAACCTTCAACCAAAATTACCAACTTCCTAAACAACCGATGGACCTTTCAATGTTTCTCTGAGAATCTATGAAATTAAAGACTCAGATGTCTTCTCTGTCGCAATCGCCAACGCCGGCGGAGATGGAGATTCAACCGCCGGCATTGGTTAACGATGATCCTTCGACTTATTCCTCCGCTCTGTGGGATTGGGGAGATCTCCTTGACTTCGCCGCTGACGAACGCCTTCTCGTTTCTTTTGATTCCGATCAACAAACTCCTTTCTCTCCCGTTCCTCTTCCTCCTCCTCCACCGCCGCACCTGATTCCGACTCAACCTCTTGTGGATTCCGAATCGTATCCTTCTCCGGAAGAATCTGGTTCAGGTTCCGATCGGGTTAGGAAGCGAGACCCGAGGTTGATTTGTTCCAATTTCATTGAAGGTATGCTACCGTGTTCGTGTCCGGAGCTTGATCAGAAATTGGAGGAAGCTGAGCTGCCGAAGAAGAAGCGTGTTCGCGGCGGGTCAGGTGTGGCTCGATGTCAGGTTCCGGGTTGTGAAGTGGATATAAGCGAGCTGAAAGGGTATCATAAGAGGCATAGGGTTTGTCTCCGGTGTGCTAATGCTACCTTTGTTGTGCTTGACGGAGAAAATAAGAGATACTGTCAACAGTGTGGAAAGTATGTTTCTTTTATCCTTCTCTTTCTGTTTTGCAATCTAAGCTTTGATATTTGACCTCGGAATTTAGAACTGGTTTTGATAGCTGAATCCGGGGCGAATTGTCTTAGTTAATCTGCTATGCATCTCGTCGGCTTTGTGGTTGACTTAGGTGACTATCTTCTGTATAAAAATGGAGGTGTTCAAGATTGTTCTTGGGATTTGATTGGCAACACGAGATCATCAAAGATCGGGATGCTTTTCTCGTTGTCTTTTTTATTGTAATAGAAACCGTTGAGTCTATCATTAGGAAATTGGATAACTTGAGGAGAGATTGTTGATCAGTTTGAATGATTCCTCCGATTTTACATATCATTAACCAAGCCTCTTTCTTCAGCATAGGCTGAGCTTAACTGGTTTTGCCGCTACCAACTGTCTAGTATTCAGTATTATTGTTTATGTATTTACTTGTCCTATCTATGCTGTTTCCGGCGTTACAGAGAGTAAAAACCTATGTGGCAGGTTTCATGTGCTCTCTGACTTTGATGAGGGAAAACGCAGCTGTCGGAGAAAGCTAGAGCGTCACAACAACAGACGGAAAAGGAAACATGTAGATAAAGGAGGCGTTGCTGCAAAACAACAGCAAGTGCTATCACAGAATGATAATAGCGTAATTGATGTTGAGGATGGAAAAGGTACAAGTGAACAGCACAAATCATAGATCACCATGTGGTTTCTTTTTTTCAATTGTTTGCTTCGCATATTCTCTTAGTTGCCAATGTTTAAGCTCTCTTGGAAATTCAAGCTGATTCTGTTTGTCCATGTTATTATTTTGAGACAGATAATACATGCTCTAGTGACCAGAGAGCAGAACAAGAGGCTTCATTAATTTTTGAAGAACCGCATATTCCCGCTCAGGGTTCTGTACCCTTTACCCAAAGCATCAATGCAGACAACTTTGTATCTGTTACAGGTTTGGGTGAACCTCAGCCAGATGAAGGAATGAATGATACAAAATTTGAACTTTCACCTTCCGGTGGCGACAACAAAAGCGCTTATTCAACTGTGGTGGATTTCTCTTCACCCGCTCTTACATCAAAAACTTTTGTTCGCTTGATGAACTAATTTTCAACTCATTGTAGTGCCCAACGGGTCGGATCTCGTTCAAGCTCTACGACTGGAATCCAGCGGAGTTCCCCCGGAGACTACGTCATCAAGTATTCTCAAGAATTATATATTACAGTTTAGTGTTCGGAGACTATGTTAACCCTTGCAGTATCTCAAAGAACTAATATCATGTGATGAATTGAATTTGCAGATATTCCAATGGTTGTCCACCATGCCTGTTGAGCTGGAGGGCTATATCCGTCCAGGATGTACAATTTTGACCGTCTTTATAGCAATGCCAGAGATTATGTGGGCGAAGGTACATTCTGTTATCTTTTACTCATCAATTTATGTTTTTGGTGCCGCAACACAGCATAAGAAAATTGTTTCTTTTCAGTAGGGTGTCTAGTGCTCTATGTCTCTATGCTCCTGTTTCCCTCTTAAGTACCATTAAAGTGCCTATGTTTTCGTGTGAGCTGGAGCTCTTTTGTTTCTAAAACTTGTGCGTATTTGTAAGCTTGTGTCATGGAGAGAGAAAATACAAACTTAGTATCTCTTCCAATGAGCTCTCACCTTGATTTTACACTGTAATAAACCTTTCGTAGCTGTTCCTTTAAGCAGTTGTCTAAAGATCCTGTGGCATATCTGGATGAATTTATTCTTAAACCTGGAAAGATGCTATTTGGAAGAGGCTCCATGACTGTCTATTTGAACAACATGATTTTCCGTCTTATCAAAGGCAAGTTGATGTGCTTTACTTGTTTTCTCTGTTTTTCTTTCTCCCTATCGTACTGGATAATCATTAATCTTGTGAGATATACATTTTAATGTGAGTTTATTCTTATTTATTTTGGTTTTGACAGGTGGAACAACTTTAAAGAGAGTCGATGTAAAATTAGAGTCACCGAAACTACAGTTTGTGTATCCTACATGTTTTGAAGCTGGAAAACCAATAGAACTCGTTGTTTGTGGACAAAACCTTCTGCAGCCCAAATGCCGGTATGTATGTCAACCTAATTTTGATCTATGCTTGGGGCTTCTCTCGCATATTTAGTTCTGTCTTAGAGCTCATATGGTGAAGCTGATATTGCAAGAAACTTTAAAATATTGCATTTGGATTACTACAATCATTTGTTGGTTTGATTTCTTTCACTTTATGACCACTAAGATACTCTACATAGGAAATAATAAAATCCAGCTTACAGGTTGTATTATTGTTGTAGGTTTCTCGTGTCTTTTTCTGGGAAGTACTTACCACATAACTATTCTGTTGTACCTACACCGGCCCAAGATGGGGAGCGTTCTTGTAATAACAAGTTCTACAAGATCAATATTGTGAATTCTGACCCTAATCTCTTTGGTCCTGCGTTTGTCGAGGTACTCATTTTAGATGATAAACATTTTTACAAGTAGCTTTCTTTAATACGGTCCTACTCCAATCCTTCTGTAGGTTGAAAATGAATCTGGCCTATCAAATTTCATACCTCTAATCATTGGAGATGAATCTATTTGCTCCGAAATGAAACAAATAGAGCAGAAGTTCAATGCTACACTAATTCCTGAGGGACAAGGAGTTACCACTTGCTGTTCTTCGACTTGCTGTTGCAGGGATTTTGGGGAGAGACAGAGCACCTTTAGTGGCCTCTTGTTAGATATTGCATGGTCAGTTAAGGTGCCCTCTGCAGATTGCACTGAGCAAACCATAAACCGATGTCAGATTAAAAGGTACAACAGAGTGTTGAATTATCTGATACAAAATAACTCGCCGTCAATCTTAGGAAACGTACTGCACAATCTGGAAACTCTGGTGAAGAAAATGGAGCCAGACAGTCTTGTTCACTGTACCTGTGACTGCGACGTGAGGCTTCTACATGAAAATATGAATTTGGCGAGTGACGTTAACAGAAAGCATCAAAGCCATGAAGAGTCAAAGGTGAACCCAAGGCATGTTCTTCCTTCATCAGGTTGCTGTTGTGAGAGCAGTTTCCAGAAAGGCAAACCATCAAGAATATCAAACTTCAATCAGGTTTTTCACTTATATCTGATTTTCCTTTTTTCCCTGTTTGATCAAAACTGGACTCTGCCCACAATCTTCCCTTGTCTTGCACGTTTGGTTTCTTTCTCCACTGCTGATAGTCCACGATCGTATCTGTTTCTTGGATTTTGCATAGTGTCGTTTATTAATGCTTCCCATTGGTTATGCTGACAGGATCCAGAAGCAGGATTAGATTGTAAAGAGAGGATACAGGCGGACTTTTCACCAGATGTTGGCGGAAAAGAGACCGACCCTCTTTTAAACAAAGAGGTTGTCATGAACGTAAACGACATAGGAGACTGGCCAAGGAAGTCATGTATACCAATACACTCTACCCTAACATTCAGGTCCCGTCAAACTGTTTTCGTAATCGCTACATTCGCTGTCTGTTTTGCGGTCTGTGCGGTTCTCTATCATCCAAACAAGGTCACACAGCTTGCAGTGTTAATCCGGACAAGATTGGCACACAAACTTTGAAGAAAATTTCAATTGCAGAGACTCTCATTTTAACCATACATGTGTCATCAAAAGCTTGAAGAGAGCAGTATGAAAACAAAAACTTGTCTCAGCTTTCAACAGAGCTCAGCTACAGCTTCTCAGAGACAAGATGGTTCATGATCAGATGAGTACTTGACTCTTTCTATGTTCTTCTTCCCAATTTCTTAAAGGCTGGTGATGCTGCAACTGTAATAACAGGAAATGGTCTGATCAGTGATTGATTATATCCCCCATGGAATGGTGTTATATGTATATTAGGGTTTGCTTTCGCTCACTGTAACCTTTTTGTTTTTGTTTTGTTTTTTGATCAAAGAAATGATTCTTGAACAAACCCTAATCGTAAACTTGTGTATGTTTCTGCGTCAAGCAATGACTAGGCTCCTGAGATCTCTCTTGTTTATGTTTGGTCAACTCTAGGATCACGATTTAACTTTGACTCTTTAATTATTTTCAATCCAATAAACTAACAGGTACCAATCTTTAGCTTAGAAATCTTAGCATACTCAGCTTTTGTCTACAAAAAGTTTTTTTTTTAACTGTATTGAGATGGTGTTTAGTTAAGTACTACTGTATAGGGTTGTCCCGTCCATGTTCGTTAAATCCGTTTACAAAGTGTCCATTAACAAATGGTCATGAATTAGTTCGTCCATTAGTGACCGGGACCATTAGTGACCGTGACCATATGAATCGTCTAACAATATCCATTATAATTATTTTCATTCCTTTTTTCATATATGGAATAATTAGATTTGGGCATTAGGATTTCGAATCAGATTCGGTTCGAATTTTTTCGGATTCGAGCAATTCAGATAGAAGAGTTTAGTATCCTTTCAGATTTTTTGACAATTCGGTTAGGTTTCAGTTCGGATAGATGTCAGATTCATATCGGTTTTGAAAGAAAAAAACAACTAAAAATTTGTTCAATTTTAATAAAAATTGTTTTAATATTAATAAAATTCGGTTAAATTTTGCCAAAAAAATACAATTTTGACAAATTAACTAAGGATTCGGTTAATTATGTTATTTCGTATTTTTGGGTGTAACATATAACTAAATATAACTAATACTATATATATATATATATATATATATATATATATATGATATATTTTGGATTTTTGGATATCCGTTCGGTTTTTGGATCAAATAGGGTTCGGTTCAAATAATTTGGATGGAAGCATTTAGAATACGTTCGGATTTTATGATTATTTCCTTGAGATTTTTATTTTTTCTAAATTGATTTGAGCAAAAACCCCTAATAAAAATGGTTATTGTATTGTTCGTTGACTGTATGGTCTCGTCCATTTTGATTGCAGACGTCCTTCATTTTTACTATTTTGTAAATGGATGCGACTATAACCATCCATTAAATATGGACCGGACTAGCCCACGGACGTCTAATTAACAGCCCTACTACTGTGTCTAATATGCATGCTGGATTGAGATATCGGCAGTGAGATCAGTTGCAACATAGAAAGCAAATGGGTAGAAAAAGACAAAGAGATAAGATTTGAAAACATTAATGAAGAGACACACATATGGAAATGCGTCAGTTCTGAGTCATATTTTAGTAAACGACAACATTCTAACATTTATTAATTGGGTAGATGTACACACTTTTCTTTAAACGTATCAAAACGCTAGCCTTAACGTGCTAATTTGAACATAAACTAATCTATTTTGCCTTGAGAAGTAATCTTAAACTTAGAAGCCTTTCTCTTTACCAAAAGAAACTATTAGAGATTAGTTGGACGTATGCAGATAGAAATCTCACAAGAGATGTTTGTATAGGTTCATTTCACTTATGCAGTTTATAACTACGTATGTTAGTATTTTCCTCTAAATATATATATCCATACTACACGGTTGCTGCGTTTGTCTAACAAATAACGTAAAGAAATTGCACTTCAAGTCTCATTGGTGATATTTTTATAAGTTCATTTCGGTTTTGCAATTAATTATTATGTTATTACACCTTTTCTTATTTTAGAAAAAAGTACTAACACCTTTTAAGTATGTTAGAACAAGCAAAGTATAATTCTGAACTCATCTTATTAATTCTGCACACCAAAATAGTGACTTCATGCGTTCAAATATATAATTTTGGTACCTCAAAATCATGTCTTACCGTATATATACTAGGAAAATTTAGAACTTGTGCCTAACAACACCTCATATATGATTCAATGAACAAAAAAGGATACGCACATGACCCAAATGAGTTGTATGATAGCCAAAAATCAATGTACGCAAAAAAATTATATCAAATTTTTGTAACTGCCAAAAAAAAATCATCCTGGAATTGTGCATTGTATTAATGGAAGCTATAGTTAATTAGGTCATGTTTATTAATTTAATGATCATAAGACAAAATTTCTTATGATTTTTGCCGTCGGATTAGAAAAGTCCATGATAGATATCCCATAAATACGGCATGAACCGAACGCAGCAACAAATATCTGACTCTAGAAGAAGTAATTTTGATTAGAGTTTTTATTTGTTCGGAACAATTGA
This sequence comes from Crucihimalaya himalaica, assembly GCA_004349715.1. Lineage (NCBI taxonomy): Eukaryota > Viridiplantae > Streptophyta > Magnoliopsida > Brassicales > Brassicaceae > Crucihimalaya > Crucihimalaya himalaica. The sequence goes on from SMJT01000009.1 coordinate 2,277,418, forward strand.
GAAGGTGGAAAGCTGACAATAGTTGGCTATACGATATACGTAAAGCTTAAAAAAGTAACCATCAAAAGCTTAGCTAAAGTAAAATATCTAGCTTAGCTATATTAAAATATCTAGCTGTATAAGAACATATGGACAAATTTAGCTGATACGCGTTCAAGGTCGAAATCACTACGGGTAGAAAAAAAAAAAAAACTGAAATCCGAAATTACTTTCATAACGAATTTTGATATAAGATGACAAGTTTTATATGAATAGTTTTTCTTTGTGATATATAGATATGATAAGTAACAGATATATTTGTTTTCTGAACAATTTAAATTGTTTCGATGGTAAATATTTCCATCTCATGAATATTTAGCTTTTATATATTTTTCCTATACATATAATATTATTGTTTTAGTTTTTATGTAATATAAAATGAACGAGTTTTCTCACCTCAAAATACTTTATAGATCATATTCAATTTTTTTAAGGAATCAAGTTTTAAGTCATATCATTTGGCTCGTCTAGCTAGATCTCATGTCTTTTTTGTTGATTGTTTAACTTGTCTAATACCGGAACACATGATACAATATTTTAGCCCGAGTTTTTGTTGGTTGTTTAACTTGTCTAATATCGATGTGATTAGTCATACTATATTTAGTTTGAATATTAGAATGACCGTTTTGTCCGGAAAAAAATCAAAATAAAGTTGAATGACTAAAAACGTGACAAAAAACTCACTATATATGTTTTGTTCAATGTATACAGTTACAAAATTGTTAGTAATATGAGATTGCATTCCTATAAAGATTAACCATAAATAGTAAAATAGCAACGTGATAGATGCCTAGGGTCCAACATCAGATGGTAAAAAAGATAAGGAGTAGATAGATGTCTAGGGTCCAACATCAGAGCCATGTAAGTGACAGCTTCATCCCACATGAGCACTATTTGTCAGTACTAATCTCAATCATTATCGAATTTTATATTTTATTTATCATATTTGCCGTCGAAGGACAAATATCTTAAATATCTTCGTCCCATGTCGAGACTTTACATAAATGTATTACCTATAAATACCCATTTCACGAACCCGACTCTTCACATCTCTCTCTCTCTCTCTCTCTCTCTTTCCTTGAAAATTCCCTGCTCTCAAAGAACTAGAGTTTGAGAGAGAGAGAGAGAATGGCAATTAGGGAAATCAAAGATGTAGAGAGGGGTGACATAGCAAATAAGGTCGAGGATCTAGGGAAACCATTTTTGAGTGATCAAGATGATGAAAAAGAGAGTGAGGTTAATGAATCTTACTTGATGGTTTTCTTCAGCACTTTTGTTGCTGTCTGTGGTTCCTTTGAGTTTGGCTCTTGTGTAAGTTTTGCCTTTAGAGACACTCTTGTTCAATCCGAGGTTTCCTTTATAATTGCCAATCTCTGTTTTCTTAGATGTTTTCTTTTTGTTAAAATAATTTGTTAAAGGTTGGATACTCAGCGCCTACTCAGTCATCTATAAGACAAGATCTCAATCTCTCCCTTGCAGAGGTTTGTGTCTGAACCAAAGTATTCTTCCCTGATTTTTTTAAGTATTAACTAGGATTTTTCAATATTTTTTTTTTTTTTTTTACATTTATATGCGTAACTTCCAGAAATCACAAAACCCCGGCACTAAAAATGTGAAGGAAAAGAATTTAACCAAAAAAAAAAAGCTTACATTTATACGTTTTTGTGTGCCGTTGGTTCATAAATTCATTTAATCAGACTGCCAAATAATATTGCTTTGTCGAAATTTTTGAATATGTAGACAAATTAATTTGTGATTTTAGGTAACTAATACGTAATATTAATGGACAAACATTGTAGGTAGTCTGAATTACATCTTCACTAAAGTAATTTTTACACGTAGCGATCTTTTAACCTAGTTAGTTAATATGGCTGTGCTATATGAACGAATTTTATTCCACAAAGCCATTAAATTATACGTATATTTGTTACAGGCTTACAGTATATGAGATCATTTTTATATGTGTGTGTGTAAAACATGCAGTTCTCCATGTTTGGATCCATCTTAACAATTGGTGCAATGCTTGGTGCTGTTATGAGTGGGAAAATTTCAGATTTCTCTGGCCGAAAAGGGGTAAATCTTTCCCAATTCCCAAACTTAACTGGCCAGGATTAAAATTTCAAAATACCAATATTTTATATATGTCAACACTCATTTCAGGCTATGAGAACGTCAGCTTGCTTCTGCATCATAGGTTGGCTCGCTGTCTTCTTCTCCAAGGTATTTAAATCTACACCTACATACCTATTTATCAATTATTTGCAACACTGAAACTTGTGTTGATTTCGATCTTAATATGTAAGATGTTAAAATGTGGTGCAGGGTGCTTTGTTACTTGATGTAGGAAGGTTCTTTACAGGATATGGGATTGGAGTTTTTTCTTATGTGGTAATTTACTCACTTTTTTTACCAAGTAAATCTTATATAACCCTTGAAATCAATTTTTTTTTTATTTTTATGTAGTAGTCAAAGATAAATCGGTGATTGTAATTCTATTATTATATATGTTGTGTTTAATTATCTTGTTTATAAAAAATCTCAGTCTCCAAAGTAAATGAATCAATAAAAACAGGTCCCTGTGTACATTGCTGAGATATCTCCCAAGAATCTCCGAGGTGGACTCACAACACTGAACCAACTCATGATTGTGATCGGCTCATCCGTTTCTTTCTTGATCGGATCTCTCATTTCTTGGAAAACTCTTGCCCTAACCGGTAAATGTCTCTCAGTTTCTTGTTTAATCTTTATAGAAATCCCCTTTGGAAACTGATCAATATATGTATATGTTTTTGGTCTTACAAGGACTTGCTCCCTGCATTGTTTTGCTCTTTGGATTGTGCTTCATACCCGAATCTCCGCGATGGCTGGTAATTTTCTCTATCCGATTCATGATTTTTATCGGTCTTTTTAACAGATAAGTTTCTAAATCTTTCATTGCTTTTCTAGGCAAAAGCAGGCCGTGAGAAAGAGTTTCGCATAGCCCTGCAAAAGCTGCGAGGAAAAGAAACAGATATCACAAACGAAGCAGAAGGTATTCAAGCCTCGATTCAAGCTCTAGAGATTCTTCCAAAAGCGAGAATCCAAGATCTTGTTTCCAAGAAATATGGTCGATCTGTCATTGTAAGTTAAACTCACCAAAGACAAAACACAAAAACTTATGAATCTTTTTTGTATATGTGATTCACTCAACCCAAATCTTTCAGAATATTAAATGTGTTTTCTTCTTCAGATTGGTGTTTCCCTGATGGTATTCCAACAGTTTGTGGGAATCAACGGGATTGGATTCTACGCAAGCGAAACGTTTGTGAAAGCCGGTATATAAGATAGACCTCAATACCTCCTCTTGAATTAGAACCAAATATCAATTTAGATTCTTAACATCTGTCTTTATAAAACTTGCAGGATTTTCGTCTGGGAAGCTCGGAACAATCGCTATCGCTTGTGTTCAGGTGCATAAACGTTTTTGCTTCACTCTATAATAGTTTGTATTATAGATACTTTAACACAGATCTAATCGTTTTTAACAGGTGCCCATAACTGTTCTTGGAACAATCTTGATAGACAAATCTGGAAGAAGGCCACTTATAATGGTAAAAACTTTTAATTTAAGAAAGGGTATTTGAATCCAAAGTTATGTTTTATATGTATACAGACAAATGTTTCTGCAGATTTCAGCTGGTGGTATCTTCTTGGGATGTATTCTCACAGGCACATCTTTCTTCCTCAAGGTCTATACCATAAACCCTAGCTAAACCCTGTTTTCGCTTGTAAAGCTATTCATCTGTGCGTTAAATCAAATCGTAACATCGATTCTTTTATGTTTGTGATTCAGGGACAAAGCATGTTGCTTGAATGGGTTCCTATGTTAGCCGTTGGAGGTGTGCTTGTAAGTGTTCTTACTTAATACCAGAAACAGAACTCACGAACAGAGCTCTGTGTTAAACATATAGTATAGTCCATGATACTAGTACTAAAACTCCTGTATTTTCTTCACTATTCAGATCTATGTAGCTGCTTTCTCCATCGGAATGGGACCTGTTCCTTGGGTGATAATGTCGGAGGTATGGTACTGTGGTTCTTTGTGTAGAGAGTAACCGGTACTTGTGTAGCAAGTTACTTGTTTATAAACAGACTCAATACTTGTAGTAGAGTAAACATTGAAGTGGTGCTCTGTTTCGGATGAAACAAACGCAGATATTTCCGATAAATGTGAAGGGGATCGCAGGAAGCTTAGTGGTACTGGTGAATTGGTCTGGTGCTTGGGCTGTTTCTTACACATTCAACTTCCTCATGAGCTGGAGCTCTCCAGGTACACTCTTAGCTGCCTGCTTGTGTGCTGTAACCGCAAGAAAACCGAAATGCTAAATTGAGGCAAAGCTATGCGTTTTGTTTGTGTAGGTACATTCTATATATACTCTGCTTTTGCAGCCATGACGATTGTCTTTGTGGCAAAAATGGTGCCTGAGACGAAAGGGAAGACACTGGAAGAGATCCAAGCTTGTATCCGAAGAGAAACATAAGCGGGATTTATGGGAAATTTATCAAAAGAGTAGAGCTTTTTCCCGGTGTTGAGCTCAAGGCGGAGTAGAGTAAAAGTGTCGCCGGAAGATTAAACCGTCGAAAGTCCGATGATAAGGATTTTGCATGAATGTTTTTAGAATAGGTTTTGATTTATTTTGTTCACGTTTAAGTAGGTTTTGATTGGTATATTTGGGGGATTGGGAGAATCCAGAAAAAATTAATATAATGTAATGTCAAAACATTTATATAATCCACATGCTACTTCGAAAGCATTACAAGTAACCCTCTGGACGATCCAGAGGGTTCACTAAAATATCGTATTACCCCCTCTTCTCAAATCTGATGTTGATGACGTGGCGTAATCTGCTGCCGTGTAATTTCTCGATATTTCTTTTTATGTTTTCTGGGAATTTGTAGAGTTTTTCTCTGTTTTGGATCACTCGAAGAAGATCAAAAAATGGCGTCTCCGTCATCAACGAGAATGTGGTTCCGTATAGTGATCTTAATCGGATTAATGGTGGTTCTGTTCTACGTTGGCCGTCCTCTCTACTGGAAGATCTCCGCCACTATCCACGATATCCGCCACAACAAACAATCAGTCAGAGAAGGTACAATTACACTCTCTCTCTCTCTCTCTCTCTCTCTCTCTCTCTCTCTCCCTTTCTCAGATGTATTCTTGAATTTTCCGGGTGTTGTTTGGATACAGGTATATCGCAGATCGTACAAGAAGCGCAGAGATCGGTTGGATGGTATCACGACGAATCAGATTCAGGGTTCCGAGAAGGTCACTACAAGAAATCCGGAATCGCCACTTCTCGGAGGCTTCTTTTCGCCGGAGATCAGTGAGAAAATTGTCTCCGTTGCTTTCTCAATTTATCGAAATAATTTGAACCACTGTGTTTTGTTTTTATGTGTATGTTGAGATTTTGATTTGATGTGAAAACCAAATAGTTTGATGCTATGAGTTTGTGTTGTTAGCTCGATCAAACAAGTTATGGTCTTAACGGGTTTTGTTTTGGCTTATTACTTATGTTTTTTTTTTGCAGATTGCTACTGTCATTTTAGCTTCTTGCTAGTTTGTGAGATTTTTTGCTATTGAGTATTGAGATGATCGGTTTTTGTTTCTTCTTCTCGTAGTATTAGTGAATGTGATCAAAGTGATTTCTGCTTTTTTGCTTTTTAGCTTTTGATCAAACGGTTCTTGTAGCATCATTTTCTATTTGATTAAGGGGGTGATTGGCTGAGACAGCAGAAACTTTTTACTATGTTTTAAAGTTTTTGAAATCTGATTTTTACCTATCATATTTTAGTTATTTAACTGTTTTAAAAGTTTTTTTAATTATTTTCATTGTCTATTTTGTTCTATTTGCTTTTTGTTAAGTTCACTTTTTTTTTAAGCTAATAATTTAGAATTTTTAGATTTTTAAAATATTTACAGTCCTAAATGTTTTTGCTACATTTTTTCTTTTTGAAGTTTAGAAGTAAAATCCAAACCAATCACCCTCTATTTTTATCAAACAAGTTCTCGCATTTGTAAATGTTTCCACGTCTTATATATAATTTGATCTTACAATGTTCTCTCGGAATGGCTTTCTGAGTCCTCCTAATTAATATATTGTTGTCGACAAAAAAAAAAATCTGATCTATTGAACTAGAAGCAAAAATCAGTTTGTTTCAATTGGTGGTGCATGCAAACTGTACATTTCATAATCCCCATCTTATATTAATTAATCATTAATTAGAAGGACAACTAAAGAAACAACTCATACTTTTACTAAGTTTTCAAACATCATTTAAAATGAAACAATTTTTTTGGTTTAAACATTAGTTTGATGTTTCTTACCATATTTTAAATGATGTTTAGACAGCAAATATTTGTCTAGTTTTTGTTATCTATAAGATCATTTCAAATGACTGATTCCTAATGTTTCTTACTAGATATATAATGTTACATATTCGATTAGCCATTACGGATTAGACCATGATATTAAACTTTTCACCATGGATCTTATCCAGTGATGAAAGCAAAAATAAAATAATCAATATGTACGCAAAAGGGTATATGTATATGTATAATTTTCATCTTGGTGGAGACAGATCTGAGTTGTTTAGTGATATAGACGTAAGCACTTTTCTTAATCAAGTAATTATGAGTAATTCTTTCCATTAAATCAAATTAAGTCAAGCAAAAAAGAGAGATCTTTTTCATACACTTATTATCATTATGGGCCAAAACTCAAGTGGGTTTTGACCAAACTGAATAATCAAACTCCAATGAAACAAAGCACGCTACCTTTTGGTGCACACGAATATTTATCATGTTTTTATCAAGTTTGTACCTTCGATATGTTGATTTGCTTTTTCTACCTCCTGAATTTATGTGTTTGCAGTACCGGTGGACTGATCATATGAGTTTGAATAGCCGGAAAAAAATGTGATATACGTATTTTGAATGCAACGAACTAATAATGCATCTGATATTCATATATGGCTTTAATATTTTGGATATCAAAAATTTTTATATTCATATATGGCTTGAATATTTTGGATATCAAAAATTAAGACATGTGCAAAAGATAATAATATATGGCTATATATATATATATATATATTATATGATTAGAAGGTTTTGGCCCGAAATCCATAATCGTCTTAGGGCAAAACTCATACCATGTTAAATTAACTCTTTTTCGGAAAGCAGAATTCTCCCAACGTGAACCGAACATATGACTTCCTATGTTCCTAAGTTTTCGGAAACTCATGGATTAACCACTATAAGAACTCATCATATGGCTACATATTTATTTGGATCTGAATTTATTTTTAAAAGCTTTTAGCAATAGAAATATCAAATATGTGTTACGCTTTACATTGTAATTTATTTAATACAAAATATTACAGCCTAAAAGTAGGAAATAATTAAAATTTTGACAACTATAATAATGATAAAATGATAATATAATATGAGAACCCATGACATATCCCTCTTATGGTAGAAAGTAATAGCATATCCCTCTTCCTCCACAATTCTTTCTAGATCAGTTACGTGTGATCAATGCAGAAATTCCCATCTTTAATAAATTGATTTAGGCGAATTGGACGGAAAAATGACACTGGGGAGTTGGCTTATAATTTAAAATAGTAGAGTAAAAAATGAAACAGAAAAAGTCATGAATGAAGAAGTTAGAACAAAAATTGTTAGCATAAATAGGACTCCAGTAAGCATCGGAGTAGATCTCTACTAAACAAAGCCAAAGTCATGCATTAAAACACACTACTTTGCGTCTACAGACACTTATTTAAACCTTATAAAAATCAAAAGAGTCGACGGGCTCTTTTAGTTTCTCCCGTGCACGGGGGACATCCTCCACTATAAAAAATTTTGGAAACCAGAATTTTCCGAGCATGAACCGAACCTATGACCTCCTATGTTCATAAGTTTTCGGAAACTCATGGATTAACCACTATAACAACTCATCATATGGCTACATATTTATTTGGATCTGAAATTTATTTTTAAAAGCTTTTAGCAATAGAAATATCAAATATGTGTTAAGCTTTACATTGTAATTTATTTAATACAAAATATTACATCCAATAAAAGTAGGAAATAATTAAATTTTTGACAACTATAATAATGAAAAAATGATAAAATAATATGAAATATATAAGAACTAGTAACATATAAGGTTTTTTTTTTGGTTTTATAGCAACATATAAGTTTGAGCTGGACAAAACTTTGTTCTTATTTGTATTCAAAAGTATTTACATCTAGTTTATAATGTGTAACCTATAACTCTAAATGATAATGTGCGTAATAACGATAGGAGAAATGTGATGTGGTTCTAATAATAATAAATATATATACATATTCGTTATTACTGAAACCGCATTGCACTATTCGATTCTATCACTCATCGGAACCAAAATTTTGAAGTGGTTAAGAACAGTTAAGAGATCAGGCAAGATATTTAAAGTTAGTTTTTCCTTTTTATTTAAGCTTCCACCTTAGGTTGTAGTGATGCGAAGCATGCATAGTTATGTCCAACTCGGCATTTTTCAGTACATTATAAATTATTTTGTAGTATAAATTATCCATTAATGATGAAAGACTGAAAGAGATAATGTGGGGACCTCCATTCGACCTCGAAAACTACAATATTGCGAGCTACTATACTGAGCTTATTTCCGATTTAGTTGATAAGAATAATTCAAATGAAATTATTTTCGTTAAAATATCCCAATTATCGTACGAATAACACCATTATATGTTTATCCGTTAATCTAAAGTTTTAATTTACCACCCTTTGGACAAACTCCTTCATTGGCATATCTCTTTGAAACTATAATGGGAAATATCCACAAAGTCTTCCGATTTCTCGCTTCTTCTTTTTTCTTTGTTGCGACTTATCTTCGTTATTTGCTTATAAAACTCGAATCTTCTTATTATAATCATACATGCATGGTTACATGTTATGAATATTTCATATTTAAATCTATCATGCGATGTATTTTTCACGTGTTTTTGCTGGTCATGGTGGAAAGTTCCAGGCAAAAAAATCGTCATCAATATCAATCATGTATGGTATCCTAATTAAGATTGCAGAGGATCAAACATTTGATGTTGGAATACAACTCATGGAAATGATATTCCATAAATTATTAGAATTTATAATAAAGTAGTTTGTACTAACATCACATATGTGTGTTATTATCTGAATTCAAACTCGTAACTATGTTGTTGACGAAAAAAATAAATGATTTATATCCAATAAATTAATGGTTGGCATATCAAAGTTTTCTTCTATTCATGTAGTCCATACATGCTATAAATAACTATTAATGTGAATGGTCCCTTCACCATTTCACACACTAAAAATACTAAGAGAACAAAAAAGTAAGAAAATGGTCACAGAAAATCATAATTTTACCAATTTAATTAGAGAAAAAAGAGAGTTAATTACTACAATCGGACGGGCCATCCGCCATCGGTGGACTTCCCAACAAGAAGCGATCACGTCACGTGATCTCGACGTCGTATTTTCCACGTTATTATTGAAGTCAACACTTTTACTTTTCAGTAAACTTCTATACATCTTTTAAACACAAGTTGTGATCTATTCCTTTTGTTTATGGTCACTCTTTTTGGTGACGGATCCGAATCTTTTTTGTTTGACTTGGGAAATAATATTTATAAGAAAATGCGACCACAAGTTGAAAAATTTTTAGAATATAAAAGCGACCATTGATGTAGCGTATATCCGATTTGTAACAAAAACGAAAAACGAACTTAAGAAATTGGCACACCACAAAGCTATAGATTTTTCAGATAAATACTTGATACTAGAACATGCAAAGCCAAATCGTCACTATAAAAAAGGTTTTGCATAATTTATTTTTATATTAACATCAGTTATAACCCCCGTTCAAAAAATCTCTGCCTAGACCCGATTACTCCTTGCTTAATCGCTAGGCCCACCTTAACCGCCTCGATTAATGACTAATCCTTTTAAAAAATTCCTCATCCGATTATTTTCCGCCTAACCCGATTAATCCCCACATAACTCGATTAATCTCCGCCTAATCTTACATGTTTTTATTATTTTTGGATTGCAAATATAAAAGAAATATTTTTATTATTCGAATGTTTAGATAGAGAGTTTGTAATGTTAAACAATAACTTATGTTCATAATTTTAATGAAAATCACAAAATTTTGAGGTTAAAAATACATTTTATGTGTTTATTATAGTTTTAAAAATAATATTATATAAAATATTAATTATAATGGATTAACATGTTTGTAAAACATAAATTAGCCCTAAAACTAGTCCCCGATTAATCCATGTTTAATCTTCGATTTTCTTGCTAGGCGCTAAGCCCACCTCGGCGATTAATTGAACATTGGTTATAACTAATGTAACGTAATTTTACATTATTTATTTAAATGAATCTAAAAGTAGTAATACAAATATTTTATATCGATTGAAATAATTATTTGCATCGATTATTGGATCGATGATAATATACATCTATTGCAAAAATGATATTAATTTTGCATTAGTTATTAACAATCATGTTAATATTTGCATCAATTTATCAAAAAGCTTTAATATTTGCAATCATTATAACAATTGATGTTAAGTGTTTATATCAGTTGTAAATAATTGATATTAAAATTAATATTAAATTAATTTCAAAAAACAAATACTACTATTATTTAATTTCATTAATTATTATGACAGCAAACCATTAAACTTGACACGATAAAAAACATCAAAGTCACTACATATGAGAAGATTACGGAACACTTTTTAGTGGAAGCGATGTGGAACATACACAGATTGAGTTAATAGTTACATTAATTCTTATAACAGACGCTTAATCTTTAACATAGCGCACCGGTTTGTTGCTGATTTAAATTTGGTATTGTTTTTTTTAATGATGTTAAAATTAGTATTGATTTATACCAAAAAAAATATTGATTTATTATAACTGACGCTTAATCTTTCTAATTATGTATTGATTTATACCAAAAAAAATATTGATAGTTTCACCTTACACGACCTAAATAGATAACAAGAAATGACTACAAATGTTATTTTAACCTTGTTTGAACCGTAAATGAAATCACGTTCGAATAAGAAATATTATACTACTAATGATCAGAATACATATATATATATACTCTAATACAGACATGTTTCCCACGCAAAAGATAATATATATTCGTGCACACATGTTTCGAGCTAGGTTGAAAACAATGCGCTTATTGCTTTCTCGAATATACATTAGCAAAAAAAAAAAAGGCTAAATAGCCACAAAACATTAGGCACTATTTTGTACTTAAATTTGTCACGAAACTCGAATGATATTTACGTGGCTACAAAGTTACGAAAACGACAAAGAAAAATTACGAAGTTATAAACATAATAATTTTTTGTGATTATTCGTGATTATTTTGTCATATACCCACAAATTTTTAGGTTTAGCCACCAAAATTTTAGTGACTATATATATTTTTCTTACTAGTAACAGTTCATGGCTAAGACAATCGATCCATAAAGGATGGATGGACGTATTAACTAACTCATGATAATGTTTGATAAATTGTTAATGGTTGAATGTTAGTTTGTATTAGTGTTGTTTTCATTTTTTTTTTTTTGTAGATATGTGCAACATGTAAAATATTTAGGTGTATGGTACAGAGGAAATATATAAATACACGCACGTGAATCATGTCCCTAATTTTTATTGACTCTTCAGACCCGTTATTCTTGGTCTGATATGGAACGGAAAATTTTTTTGTAAATATGAAGTTTTGGGTACCTAAATCCATGTACTTTTAACTATCTTTTTTTCATAAACAAGAATCACATAGATGATGTCGCTAATGACGTGATTTAACCAAAAGAAAAGGAGAAAAGAAATTGATGTACGTAGATGTAAATTATACTTAAATGAAGAAAGCTAATTTAGATATCAATAGCTTTTTTTTTTAATAGCAGAAAGAATATTGACCGAGAATATTAAAATAAGGGTAAAATAAAGACATCACCTAGTCATCATGAAAGGAGGCAGCTAGGGAACGTTCAATACACATTCGAATGAAGTTGACTACAAGTTTTTCTGTATTTTCATATTCTAAACCTAATTTAGATATCAATAGCTTTTATTTTTAACATCGATTCTGGTCCCTCGTAGCCAACTAGTTCTCCTTTTTCTTTTCTCCTCTCTTCTCTCTCTCTCTCTCTGCATCTGCACGTCTGTTTATCTTTTCTTCTTTTCCTGCAAACTTATCACATACCTGTTTATGTAAGCCAAGACTTTTAAGTTTTTATTCTGCCCATAATAAACAAAGTTCTGAAGAAGACGTTGGAAAAAACCAAGAAATCTTATCTTTTGCCATTTTGTTTTTGTTCTCTAATTTGTAAGGCTTTGATGTAACAGTCTCTCTCTCTCTCGTTTGAGCTGATTCGTCACATCTCCATACATAAATAAACCACCTTACTCGCTCTTTTTACCTTTTCCTTCTCATTGGTTTCAGACTTGATTCTAGTTCATGTAATTGTTTCTTGATCTGAATCTTTTGGGTCTCTTCCATTTGGAGAAACAGATCTTGACTTTGTTTCAGCTTCAGACAAGAAACAGAAAATCACCAAACTTTCGTTAATCTTCTTCTTCTTCTTTTAAAGATGTTGACGAGCCCAACTTTGAAGAGTTTGTGGTTCTTGTTCATCACGGTCGTCACTATTCTTGGACTCTTAGGACAAAACCTCCCTTGTGTTTTGTCTAGCCCACACCGTGTTCTAGTGGATACAGATGTCGACACAGACGATTTATTCGCTATACTCTACCTCCTAAAACTCAACAAATCAGAATTCGATCTAGTCGTAAGTATATAACTTTCTCAGTCTCAGTTCTTCAACTATCTTCAGTTTCTGTTAGTAATGCTCTGTTTCTGAAACAGGGGATTACATTAAGTGCAAATGCGTGGACAAACGCAGGACACGCAGTGAATCAAGTGTACGATTTATTGCACATGATGGGTCGTGACGATATCCCCGTTGGTGTCGGCGGCGAAGGTGGGATTCATGACGACGGTACTATTCACTCTGACGTCGGTGGTTATCTTCCGATCATCGAACAGGTTCTCTTCCTCTTCCTCTTCCTCTTCTTCTTCTTATATGTTTTCTCGAATAATCATTTTTGTATTAGTTTGAGTTTGAAAATGTAAAAATTGCTTTGTCTAGGGGATGACAACAACAGGAGAATGCAGATACAGACAAGCCATTCCTAAAGGTCTTGGAGGCCTTCTCGACATTGACTCCAATTATGGATTTCGTAAACAGTTTCTTCCTCAGGTATTTATTAGATTTTGACTTTGTATACATATATGGATATAATTTTACAAAAAAAACAAACACTTTTCGTCGCTATTTCAGAAAGAAAATAAAATAAAATAACCCTAGTTATAAATCCAAATTGAATTAAAAGTTTTTGAAAAAATTTCCTATTTTTAGAAATTGGTGTTTTAATATGGCAGTTTGAAAAAATCAAACTTAACTGCAAAAGGTATATTTGACTTTTATCTGACCATTTACTTTCTAAGGAACATTAATGTCTTCACCGCACCATTTTTAAAGTTTCAACCACAGTGATCGTATTAACTATACTAAATTACTAACTATAATAGCGTGGTTATCTGAAGAATTATAATAGCTTCATTTTATATCATATAGATCGCATGATCCCATCGCACCAACTAAGCTACTTTTAATTGCAACCACCATTAATTAGAATCTTTTATCAATTGTTAAACTCTGTGTAGAGTATTGTGACATTTGTGTTGGTATGCCTTCGGCTACACGTGTCCTTAGAATCATAGTAATGGTGGATTCCAATAGAAGTATATAGCTGACTTTGTTCATCCAAACACTTGTCGGTTACTGCTAGATTCCAATATAGTTGTGACACATATAATTGTAGGTTTAGGATCGGTCCTGTCGTGACGTTTCACTATACAAAAACATAAGGTTAATAATTGGTTTTGTATGAATCCATATTCATTTTTTTTTAATGATATCACAGTTTCTCAAAACTTTTGATAATAATACAAAACATTAACGAACCTTATCTTAATTATATTAAGACTCTTTCTTGAACATTTAATTATCTTATATGTTTTTTGGTTGGTATGCCTGTGGAAAACAGGGGAAAAGAAGATACACACCTCTCCGACAACCAACGGCACAAAAAGTGATCGGCGACACAATTTCCGAAGGTCCAACCACCGTAATCCTCATCGGATCCCACACCAATCTCGCACTTTTCTTGATGTCAAATCCTCAACTGAAACACAACATCCAACACATTTACATCATGGGCGGTGGTGTCCGGTCGCAAAACCCCACCGGCTGCTGTCCGGCGAACTCCACGGCTGCTGAATGTCAACCTCGACAGTGTGGAAACCGTGGAAACATGTTCACAGATTATTCAAGCAATCCTTACGCTGAATTTAACATCTTCTCTGATCCTTTCGCTGCTTACCAGGTTCGTTATCATACTCTTCAATCTTCTCACATGGATTTATTTGGTTTAGAATTGTGATGTTTATATACATAAATACCATCACATTTTGTTTAGACCTTTAAAAACTAGACTCAATATGTGTTTATTACAGGTGTTTCATTCAGGTGTTCCAGTGACTCTGGTTCCTCTAGATGCAACCAACACAATACCTATCACCCAGAAGTTCTTCGAAACATTCGAGAAGAATCAGAGAACATACGAAGCTCAATATGTTTTCTTATCTCTAAAAATCGCCAGAGACACTTGGTTCGACGATGAATTCTATAAGGTAAACATTTATGAATCCATTTCCCCAAACTTATAAATCAGGAATGTTTTGAAAACGTTATTTTCTGAAAAAAAAGTTGGCCATATTCTCCAGAGCTACTTCATGTGGGATTCTTTCACGGCTGGTGTTGCAGTTTCAATCATGAGAAACTCTGGTAATAAGAACAACAAAAATGGTGAGAACGATTTCGCGGAGATGGAGTATATGAACATAACCGTTGTTACTTCAAACAAACCTTATGGAAAAACCGATGGCTCGAATCCATTCTTTGATAATAGAAGAACTCCAAAGTTTAACTTAACTCCTAGAGGAGTTCATAGTGGTCATGTTCAGATGGGTTTGCGAGATCCAACTTGCATACCAAAAAGCGGAAAAGGAAGAGGAAAGTGTAAGGTTTGTGTTTCCTTAATATACTTTTTTTCTCTAGAATTTGGTTTTGTTTCAGAGTAAACAATACAATTTTACCTCTTTAATGCATGATTAACATTAGGATGGTTACACTCAAGAGATCTCTGGACCTGATTCAGTTCGTGTTCTTGTCGCGACACGAGCTAAACCCAACATTAACATCAAAAGTAAACTTGACAGAGAGTTCTATGTTGATTTCCTGGAAGTAAGTTTTCATATTCTCAGACAAATATAGCCTGGAAAAAGTTAAAGATGAAACGTTTTTGTTTTGTTTGATATAACGGAGTTGCTTACTTAATGAACAGGTTTTGAATAGACCTGAAGAAACAGGGAGATTTAACTTTTCATCTCAGTTTCCATACTATAAAGAAGAATTGTTTAGACCAGATCTTAGCAAAAGACAGCTTGGAAAGCCTGTTGTTTTCGATATGGACATGAGCGCCGGAGATTTCCTCTCTCTCTTCTACCTCCTCAAAGTTCCAGTGGAGAAAATCGACTTGAAGGTATGATTTTACAGAGATCTAGCTAATCTGTGTTGCAGAACGTATTGTGTAACAAATAGCTCAATCATATTCCTCAAGTAACTAGGCTTGTTACACAAGTAACTAGGTGAATATTCTGTTTTCTCTAATATCCTAACACCAACTCTTTCTTGACTCGCAAGGCTATTATTGTGACCCCAAACGGTTGGGCTAATGCAGCAACAATCGACGTGGTCTATGATCTGCTTCATATGATGGGTCGAGACGACATTCCCGTTGGTCTGGGAGACATGTTGGCATTGAACCAATCCGACCCGATTTTCCCACCGGTTGGAGGTTGCAAGTACGTCAAGGCTGTTCCACGAGGCTGTGGCGGATTTCTGGACTCCGACACTCTCTACGGTCTTGCTCGTGACCTTCCGAGAAGCCCTCGCAGGTATGTATGTATGTGTGGCATATATATCAATAATTAACCAACTGGTGTCATCTCTTATTTTGATGTGAAATTCTTAAGAATCTGTTAATATTTAGACAATGTTATGGTAAGATCATTTTAAGTAAGATATATATCCTCATATTTATGCAGATACACTGCGGAGAATTCAGTGGTACATGGAGCTCCGAGGGACACTGATCGGCCTGAACTCCGACAACCTCTGGCACTTGAAGTTTGGCAAAATCTGACCAAATCTGGTAATGGAATGTCTAAGATCACTGTACTTACAAATGGACCGTTGACTAGCTTATCCAAGATCCTCTCATCAGAAAAAATAGCATCCTCACTAATCAAGGCAAGAACTTTCTTTTACTTTGTCTGATAAATTCCATCAAGAACCTATTGTTAGACCGCTTCTTGTAAATTGCAGGAAGTTTACGTGGTGGGTGGACATATAAACCCTCAGAAATCAGACAAAGGGAACATATTCACGATGCCTTCGAATGCATACGCTGAGTTCAATATGTTTCTTGATCCTTTAGCAGCTAAGACCGTTCTTGAATCCGATATAAACATCACACTTATCCCTCTAGCAACCCAACGCAAGTTTTCTTTCCAAACAATGCTTAATAGACTCTATTCGTCAGCGAAAACACCAGAAGCTCGGTTTGTGAAACGGCTGCTTGCAAGATTGCAAGCTCTTCATCAGAAACACAGGAGATACACTCACATTGTAAAACCTCTATTGTCATCTAGTTTAATCTTAGAGAAAAAATCTTCTTAAACACGCAAAGGCAAAAAACAATCAAGACCGTCGTCTGGTTTTAAAACTTACGCTAAATTGTTGTTGCAGGACATGTTCTTAGGGGAAATTCTTGGAGCAGTTTTCTTGGGAGGCGATCACGCTTCATTGAAGCCGAAACTTCGAGCTGAGCATATAAAAGTGATTGCTGAAGGGGATGAACTGAAAGATGGTCACATATCGATCGAGAGGCTGCACGGAAAACAAGTAAAGATACTCGAACGAGTAGATTTGAGTGGCTGCTATGCGAGTTTTGCTTCTAGACTCGATGATAAGAAACAATCTGCAGTCATTGGAAGCTTTGAAGAACAAAGGAAGAAATGGAACACACCACCCAGTTGACAACCTATATATAACCACTTCAAGATTTGATTAAATTTATATGCTTACAGATTACTCTTTTCCACAAACTGTTTAGAAACTTCAATGGTTGATTAGACAGAAACTCAAGTTAATACAAAGCTCTTTTCCAGAGACGTTTATCAACGACAATAATAGTCCACCAGATTGCAACAATACAAGAAAAAGAGCGAGATCATATGTCGTTTGTGCCACTGGCCAGGAAAGGCACTGAAATGACAACAACAACAACAAATACACATATCATAACCTATAAAGAGTTCACTGAATCTATGTGTTATACAGACAATTCTTCCAAGGACTGTTATAGTTTTACAAAGAAACAAACAACAAAAGAAACTCCGAAAAACTGATTACTTTGGGAGTTTTATGGCACATAACAACAACAAGAGCAGAGGAAGAAGAAAGAGGAGTGTAAAATTAAGTCTAACAAACCTTACAGCTTCGTCTGCAATAGCCAGGAAGCTCTGCAGTTCCAACCATGTACTCTGGGTTCTTTGTGCATTCCCCAAGAACTGCCCATCTCTCACAGCTCTCGTTCATATCCGTGCAGTTTCCACTTGGTGTCACAATCTTATCGAACGAATCCACGTGGATCCACTTGGTAGCCGACCATTTCTCTCCTTCTATCACAGGACATCCACCGTGAAGGCTCAATGGGTCCGGGGTCGCGTCTGGGTGGAGGTTGAAGAACAACAAAGCATCCCCCTTCCTTGGTTTCACTGATATACATTAACCCATACAGACACACGATGTAAAATTTCTACTTATCTCTTTTTTTCTTTCCGGGAAAGAAGAATTATTATAATCGTTGTTTCTCACCAGCGATTCCTCTCTTGGCACAATCAGAAAGGTCTTCTTTATTTTCAGAGAGTACTCGGCGAGAACGTATCTATAAAAATCAGATCTTGATAAGAGAGAATGACCAAAGAATGATCTTTTGGGGAAACGTTAAGCAGAGTTCATCGATGGCACAAACCTCTGCATCAGGGAATACTGTTTCTCCACCTTTCGTCACATTGGATAGATACATAAGGACAGTTGCTATGCGATGTCCACCACGGACAATATTGACTTTGTCGTGAAAATAGTCAAAGTGAGCGTCGTATTTTTGGCCGTGCTCATATCTCAAGACCTGAATGTCTTCCCCGTTTTCTGTCACCACAGTAAGTAAAGGACTTAATAAAAGATTATCTTGTGTAATATTTCCAGAATTCAACATATTGAGCTTTTAAGATTTTTTTTTAACTCAGAGTGTATTCTACCTTTTGGGAGAAATGTCCAAGTGGAGATCTTGTCTTCTATACCAGAAACAATGGGATCCTGTAATTTTCCAAAGAAAACTTCAGGTGATGGAGTAACAAGATCACAGTAATCACTACAATGAAACAACAGTTAAAGTTACAGATCTCAATAATTGATTACCACTTAAATACACAGAAAAATCAATCTTCCAACTTCAGATCCATTATTCAGAGAATAAATGTCACAGAGATTGCTTAAGAAGATTTCATTAAAATATGATCAGCGATAGCCAAAAATCAAATGAGAATCACAATGCGTCTGTGAACACTTAGGCTAAGATTAGGCTTCTATCAAAATCTATCATTTGCAGCTCAACATTTATTTACCCCAATTTCAGAGATAAGAAACCAGATCTATGCCAAATTAATCTAGTTTTCACTTCGAATCAGTAAGAATAAGGGAAGCAAACAAAGGAGAAATCGAACCTTTCCTTTGGAGATAAACGTGCCAGAGCTGGTTCGAACCTCGCTGAATTTGCTCTCTCCACTATCATTATCAGCAACAGCAGATCTCTTCAGGCTCGCTTTTGCCTTTTTCAACACATCGAAATTTAGAATCTTTAACAGAGAAAACAAAATAAAGTTTCCAAATGAAGCTCAAACCGAAGATAAAATAGAGAAAAACACTCACAAGGGAAACCATATGATCACATTCCAATTCCGTGAGAAACCCTTCATATACAAACGCCCTGAACAAAGACAAAAGATCGAATTTTTCCAGAATTGTTACATTCGAAGTTCAAATTTCTGAAAATCATTTGAAGGGTTTTGAGAAAAACCTGGGTTTCGATGAAACCTGCTTGACTTTGGAAGGATTGATGAAGACGCTAGAGGAACTGATCAGGGAAGTTGTAGATTGAAGCAGAACGGAAACTATAGCCAAGAACTACAGCAGTATTCTACGGTGAATCATCGACATCGCTTGGATCTAGATGCAGTCAAATCGGTGAAGGAAAGAGATGGGAAGATGAGAGTAAAAATTTGACTTTTTTTCCGGGAAAATAAAAGAGAGAATTTTATCGGGAAACTGTTTAACGGTGGTGACAAGTTTCTGCTCTGCCTAACGATATAACCCGACAAAACGCACACGTCGCTATGCGTTTCGGTTCTTCGAGAATTTTAGTTTTTTTTTTTTCTCCTTTCCTTGGGAATATTGGTTCCGAACCGAACCGGTTCCTTCCGAATTCGCTGATCTAACGGTGGTTAAGACTTAAAGAACCAAAAAAAAAAAAAAAACACTGACAGTAAAATGGTGGAATTTTTTGAAAAAGAGTTTAGTAAAGAAATGTTAAAATGGCGGAGTTTAATTTATGTTTATACATTATACTAATTTTTCTGATTTTTTTGAAACATTGTAAGTTTTGGAGTTAAATTTTGTTCTTTGTATATTATTAATTATTATAAAACACATACATTATGCAAATCGAATAAATGAGCAGAACGGCCGACGCACACCATAAAAAAAAATTACGATATCTAATCCGTGTCCACTCCTAAACAATATGTGAATACGAAAAACGAATAACAAAAACTCATTAAAAAAAAATATAAACAAGCAATAGTTCAAGTCAAAGATGGAAAAAAGGAAAGAACACAACACCATGGTACAACATATTTTAAGCAATATTGAACTTATTCAGTCCTTTCTCTTCTAACTTAATATCCAATCCTGATCGGATTAATCTCCCAATCCTCAGCAGTCATATAGATTCTATAGTGAACATTTATGTATGTACTCATTGAAATCTTCCTCTTGCATTTTAGAAAGTAGGATATTTCAAGAATCCTTGGAAGTTCCGAGAACGGTCTCCATGTGTCGATTAATATCGTTCAAATATCTTGTCGAGTTGTATTCTTCGTTATCCAATAGTTCTTCAGAGTAAGTCCTCTGGAGTTTGGAGTTTTCTCGCTCTCTTAGCTTATCTAAGCTGCACTTGTCTCCCCTCAGAATCTTCACAACCTGTATGTATATACACATACACATCATTGTATATGTGACCAAATTAATCACTTTAGTACAAGAATAGTGGTAACTAGCTAAATGATGGAATCGGATGTTTAGTTATGCATGCCTGGCTCATTTGAGGCCGGTTCATGGAGGTTTGGTGTATACACAAGGAAGCTATGAAGACAAGACGTTCTAACTCTTCTACGTCGTAGTCATCTCCCAGAATCGGATCAACAAGTTGTCTAATCTTCTTCTCTTTGATCAATGGCTTGGCCTGTAAAAACATATATAGCTAACCCGTGTTATCGATTACAAGGCTATATAAGACCGATATCCAGGTCAAGAAAGCATGAGCAAAGGATTCTATCTAGCTAGGGCTTAAGAGAGAATCACATCACATACCCACATGACAAGGCTATGTTGTGAGCTGTCAAGGGCTTGTTTACCGGTAATGAGCTCAAGAAGCAAAACACCATAAGCATATACGTCTGTTTTTTCGTCTACTATCCCGTGCATGAAGAACTCCGGCGGAAGGTAACTGATAGATACAGAAGAGATTTTGTGAGATAAAATTATCATGATAAAAGAGATTCGTGAATCCGTGCACATGATCTATATTAATGAGAGAGCTTCCAAACCCGAATGTTCCTTCGACTTTTGATACGGTATGGTGAGTCCACTGGTCCGGTAGCCATTTCGCTAGCCCGAAATCAGATATCTACGGTCATTATTTGTAACAATAAAAGAATACAAGTTAGAGTTCATTCTTGTTTCTAACAATCATAACTTCAAAAGGCTATTAAATAAGGTAACCTTTAATTTACCTGAGCCTCAAAGTTCTGAGTGAGAAGGATGTTAGAAGCTTTAATATCTTTATGAATGATCCTTCTCTGACAACCTTCATGGAGATAGTACAGTCCCTCTGCTGTTCCCATAGCCACTTTGTATCTCACGCTCCAATTCAATCTCTCCTTCGCCTCTGAAAAGTGTTATAAACGATCTCTTAGGTTTCTTTATAATCCAAATAGCTTCAGATGACTTGGAAAATATCAAACAAAAGAGAATTATCACCGTAGAGCAAAGAAGCGAGGCTTCCATTAGGAGATAGCTCAAGAACAAGATGCATTCCTCCTTCAACACAATAACCAATAAGCTTAGCAATGTTTGGGTGATCTACATGAACTATGATCCCAAGTTCGGACAAATAATCCATCGTCATCTCTTCTGCAGAACCTCTAGTCAACTTCTTTATGGCCACTATTTGTCCATCTGGCATTTGTCCCTTATACACCTCCGCATATCCTCCTTCTCCGATCAGATTCTCTGCCATAATATAATATCCAAAATCTTCATGTTACATCACTTCATAAACAAGTATTTTATCGATTGAAAATGTAACAAGGGTTCTTTAGAGGATTCCGGACCACGGCTGTAGCAATTTGTCGCAGTTTGAATATCTTGGAGAGAGAAGTTTCTCCAGGAGGGTTTGAAGTAGAACAAGTCATCAGTGTCAAGAGCAGGTATAGCAGGGACCATGTTGTCTCTAATGCGTTTGCTCTTACGTCTGGTCAGTTTGGGGACTCCTTTGAGAGGTGTAAACGTGTTGAATGGCATTGCGGATGATCCTTTCTTAAGTAAACGGACAAAACCTCTTCTCCAGTGACCGTTGGTAGAACCTCCAGACGAATGATGATGATGATGGGCTTCTGCTGATGATGAGTCTGACGTGCTCACCACGGAAGATGATGTTTCCGATTCTATGCTCCTTAATAAGTCATCCTCTGATTCGGATTTGTCCGGGCAGAATGTTGTTATTTCTTCATCTGGGCAGAATGATGATAAATCTGGTGCAGAGAAAACAAAATTCATGAAACCTTTTTAGCCATTGATTAAAGTCAATGAGATATATATATATATATATGACCTATTGATGCAACTACTGATTACCATGAGAAGAGAAAGAATCAGAGAAGCCGGCTCGAGATCTTCTTGTAGAGAGAGGAGTTAACTTTTTTCCACGATTCTCAACGTCTACATCGCTGAGACAACAAAAAAATTAAGTTATTTTCAGATGACTTGCGAGATACGGTGGTACATAATGATCATATGCAAATCTTGTTATGGAAACAACGTTGTTTGTGAACCAAATCAAACAGTATCTCTACATAAAATTTACCAGGGGGAGGGAGACGAAGATGACGATGTCGTGGAAGAAAGAGTTTGTGACGAGTCTCGAGCGTCTTCCATGGATTGGAGAAAGAATATGAGACAAAAAAAAAAAAGGAGAGAGAGAAAGAGAATAGATCAAAGACTAAGGAAAGAGAGAGAAAGTAACGGAAGACATGATCATTGGTTTTTTTTTTGCTCTTACAACTCATCTCCCTCTTTTTGTGTTATTAACTAAAAATCCGCCTCTTCTCTCTTACTTAATTTTTTAGATGAAAATTATAATATTCCGTTTTTGCATTTTAGACAGAAACTCGCCAGAGAATATTCTCCATAAATTTAATAAACTTTGTGATTCCTAAATTTAGAGTAACAGAGTAATCTTTTCTTTTCAATTGTCAAGACGATAAGAGCTGTAACAACTTACCATTGTTTTTGTACATTTTCTCCCACATTGGTGGGTTAACGCCACGTGGTACAGTGTGTCTCCGGACAACCCGACAAAGGTTAGCAGTGGACCTGAAGTCATAACCTTATAATACACAAACTATATGGGCCTAGGCTTTAGGTTTAAAATAAATATAAAAGCCCATAAGAAAACAAATGTCTTATTCTAAAGGAAACGAAACGACGGGTGAAGAAGAAGAACCCAAAACTCGCGTAGAAATGGAGACGAAAGCTCCACCTCCGCCGAACCATCAAATGGATGCAGACGACGATGACGAGAATGTGAAACAGCTAAAGGAGTGTTCTTCTCTCTATTTGTCTTTACAGGTTTGTGTTTTTGTTTCCCACATAATCATCACCTCTCTTGATTACCCCAAAATTAATTATTCGATTTTGTTTCCTCGGCTTTTGTAGGATTGTCTTGTTGATAGCAACAGGGACTGGAAATCTTGCCAGAAACGTACGTCACTCTCTCTATCTCAATTTTTTTTTCTTAGTGTGAGGGTTTTAGAGCTCAGTGGGGTTTAGGGTTCTTAGCGAATCGAACGACATTGGGATTATTTATTATTGACTAACTAATCTGTGTGAGGGAGTGGCTGATTGGTCAAAGAACTGATGGATTCTTGAAATTTTCTCATGTGAGGGCAATTATATTTCTCCTCCGGATATGTTTGAACAAAAAAAAATGTTTGATTAGCTTTTGTTGTTTGTCATGTGATCCAAAGATGTTCAAGCTTTGAAGGAATGCCATGAAAGGAGAATGAAGAAATGACTGAGATTAAGAAAAGCTACACCTGATTTGATTAGTTACTTCTTATAGAGTCCATATTGAATAAAGAACGAATTTTTTTCTGATTCCTCTTTCTTGTTGGGGATTGCAAAATGTACTAGCTTTCATACAATGTAATCTTGGTTCTTTTTTTAACTGCACAGAATCTCTCTTTTGCTGTCATCTTTTGAGTGTTTTTTCCGATACTTAAAGTGTCATTGGGTTATTTAGCATAAGAAAACAGAATTGGTGTTATGATGTGTTGTTCGGACAGCTTGTTTGTTTCATCCTAGTGTAATTTGGTTGTTGATTGCTCGAGTTCGTGAACATTTGACCCCTTTGCGAAGAACCGTTGTACACATACTCTTCAAATCCCCGGTCCAGTTTCTGAAGATCTAGATATCCTATGGATTTTGGTTTAAATTCACCAAGTTAGAGAGAAAGACACCAAGTGGTTTGGAGGGTTTCCAAAAGCAAGGAATAAAGAAGAGAAAGGACAAGAGTTTCTGTTTCGTAA
This sequence comes from Crucihimalaya himalaica, assembly GCA_004349715.1. NCBI lineage: Eukaryota > Viridiplantae > Streptophyta > Magnoliopsida > Brassicales > Brassicaceae > Crucihimalaya > Crucihimalaya himalaica. The sequence continues at coordinate 2,301,976 of SMJT01000009.1, forward strand.
CAGAAGGTCTTTCGAACAAAGTCTTCTTCTTCACACTCTCTCTCTCTCTCTCTCTCTCTCTCTCTCTCTCTCTCTCTCTCTCTCTCTCTCTCTCTCTCTCTCTCTCTCTCTCTCTCTCTCTCANTCTCTCTCTCTCTCTCTCTCTCTCTCTCTCTCTCTCTCTCTCTCTCTCTCTCTCTCTCTCTCTCTCTCTCTCTCTCTCTCTCTCTCTCTCTCATATCGTCATTGTTCTGCCTCACCCTAGAGGCAGAGCTTGGAGGGTAGCGAACAGATCCGTACAGAGTCTCCGAGAACAAGAAGAGTAGTGCACAAGTTGTCGGATAAGTTATCTTTGTAGTTATAAGGAGAGATTATCTCAAGTTTGAGAGAGAGAAAAGTTGTGAGAACCCTAGAGGCTCAAGTTTAAAGCAAGATTTCTCAGTAGACTTCCGAGAATATATCGGTGAGGTGTAGGAATCCTGGATTGGGACATGAACTCTGATAATATGTTGTGCGTTCTTTACCCTTTTTTGTCAACAATGTGCGTTCTTTACCTTTAAAGCTTATTCCACAACAAACGAGTGAAAGAGAGAGTTGAGAGTGAATCCAGCTAGCCAGAACTTAGTCGAATAAGTGCATTTCATATAGTTCTAACTTCCAAGTCATCAAGTTAAACTTTCTCGGTTCTAATATTCACATATCCTTTTAGTTCCATGCTGCTTCTCTATGTTACGATTATAGCATGTACCGCGTGATGGTACGAGAATATACGAATTGATGGTGAAGAAGAGCAAATAACCTCCTTAAAATATTGATTATTACTTGGGATGAACTTAAGATAAGTTATGTTTATATAGTGGAAATAACAAAAATTAAGTTTTACTTTTTAGCCAATTATTGTCACGTGCAAACTGGATTTTGATATGTTGGGGTGGGAAAGTTTACATGCGCGATTATCAAAAGTAATTACATACTATTAGTTTTTTTAATTGTTTTTTTACAAGGTCAGCAACAAAAAGTGTTAACCTTACTTTTTTGGCCTTTTTTTTGTTAACTGGATTCATTGGATTTTAATTTGTTTATTTAGAATTTAGTACATTTCTTTGACTTTTGGTTGGTTAAAACTTAAAAGTTAAGACTTAAATGTCAACACAAAAAAGGCATTTGCCGCAAAACTCTTATTATTATGCAAATTTGGGGTCAAAATATAAACTTTTGGACTCCATTATACAAAATTTTATGACTTATTTCATTCTTTGATTATCGTATGGCGTTCGGTATAGTAGTTTTGCGCTATAATCTGTGACAAATCAAAATAACTATGAAGGAGACAGCAACAAAATGATACGACAGTACATACTACAAATTTGTAAAAGTAAACGACGATGCTAACAATAATGTGAACGAATTTGTTAACGTCAAATATTAGTGCGGTAGTGGCGTAGTGCTAATTCTGAGTTGAGATATGTTTACTAACAACAAAACATATCTAACAGTAGTTAATAATGATAATTTTTCAAAAACAAGAAAAAAATTTTAGAAGGATCTTTCGAAAATGTTTTAAGGATTAGTTTAAGTAAAAAACTTGTTAATTAGGGACTTAGGGTGGCGAATGAATTTGTAACCATATAAAGTAAGAACGATTAAACCGTATATCAACAGTCTGATATAGAGATTTAAGATAATTTAAATTGAAATATTTTTTTTTATAGAAAAAAAAAACAAACATAAGAAGAGAAAAAAAAAAAACAGTGCAAACCATTTTTACCATCCCCCACTAAAATTCTACAACACTGAACCTCAAAAATGCTTAGGCGTGACATTGCCACAAGTGCAAAGTGGGGTGCATGATCATACGTTCTCACTTATATCCTCCTTAAACCAAGTCAACCAATCATCTCCCTCCACGTCATCACCTGTTTCTTTTCTTTCCTCCTCTCAGCTAATTTAAAACCTAATTAAAACCTTTTTCCTTTTTTGCTCCTCTTTCCGACGATGACTATTTCCGGCGAGGTGTGAATGACTGATAAACGACTGTTCCGGAGCCTGGAAACTCATCCATTAGGCGGCTTCGGCACTTGAGACCAAGCTTCTTAGTCAACACGCGCTCCACGCGCTTTGTCACCTCGTGGTCATAATCCTCTCCGCCGTAAGTGGTGGCAATCGAGACGTCACTTGGCCGGAATACATCAATGGCACGGCTTAAAACCTCAGAAATATCTTCGTGACCATCGTCGTAGAGAGACAAACCGCACTCAAAGCTCGCGTAGCTAAAACCGTCTTCAGGCGTTACGTGAATAGTTGAGTAACGATCACCATCGACTCCGTTCATAGAGTAACCGCAAGGATCAAACGCGAAATCGCATATAAACGCGTTTGCGTTTATGTTATCTATACCGCTCAGCCGCGTCATCTCTTTCCCGGCGGAATCACTATTGCTCTTCTCGTCGCCTTTACGTTTAAAGAAGCTCCGAGCGTTGACTCGGTCAAGCTCCGTCATACAGACTTCAACGACAACGACTGGCTCGTCGGATTCCACGTCAGCGGTGGCTGTGAACACGTGCCAAGCACGTGAGGGGTTATTAGAAGGCGTCATAACAGAGGCTTTACGGTAACAGAGAGATTTGGGAAGGCTTTCTTCGACGACGATGACTTCGTCTTTGAAGCTTGTGTAAGGGAAAGGTTGTGATTTAGGGAAGATAAAGCTGCCGCGCGAGTAGCGACACGCGCGTAACGTAAGGCCGAGGTTACGTGCCAGATGGATCAACGGTCGGATTGATTTAAGGAGTTGCGTGGTACCGCATGTTTTGATGATGATTTTGGTTGGGTAGACGAAGAGGCTTGACTCGGAGAGTACATAAGCGTCGAAGCTACGATTCGCTACTGCGGAGACCACCGTACACTGCACTTCGTTTAAGACTTGGTCTAGAGATTCGAAGTCTATTAAACGGAGTCCCATAGGGTTACTGGTGATTGAGTTGTCATCGTCGAAGAATCGAAGTTCGAGTCTTTTCTCGAAACCCTCGAACCCAGACACTGCCATTGCAAAGATCAGAAGAAGATGTTAGGAACAGAACAGAGGAAACAGAGCTAAGAAAATGTGTTTGTTAGTGTTTGTTGTGTGTGTGTAGAGAGAGAAGAGAGAGGTAGTGGTGATTAGTGGGAGAGAAGTGGTATTTATAGGAGAGTTTTTGGAGGATAGAGAAGGAGGAGCATGCGGGTTAAGAGATCAAGAATCATGATTGTAGGCATAATGAACGAGAAAGATGATGAGAGTTTGTGTTTTGTTTTGTATGTATGCGTGTATGTATCTGTGAATCTGTGTATGTGAAAGATCTAGTTAGTGTGTGTCTGATTCTTTTCTGTTTTCTTGTGTTTTGTAATGAGAGGGAGATTTATGGGTTATGCGCATGCAAATTGTTTGCTTTTTTTTCTTCGATTATTAAATTTTTTTATTTTCTCTTGATCTTCATTCTCCATGAGATGATATGTTAGGTAGTTCTGGTTGATAGTATTGCAACATGCAAAATCATCAAAGATAAAAATGTTGAATAGAACGACATAATTATTCTCCTACCAAGTAACATTGTCTAACTATGAAATTACGCAAATCATTTATTTGGGTCATTAAACTTACTGAATTACGAAATGGATTAATGTAAATTTTGGATTCCGAATTATTATGTTATCAGTAAAACAATATATAATCACAAAGACAATTAGTCATTCCAAATGCTAGCAATACAAATGTATCGCTACAAAAGCTACCAATCATGTTACTAAAAGACTGACGACATTAATTGATTGTGGAGAATCAAAAGAAGATGACATTAACATTTTTTTAGTGGTTTAGTATTGTCATCCAAATTTCTTTAGTGGAGTAACATTATGTCATCCAAAATTTCAAGGTGAGAGGGTATTTTTCCGGATGTTTAGTTTTAAAGTTGATAAAGCATATAATTAACATAAATAAGTTTAATGTATCTTTTTATTATCTCTGACATCTCCTACGAAAATTATCGCGGGGATCGACACTAGAACCGGAATGCAACATGCTTATTCCGACTATGCAATCAACTTGGAGTTTAGGATACCATTCCATGGAGTTTAAAGAAGATTGTAAAACCTTAATTAAAAGCTTATGGACAAAAAACATACAGATTTACTTTCTCCAGGAAAAGAAACAATCGTTTTAGCAGATTTGTTTGATCAAATGAGCTTGTAAATAATTTTTATCAGCGTTATATCATTTTCTTTGTTATTCCATGGATGTCAATATTTGTAAACTCTAATATACGTTACAAAGCTAAAGGAAAACTCAAAAAATGTTTAAAACGTAAATACAAAACGCAAACAAATGATATAGACCTTAACCTTTAAAATTGCAATTTTTTTGACTTTCCTTACCATAGGAAGTATTTGTGAAATCAGGGGCGGTGTGTACAAGGCCCGGGAACGAATTTTAAACATCAAAAACAACAAAAACTAGAGCAAACATATAAAGTTTTTTTTATGGATTTTTTCAGAAAATCCTTCAAAATATATTTAGCAAGAAAAAAGTATTATGAAAAACCTTTTAATATATATTAGCACACACCGCGTTTACAATTCAATTCAGTAATCAGTCTCTTATGTTGATTCCAGTCACCCTGTTACGTATCACTCATCATGCCAAAAAAAGGACCCATGTTTACTTAGCCCATATTAAATTATATATCTGATTAGCCATATACACACACACTATATCGTGGACAAGACACAAAAGATCTTGAAAGGCAATGGACCAAGTGTCTGCAAGAAACATCAATTTGCGATTCCAGTGGCTTGTGTGTCAAACTATCGCACATAAAAGGACAACCAGAGTTACTATTATTTTCTTCTATATATATATATATATAGAAGAAAATATTTTTTTTATATATACAAATATATATATATATATATATAGAAAATAATGGTTCATTTCCAATTACCATACCAGTCAAATAATAAGAAAAACGGCCTGAGATAAAATTTCCGACAATGAGAGAAAAACTTGGAATTGAATACTATAATACATAGCGAAAAGAATGAATAATTGGTTGTAGCAGGAAACCCTTTTTTTTGTTGGAAAGAGAAATGATAAATCGTGTGCTAATTTGAAGATGATTTTGTTGGGGGCTAACTTTAGAGAGACCTTAATAAAGTTTGAATCATAAGTAGACACTATTTTGTTGCCTTAATAAGAATCATCCACCATTTTCCCCTCAATTCATTTGACCACAACTAGTTTGGTCATATCCAGAAAGGGATCGAGACTGCTAAAACTTAATAAATAAAGTTGAAACACAATATATATAATCATACATAGTGTACACCAAAAGAGAAAATGGATATAGCTATAGATTGAGAGATAATTTTAAATCAAGGCGAACTAGTATTTATCAATAGTCACTAGTATGTTCAGTACAGATTTCGATTATCTTCTGTTTGAATTTTCTGGTTTCTTGGAGTTTCAATTAATGATAATAATCAGAAGATAACTAAGGGTTTTATACGGTTTAGGTTCTAATGTGATTTTTAATCAAATGTATAGTTATATATATATTATTAATTTTATGCTAAATCCATTAATTTTATTTGTTTTATGTACAACCCTGATAACTGCAGCATGACACATTAACCATACTCTCAATCGTAATATAAATATAAATAAAAATATACTTCTTGCTGTTTTTGTCGTCAAATAAACTGTACAGTCTTGTTAAGAAATCAAGATCAAGTAAGATTATGCTTAAAGTCAACTTATTCATCCAGTAAATCTATGGAGTTAGACTCACCAAAATATCATTGCAACTATATATAATCCCTTTTTACTTCAATACATACGCAGTGTGTTGCACGTCTTCCTTCTTTTGACAAGTAGTATATACGTAACTTTTATAACCTGTAAGTTGACGTCAACTATGTATTGATTGATAAAGAGCTAAAGTAGTTTAAATTTAGCAGGTGTAACTGTAATAACACTTTTAACATATGTAGACGATGACGGCTAAACCAATCAACTCTTGAGTAATACAATAATTAATGTGTATGAGATTAGGGTTTTTTAACGTATGTGTTTATTCAACTGAGGAGGACAAAAAAAAGTTACATATGTAATTAAATCCTAACGCTAATTATAAAAAATTATCGAGCGGGAAATTACTAAATAAAAGACGATCAGGCGTGGCAAGTTGATAATTATATATTTTTCCTTTTTAATTTTAATTTGGACTGAATGAAATGAATGCTTCGTTACGTGATGCCAAAAGTGCCCTTTCAACATCATTTCTATTCTCCATGCAGTGTTGTGTCTAACTCTCTATTCCGGCATTATCATTATCCATTTTTATTACATGAATTATATTTTATCTGTAAAAAAATACTCATTATATATGTGTGTACATTACAAGATAAGTATAACCAACTCGTTGTTGAATTGTAAGCAAATATTAGTGCATCCGGCTCCATTTCATGATATTACTTGTTTTTAGAAGTTTTTAATAGACTTGTGTATTTTGGGTCGGGTCACTAGACTTTTCTTACCCGATCTAAATTCTCATATTTTTGGGTAAATGTAGTCGAAATTATCCCATAGCTATTGGTGATTTTTTTTTTGTTAAAGCTATTGGTAATTTACTCCAATAGATAAGAAGATGTAAACAATACTGTAATAATAATAGGAGGAGCACAAATACTCCGCTCTCGTCTAATAATGTTTTTTGGTACTTGTGACTTGTGAGGAACACCTCCAAATCTAGCAGCTCACTCTTTGTTGACTCTATTGCTATGAATACACTTGGTAATACCTAAATTATCCAAAGCCGAATCCAAACTATATCGAGGTATTAATTGAATAGTGAATTAGGTATTTGACAATTTTCTCATATCGATTTTCGAATTCAAATTTTATTTTTGAATAGCATAGTACTTTTTTAGTTTCATTAAGAGTGTCAATTTTATTTGACCATATATCTAAAATGCACATACCTAATTTTTATGACTAATGTGTTTTTTTTTTTTATGTTTAATACTACTATGTTGCAATTACAATCAGTTTTTCTTCTCAATGATGAACGCGGTTGTGTTGCTGCATTAATTTAGCGCGAGATAATTGTAGCAACCATTTACTAAGTCATCATTTACAAATTGTTGTTTCCCAAAAATATTAAAGATAAGTAAAAAATAAGAATATTATCAAACTAAAATGTCTTTAGGTCAAAATCAACCTGACTAATTTTTTTGGTTAATGTGTCTCGTGGTATCACTCACACTTATAATCTCATCATTCAATGTTATTTCTTCTCTTTCGTTTGTTTTATTAACTACTCTCCTTTCGTTTTTTACGCACCCGTATATTATGGTCTTTCCTAATATCCGAGTACTATTTATGAAATTTGTGAGAATTTACAATCCTTATGTTAAATATTTGGAAATTGACAAAATTTTAAATTAGTAGTTGCACAAAAAAACGATCAAATATACAAATACTTCGTCTCGATAGGGGACATCCGGTTAAGGCATGGATCCATTGAATTGGGAACGATAACCTTTTGATCAATGCTTCCAGACAATAAATTAGTCTAAATTTAATTTTGGGTAGACTAAATTATGACGATTATTACATACTCACCAATATACAAATTCATAGGTGAAAAGGGTTTGGGACCAGATAGTCTGTCAATAACTTTATATTCTAAAAAGGAAAAGTAATCGATTGATCTAATGCTTAAATTTTTTCCTCATTACTATAGATAGTATTCTTAGCTTTTAATTTAAGATAGTTTTATTTTCTTTCTGAAATTTACAACAACTATAAACCACATTAAAACCTAAAACTAAATGAACGGTTGATTCTTGTAATTTAGATTTTAAAGTTGTACCATTATGGTAATCAGTGTGCAGTTTGTGTTGATATGATTGTAGTATTATATATGTAAAAATTGTCGGGAATTAACGACTTTCATTAGATTTATATAAATTTTTTTATCTTAGAACTTAAGATATTTTTAGGGCCTCTCGCAAATAAAATATTAGTAATACTTTCATATATTTTTTAAAGTGATTAAAGGAATTCAAACAATAACATTAAAACAAATGGCAAAAGACGTTTTTCATAAATTCTCAAGTACTTATTCTTTTGTCTTCTTTAGTCTTTTTTTTTCTTTTCATTATTTTAATAGGAAGAGACTCCCAGATGGTGATGCTCTCATGTACTTATTCTTTTGATCAACAATTCATGTACTTAATTAAACGATTTTCATTAATCAAATCTTTATATATTAATTTTGGGTTTTTGTTTTGTCTTTTTTGTCAACAATTTGGGTTTTTGTTTTGTTATTAGTAAAAATTAGAACTATGTTTTGTTATTAGTAAAAATTAGAACTATTTTTACCATTCTTAAACTATGGTTGACATATTTAAGCACTACAATCATTTTCGATATCCCTTAAGACTCTTTGCATTCATTGAAGTTTTATCCACAACTGGTTGTGAACTGTGATGTAATATTTTTGACTAACTACTGCTTCTCACAAGAAAACAATGTCTTATCCTTTGGTTTTACCATGGATTCATTAGACGATTCGTTGTAATAGCATGTACAAAATCTATAAAGATCACAATTACAATGATTAAACATATGATCTATGAAACTGCGTTCTTTTGATTATTTATCATAAATTTGCTTAGATAGTGTTTATGCTATTCTATTATTTCGTAATTTTATGATTATACTACTCATCTGAATTACTAATCATCACAAAAATGTAAATGATTTTCCATCTATCAAAATATATAGGGAAATTAGCGGATAAATATTTAGAAAAATTAGCGGATAAACATAGTCGTAAAGCTACCAGACAATATATTTTTCTGAAAGATCAGAATTATATGCAAGTAATGGTGGTGTAGACTTCTAAACTGAACTGAACCGAATCAAAATGAAACATACCAAACATACCCAAATTGAGTTTGGTTTACTTTGGGTTAGAGCCAACTTTCATTCAAACCGATCAAACCAAAGCAAAGATAAAGAAATCAAACATAGTGTGGACTAATCTAAAGTACAATAGTAACAAGCTACAACCTAAACTATTTTTAACTTTGGATTGGAGTAAGATTGAACATCAAATATATAGTATTTTCAAATAAATAAATAAAGAGGAAAGGTTTACTGGTAGGAGAGCAGTAAGCATTATGACCACAATCCCACAAATAGAGCTGCACGCGCACCCACCAATCTTCTCTCTCACTTGTCTCTTCCATCACTCCAACACACACACACATCCTTATTTATTAATCAATCAATTAATTAATTAGTTTACAATTTCATATACCAAAAAAGGAGAATATTCCACACCCATATCGTAGTTACACAATAAACAAAAGTTGAATTCCATAAGATTAGATATATCACTTTCACCACTCATCCCAATTAGTTACGTAACATGGAACCATACATATAGTGGATGAGGATCACTCCAAGCGTGCCCATCTCATCCTCATGACAATTTTATATTTGGAATAATTCATAACTAAGTTTCTAGGTTTGTCCAAAAGTACTAAAGAACAAAGACCAACTAGTTTGTAAACAAGACCCAAGTACTAAAGAAAATTCTGAAATGTTCATTCAGCTGAAAGCACAAGTGAAAGAATTAGCAGATCAAGTTAAGAGAATGAATATGTTCTTCCAACAAATACTTGTTACTTTAACCGGTGAACAGGTAATAATATATTACAGAATAATAATTTAATATATTAAACTAATATATATATTAAACTAAATATTCAGGCAAGTGTCTGGACTACCACTTTTGCAGAAGCTTTTGCGAACATACTAAATCTATCATTTGCAAACATACCAAATCCCCCTAATCCTCATGTAATTGTATTAACATATATATATATATATATATATATATATATATTAAATTCAAATATATCAAAGATTTAAGTAATGTGTTTCATGAATTTTTTTCTCAGGAAAAGGATGATGGTGCCAATGAAAATCCAGTTGTTTAAGAGTTGGAATTATGCTAGTCTTTTCAAGAACTTTGAATTATTTATGTTTTATACATTTTTATTATGGATGAATTATGTAATTTTATTTGTTTAATTTAGTTCTAATTTTCGTATTTAATTAATTATTTTATTTGGATTCTAAAAATATATATTTTATGCTAAAACGAAATTAAATTTATTAATTAGAAAAATAATATTCTCATCAATTTTTAAAAGCGATATAATTATTAGAATCATTTATGAATACCGACATAAATAATTTGACATCAATTATTAGAATCGTCACAAATACTAACATCAATTTTAAAAATTGATACTAATATTAGTATCAATTATTTAAAAGTGATAGAAATAATTGACATCAATTAATAAAAGTGTCACAAATACTAACATCATTTACACAAAATGATATTACTATTAGTATCAATTATTTAAAAATGATATTAATAATTGACATCAATTATTAAAACTGTCATAAATAAAAACATCAATTACACAAAATGATGTAAATGGTTGCATCATTTTTAGTTAATTGACACATATTAACGGCAATTATAAAAATCGATGCAAATATTATAATTAATTACATCAATTCTAAACGAAATTATGTAAATTATTTGCATCACCACTGAATAAATTATTTAAACAAGTGATGTCAAATTATTTTGCATCAGTTATAACTAATACAAAAATTAAAAATAAATGATGTTAAACAACCTTTTTTGTAGTGTAAAAACTTACCTTTTATATTAAATCTATACTGGTGAATTCGGGTGAACTTTAAATGAATTTTATGATGCTAAACAAAGAAGAGGCGAGTACATTGAGTCGAATATCCTTGAGCCTCTACGATATATTGTGTGAATAATAAAATACAAACCATAAAACTGTAGGCCTCTTTGCAGTACATGATTTTAAGTCATCTTGAACATTTATTGGATAAAGATTTAAATAATTAATTTTATTAATGCATTAAAAGTGGTTATATTTTTCTACAAAAAATATATTTATGTCAACACTCTATCTACATCTTTTGTGGAGTAATAAACTCTGAATAATTTAATTGAGCAAAATTGTTTTCTTACAATAATGGGTCTTTCTACAGCTTTTTGAGGGATACCGATCTCGATTTACACTGGTCTGATTCGTTGTCGATTCATTGAGATAAACTCAAATTAAGTGTGGTCGTCTTGTTTGTCGCCACAAACATTAGTCTGCTATAAAGATGAGGGTGCGCGTGAAAGATTATTGTTTTTGTTTTTCTAAGAAATCGATTTTTTTTTTAGGATTTGTAATCACTATCAACACTATTCTGGATATAGTGAAAAATACAAGAAGAATCATGTCAAGACACACACACGACTACAAGTTTGCAATCAAAGAGAACTTGTAAATTGTGTGTTTTTATTTCTATTCTTAACGAGTGTTTCTTTATTTTAGCATCGAAGGTTTGTGGTTGTTTTGGGTAAACACATAATGCTAGCTTTTGAAAATTGAGCTAGTGAAAGTCCTTGGAGCAATGGAGTTAAACTTCGAATACATTGTATCATACTATCATACATGTCTCGAATTTAAAAAAAATAAGGTCAACCAAGCATATCGACTACATAGTTGTACCACGTAACTCAATTAAAGGGTTTAGGGTTTAGGGTTATCTTACATATAAATATAATAAAAGAAACTACTATTTTTTTTTATGTAAAAAAAAAAAAGTCTACTATTTCTTAATGTAAAAAAAAAAAAGTCTACTAAGATCTTTCTTAATGTAAAAAAAAAAAGTCTACTAAGAAAGTCTACTATTTCTCTTATAAAGAAATGTCTGCGACACCAAAATGCAATTCTCCACAAAATCTATCTTCTGTTTAAAGCCGCGTGCCGTATTTATAATCCCCTTTTACTGTTTTTTTTCTCTATTCAAGTTTCAAAGTACACTTTCTACTCGCTTTACTCAGTCCCAATTGTTCAAAGTACCATCTGCTTGCTGCCTCCGTATTGTATTTAGATCCAAAGTCAAACCGTCGACCTTAGACATACTTAACCATTTACCAAAAAATGAAAATTCCTAAATACACAATCAATTTTTTTTCTCTCTGGCAAATATATCTATAAATCAAGTTGGAGATGGTTTACCATTCTTTTTTTTTTTGTTGATTGAGAGGATCACATGTCAAAACGTAAACTAATCTCCCAAAACCATAAACATTCAAATTCTTTTCTCACAAAAAACGTATATGCATAAGCAAAAATGATTTAAATATTTGATCTCCCCCAAAAAGGGGTATTCGGCATGAACCATTTAATCACTAGATTACCACCACTTAATCCAAAACTGATTTACATACAATTCGGAGATCTATGTAATCAAATTTGTATATTTTTTTTTTCTTTTTTTTCATAGTTTTGTTTAACCTATTTTTCACTAGTTTTTTTTACGTTGTTAGTAATATTTTGTTTTCACAAAAAGACAAAAGATATCGCCAAAGATTCGAATACGAGTCCTCTTTTCAGGTTTCGAATGGTAAAAAAAAATCAAGCGGGACAGATCATGCATATCATATACATTATGCGGAATAAGTGAAGATCATGTCAAGCTGATTAAGCGGTCTATAATATATGTTTGAATGATGAAAACAGATTAAACGGTACATATCACATAATTGAACAATAAAATATATAAAAATATAAAATAAAAGAAATTTATGTTACAAAATAATAAAACATATTGATTATATTCTAAATAATTTTACAATATCAAAACATTAACACAAATTATCCAAATAATAACACACAAACAAAACAAAAATTTTTTAATAAAGAATATTTTGATTTGTCCATAGCATATCTGCAATATTTTTCTAATGTTTGACAAATGATGAGTTTGACTTTGGCAATAATTAAGTGGACATATGATTTCCATGATCAAAACTAAATTAATGAAGTTATTCTAAATACTTTTGATGGTAACATACACATGCATTTATAAACATATGCATATATATAAAATTAGTGGTAACATATATATATATATATATATATATATATATATATACTAGTATGTGATAGAAAAATAAGATATTTTAAAATAAAATTTAGGTACATTAACTATAAAACTATTAACACAAATTGAATAAATGTAGTGTAAATATATTTATTTACGAAAAATAAATATTACCTTTTGATAGAAAATATGAGATAGAATATATGTTTTTTTTTTTGTTATTGAATTGTTTACTAAAGAGAAAATGTTGCAATCTACCTCCGTTCCATGAAAATTGATTTTCTAGATTTTTATTTTGTTTCATAAAGTTTGATTTCATACATTCTAATTAATACATTTTCTTGAAAACATACTTTTTTGAAAAATCTAGTTTCACTGAAAACTTTAATCATAATTTATTTTCTATTGGTTTTAAATTTTAATGGAGTAAAAATTAATTTTTAAAAAGTTATTTTTAAATGTTTTTTTAATACGTGTGAAAACTCCAGAAAATTAATCTCTGTGGAAAAAAGAAAGTATTATAGAGAAAAGGTTTTAGAATTTTTTTATTGGTGATTTGCATCGTAACTATGGTGAAAAGCACCAATTTATATGTGGGTCAAAACTAAATGCACAACATCTGTTTTTACCACAAAAAAAAAAAACAAAAAAAAACTGATCTGTATGTTGATGTTCTGTATTTAGGCCATGATTGTTTACAGCTGTTTTAGAAACCACGGTGGGTGGTTTTGTTTTTGTCACCATTCAATTATATAAAAAAAAAAAAAAAAAAACAAAAGAGAAACTATCAACGCTTCCCAAAGCAAATCCACCGACGGTGGTTTCTAAAACCACAGTAAACTTTAAAAGCAAGGGCTCTAGTGTGTTTAGGGACTGTAGGTAGTTGACTATTTTTTTTTTTTAAATCGAAAATATAAAAAAAATCCTCTATAAATTCTATTCTATAACCCTTATAGATTCTTCACCTGGAAACTTATGGCGACATTTATCCTCTTGGTGTTAAACAACAGGTATTTTTATTTCACATTTTCTTTGTTTGTTTTTTTTAAGAAAATCTTGTGATTAACATTTTCTCGGGTGGGGTTTATGGAAAATGCAGGGAATATTGATAAATGGGCAGTTTCCTGGACCTCACATTGACGCAGTCACGAATGATAATATCATTATCAGTGTTTTCAATTACTTGAAAGAGCCTTTCCTCATTTCTTGGTAAGTTCTTCTACAAATCTTAACTTATTTCCCTGAATATGTGCTTTATGGATTGCCAAGATAAAATTGAATATTCTTGGACACAAAGGAGCATTAAAGATTGAAAAATAGGATAAGTTCTCTACTTTTTATTTTGGTTGTCTAAACAAATGCAACTTTTAATGCTATTAAAAACGTATATTACTTGTAGCGTTAATATAAGTTTTAAAGCAAATAAAGTACTTCGTTAATAATCAAATTTTATCTTGTTTGTAGTTAGTTAATGAGTATTTATAAATTAATGAGTATTCCGGAGTAGGCTAATCTTGTTTTTAGTTAGTTAATGAGTATTTGATCAGTCCCTACTCAAAATAAAAGGAGTATTTATAAATTATAACCACGAGAAGGTCTCTCTCTACTCAAACGAACATAAATAGTGTTTACTCTTGGGGTATTAATTAAATTTTATTTTTTCAATTTGGACTAATAACTTTTAATTTTGTCAAAACGAAGGGGTTGATAACTTAAATCAGAAAATCTAGCATTTGTAGTGTTTTCAGTTGAAATAGATTTGCTACAAAGTGCAAACATAATTTTCTTGTTTTATGAGCTTTAAGTGTCAGTGGGAAACAAAAGGAAGCCATTCAAACATGTGATCTTTTTTTTTATGTTGCTCTAATTACCATTATAATGCAACATTTAAAATTAAAAATATGAAAAAATCTTTAAACCCAAACATTTATAATAAATTATATTTTTTTTATCTTAAGATATACATAATAGAAATTTAAGTAAATAATATCTTTACTTTTTATTACGACGAAAAACGTAGTTTGAAAGTTTTAAATAATTATGTTTGAAGATTGAGTTTTTTAAATTATAAGCACAAGTTAAATACTATTTGATGAGAAATTTAATCAAATGCAAATAAAACTCACATAAATATTTTATAATATTTACGTGACATTTGTTGTGAAACTATTCTAGTATAACATGTTATAAATTTGAATGAAAAATTAGAATTTATTTATGTTTCGAATTAAAAAATAAATGTCAAAAATATGTGAAACCATAGCGATAATAGTGTAGGACTATATCATTTAATTGTAAATACCAATTTGTAAACAATATTTTATCTACTACGTATATGGTTGAATATATAAAATTCATGAAAATATTAGTTTTAAACATATATATGTGTAATGAGAACCGTAACAATTAAAAAAACCAATGTTATGAATAGTATAGTATTTTAATATCTTAATGATTAATATAATTATAGTATTGTATTGTTAAATGCAGATATGTTGTCTAGGGGTCGTTCAAACGCAAATTCTTCCGGTCAGCGAGACACAAATGCTCCCTCTGAAACAACAGCAAGAGTAAAAATTTTATTATATTTTTTAAGCAATGATATTGTACTAAATTAGTTATAATTTTTGGAAATAGATTAAACTAACCCTACAAATTTTTAAAATTTGTAGAGCACACCGAGACATAGATGGACTTATGAACAAGAAAAAACTTTGCTTGAATTGTTTGATCATGCAATTTCCATGACTAATTACACTCTTAAGGATCCGTCGCCCCTTGGTCGAGAGTACATGATTGATAAATTTAACTCAGCATTTAACATGAATATAAAATACGGGTTTTTCAAAAACAAACTTGATGACTTCAAAAAAGCGTATAAAAAGTGGAAGGAACTTATGGGTTCCACAGGGATCTCGGTTGATTCTGAGACATCCGAGATTTATGCATCTGACGAGTGGTGGAAAGCTCGTGAGTTGGTAATAACTCTTAATTTTTTTTTGTAAAATTATTAATACTAACATAAACACACACCACCAATTTATATATTTTTATTATAGGTATGCAAAGTAACTAGTAAGTTCAACCGAAAGCCGCCTGAGTTTTGGGATATCATGCAACGCTGTCTTGTATTACACGATGTTTCTACGCAACCACAACATTCCTCACGACAAAGAAGAGAAGAGATAATGAATGAGAGACGGGTAGATGATCTCAGCCATGGTTACTCAGACATCGATGGTGGTGCCCTGCCTCAAGCTCAAGTTCATGAGGCCCAAGAAGATGAAGAAGTGTATCATGTTAACATTGATGATGATGCACACCCTTCAAATGAGTTCAATCGAGATACAATTCGAGTCCCAGTTGGAAGAGGTGAGCAAAGGAGTAGACAAAATTCTCAGTCAAGTGTCAGGCGTGGGAGTAGTTCGCATAGATCTGGCGGTAGCTCAGGAGGTCGTAGAAGAAAATCTTTTGAGACAACCATACAAGACACTATTGCTGGCTATAGAGAGTTCCAACGACAAAGTTTACAACAACTTTGCCCAGGTAGTTTTGACCAAGAAGATTATGATGAATTCAAAAAGGCAGAAGCGATATTTCTTG
Organism: Crucihimalaya himalaica; assembly: GCA_004349715.1. Taxonomy (NCBI): domain Eukaryota; kingdom Viridiplantae; phylum Streptophyta; class Magnoliopsida; order Brassicales; family Brassicaceae; genus Crucihimalaya; species Crucihimalaya himalaica. The sequence goes on from SMJT01000009.1 coordinate 2,318,600, forward strand.
AGTTGGAGCTTCCAAAGAACACCAGATTTTATTGGGCATGCATTGATTCACTTAAAGAGCTAAAATTTTGGCGTAAGTATTTTATAGATATAACTGGAGGTACCGACGAGGATAAGATACAACTGTTGGAAGCTATGACTAGTGTTTCACGAAATGATCAAGATTTGCCAAAAAGGTTGAGCTCAGGCCACTTATATGGGAGTCAACACTTAGGAAGTCCTGGTTTTAGGCAGTGGGGCACACCACCCAATGCTCCACAATGGGGTTCTCCTCCAACTGCTCCACAATGGGGCACACCACCAACTGCTGGACAATGGGGCACACCACCCAATGCTTCACAATGGGGTTCTCCTCCAACTGCTCCACAATGGGGCACACCACCAACTGCTGGACAATGGGGCACACCACCAACTGCTGGACAATGGGGCACACCACCAACTGCTCGACAATGGGGCACACCACCAACTACAGTACAATGGGGCACACCACCAACTGCTGGACAATGGGGCACACCACCCAATGCTTCACAATGGGGTTCTCCTCCAACTGCTCCACAATGGGGCACACCACCAACTGCTGGACAATGGGGCACACCACCAACTGCTGGACAATGGGGCACACCACCAACTGCTCGACAATGGGGCACACCACCAACAGCTGGACAATGGGGCACACCACCAACAGCTGGACAATGGGGCACACCACCAACAGCTGGACAGTGGGGCACACCACCAACTGCTGGACAATGGGGCACACCACCAACTGCTGGACAATGGGGCACACCACCAACTGCTGGACAATGGGGCACACCACCAACTGCTGGACAATGGGGCACACCACCAACTGCTGGACAATGGGGCACACCACCAACTGCTGGACAATGGGGCACACCACCAACTGCTAGACATTGGGGCACACCACCAAATGCTCAACAATGGGGTACATCACCAAATGCATCACATTGGGGGCTTCCACCAAATATTCAACCATGGGGTTCGCCATCCAACTTTCACTCAGTGCGTCAGACACCAAATTTTCAACAAGGCGGATCATCAGAAATGACTCCAACAAATGTTCAATATGGATTTTCAGTAGGAGGTCGAGAAGAAAGTATGAGGAATACTGAACAAGAAGTTTCACATGCTGCAGCAATAGAGGCTTCACAAAATGTTGAACATGCATCATCACCCGGTCTCGGTTTCACAAATTATTTTGAAACTTCTCATGCTCCTAGACCAGGAGGTCTATTCAATATTTGGGGAACCTCAGAAAAAATAAACGCAAGTACAAATGAAGATCATCAAAGTGATTCAGGAGACGAGAATTAGTTTCCTATGGTTTATCACTCTCGTTTATGTTTTGAAATATTATCTGATTTTCATGAGTTTATCTATGCATATTGTGTACTTGTTTTTATAAGTAATTATATTCTTAAGGATAATTGTATTTTATATATGTTATATGTTAGTTGATATTTGGCTGATGATGTGTTTTTTAATCTTCTCTGCTTGTTAAAAATTTCAGGCTTTTCGTATATGCCAGTTGCAATCACGAGGCATCCATAATCTAAGTTACGAAGAGAGAATTGAATTGTGGAATTTGGAAAATGAGCAATTTGAGGAGTTAATAATTCAACCAGCTTTGAGTTATTATGATCAACATTTCCAAAGAGCACCATGCCGAACTGATAGAGGTTTGGGATGGAGGAATATTTGGCGCCGATTACAAGAAGATGATGCTGCTTGTCTTCAGTTACTACGAATGTCACTTCCGTGTTTTACAACATTGTGTAACATTCTACAAACGAACTATGGGCTACAACCAACATTAAATATAAGTATTGAGGAAAGTGTGGCTATGTTTCTAAGGATATGTGGACACAATGAAGTTCAAAGAGATGTTGGTTTAAGGTTTGGACGAAATCAAGAGACTGTGAAGAGAAAATTTAGTGAAGTTCTAACGGCGATTGAACTACTTGCATGTGATTATATTAGAACTCCGACAATTCAAGAACTACAACGAATTCCTGAAAGGCTTCAAGTAGACCGATCATATTATCCATTTTTTAGTGGATGCGTTGGAGCTATGGATGGGACTCATGTTTGCGTCAAAGTGAAACCTGAATTACAAGGAATGTATTGGAATCGACATGATAATGCATCCTTGAACATCATGGCAATATGTGATTTAAATATGTTATTCACATATATTTGGAATGGAGCCCCAGGATCATGTCACGACACAGCCGTTTTGGCCATGGCACAACGAAGTGATTCTGAGTTCCCTATGCCTCCTTTCGATAAGTATTACGTCGTTGATTCTGGCTATCCAAACAAGCAAGGGTTTTTGGCTCCCTATAAATCAACACGTAATAGAGTTGTGAGATATCATATGTCACAGTTCAACTCTGGTCTTCCTCCGAGGAATAAAGAAGAATTGTTCAATCAACGTCATGCTTCTTTACGTTCTGTTATTGAGAGGACTTTTGGAGTTTGGAAGAAGAAATGGAGGATTCTTTCTGATTTTCCAAGATACAACATTCACGTACAAAAGAAAGTGATAATGGCTACAATGGGATTACATAATTTTATTAAAATTTCAAATTTCTCAGATGCAGACTTTGCAGAAGTAATGACAGAGACGAGAATAAACAACACAAATCGGGAGCCTGATTTAGGTGACATGGAAGCAGCTGATGTAGAAGATGGAGCAGATAGAGAGTATATGATACGACTAAGGGACAATATAGCAAATATGTTATGGGCGAATCAGTATAGTCGATAAGTTTTTTTTTGGTATTGTATTATATTTGATATTTTAAATTTTATGTATATCTTAAAAACAAACAAATATAGTTTGTTATATTTATAAATTGAAACTTTAACTTTAAAAATAATTCTATTGTATTAGATTATATAATTTTACTTATTTTTTTGGGATGTATTTTTTAATTTGATTTTAGCAATAAATATATTATTGTAAAATGTCAAAAAATTATTAAAATTTTAATAATAATTTAGTTATGGTTCGTAATTAATTTATGAAATAACTTAATCATAACAGATTAATAGTTTTAATTTATAATTATATTAATATCATTAATCTATTTTTATTGATTAATTATTTATTTTAAATATTTATTTCGTACCGCTTTTTACATGTTCACCATTCACACATTTGGACCGCACCGCATATTGTTTTTTCACCATTCATATTGTGTCCCAAACCGCTTGTTCTGCAGTAACCGCACTTATTCCGCATGATGCGTTTTTCCAACCGCACCGCACTAAAACCGCACCGCACCTCTTAAACCGCTCAAACCGCACCGCTCAAACCGCTGTCACCATTCGAACCCTTAATATTGTTTTTAAAAAAATAAATAGTGTATTAACGACCGGAGATACACAAGTAAAGATGGACTACTTTTCTCCCACACCCCCATTTACCACCCGAGTTCTCAATGTATATGTTGTTGGGCGAGCAATTTGAATAGAACAGCTCGACGTGGACAAATACTCCACAAAAGTGTGAAAATCTTAGAGTATCTTCAATGGTAAACTAATAATATTTTTAATATAATTTATATATTTAATTAAATTTAATTTTTGTACAAAAATTTAACTAATAAATATATAACAAGTGTAAAGAGAGGTTTTTAATAAAAATTCATGAATTCTTAAATAAAAATCCATAAATTTTTATTAAGAATTTTTAACATACTTTATCAATTTTAATATTATTTTATTGATAAAAAACCCTTACAGCAGCATCATTGGAAGTGCGTCCTAAGTCGAGGGCAAAGAGGAAAGTTAGGCCCCACAAACTAACAAGTCTGATTTCTTAAGACAGTGACATGTGAACATTGTGGCCCTACGTAAGTCACTCCTCTGGGTGACAACTGCGCTTATGTTTGGTACGTTTGTTTTTTTTTTTCTTTTTCTGTAATTTATATCTTTATGGTTATTATTTTTTTAAATGTAGCTAGTGTTTGATGAAAATAAATTTGTACCAAATTTTTGTGTTTATTTATATTTTAGACCTCAAAGATATTGTGAACATTGATTTCGAGTTTCTGGAAACTCTTACGCGGAAGCCACAAAAAAGAAAGAAATCAAAATTAATTATATAAAAATATATTGTCAGTGGGTTTGTATGTGGTTGTATTACGGATTGGTTTTATAATTTCAGTTCGAACGTTGTTCAAGGTGGATTTAAGTCACATCAAATCATAACATCTCTTCTTTCTTCTTGTGCTTTCTTAATCTGATTTCACTTTACCAAACTGAAAAAAAAAAGAAAAGAAAAGAAAAGGATGAACATTTTTGAAGTGGGGCTTCAATCCACTTCGAAGAAATATTCAAAATTATACACTATATTCAGAAGTAACTTCCGATGGTTTAGCATGATTGTTAATAGATTAAAATAGTACAGAAAATATGTACTCGGTCATCTACATGTATGTTATTAAGTGTAACATAGCTTTGCTTACAAAGATAAAAGTTACAAAACATTACTAAGTTACTAAAAGTAACCAAGGCTTAAACCGTCAGATATGATATATGCAAAAGATAATTATTATAATAAAATTTAGAAACATCTATTTCAGTCCGATTATTTAATAAAAAACTACAATGTTTGCTATAAATTTTCTAGTTTAAATATTTTTAGTAGATGGAGCATAAAATATAATGGGAGTAGGGGAAGATGATACTAATGAGGATAAATTGAGTGCTACTGTATCATGCGCACACAAGTTTATATCCAAAAATAATTAACTAAAGAGGCCCACTCTCCTCACACACACCGTCTCTTAATTCATCACTATCTCATGTTGTGTTCCCAATAATCTTTCTCATTATCCCTTTTTTGCTTATAAATATTTCTGTTTTCTTTCTTTTATATTCTAACAGATTATAGATATTGCGACCACATATAATATTTCTCTTTAATCGGAAATCATGACCAATCCGGATCTTTTATTTTGGTTAAAAATCTAAGATGGAACGCTAGATAGGATCAAACTTTGAAATTACCTCCAAAAAAAAAAAAAAAATTCCTCTCCCGCAGTAATTTAACTTCATTCGATTATAGCTATATATATTAGGTTTTTACTAATGAGTTTTCTTACAGCAAGTCAGCAATTATATTAATTTTCAAAGAAAAAAGAGAAGCGCATGTGGAGAAAGGAGACGATGCGTATAAGAATAAGACGTGCCTCGAGCCCAAAAAACCAAATCCAGAATCAATCTCGATAGTGTTATCACTATTTTAATATAAAAACAATAAGAAGAGTATTTTTATTCTTATAAGTTTGTTTGGTACAAATGAGGCAATTTATTATTTGATGCGAATCATTCCCCGTGCCTCTTATGCTGTGTATTTCTTTATTATAAACATCAAAATATACAATTATTTTGAAATTTGATTACGTTGCAAATTAAAAATAATAATAAGACGAAGAGGAAAGAATCTGATGACCCTTATGGTTTCTCCACGCAAGAATCATTCCACTGAAAGGACTAATACATGCATTATATATATATATATATATATATATATTTATGCATTATAATTTCGATTTCTGGACCAACACTTGCTTCATTATTTAAACCCGTTAATTTAAACGATTGGACATTTTTTTTTCTGTTGCTAATGAAGTTTCTAGGACCACCATTATTTGATCTGAATCAGTTAAACAAATTCAACATAATAACTACGTTAATCATTATAATTATATGTATATTTAAAATGTTCTGATCCATAAAACTAGCTTATACATATATTTTCTAAACATTTTATGAACAAAAAGATTTGACATTGCACTGAAAAATCAGTAGCTGCAGAACACATACATTTGATCTTAATTTTTTTTCCTAATAATAAACGCAGCTTTGTATGCCGATAATAATATGCCTCAACCGTTGCGAAGTCTCAAAGCCGTATAGACTCTACAAACACAAGTACGTCGTTATCTCTTATAATTATATGTACATTTAAAATGTTCTGATCCATAAAACTAGCTTATTATATTTTTATTTTATAAATAATTTTTGAACAAAAATATTTGACCTTTCACTCTGCAGAACACATGCATTTGATCTTAAGTTATTTTTCCTAATAATAAATGGAGCTATGTATGCCGATAATAATAGATGCCTCAACCGTAGCGATGGCTCAAAGCCGTATACTCTATGAACAGTAGTTTCCACAATAATGAGACGTGCTGGCGTATGCATACGTCATCTCTTTGTCATATTGTGCAAATCCAACAAGACATTATTATATGCGACACTTTTGTAATGGAGAGACTTTCAAGAGATTTGGTTCAGTCTATCTTATATATTACTTTTTAATAAGATAGCTGATGATGAGAGAAGGGTGAGGCATGGAGGCCATCATGTTCCCTCTTCCCAGAACCCGTTGTCCTCTTCAAAAGGTATCTGATTCTCTTTGAAAAAAAAATTATGTACAGTTTTGTACATTTCATTTTACCCTACGCACTATTGCTTCTTCAAAATAATTTACGTACAATAATTTTTTTACTTTTATTACTTATTGGGAGTCAATTACCCAACCAGCGTACCCAAATGAATATAGAAAAAAAAAATATGAATTTTAGCCCTAGCGATGGAAAAATGACTAAATTAATTTGCGGTTGTTTCCGATCCAAAGAAATTATGGGCGAAAACTTTTTCGTTAACAAATGTTTTTTTCTTAAATTGAGGAGTGCTCCTAGCGGGAGGATTATTATGGACATCTTGGTACTATTCAATTATGTATATATGTGATGCACTGACTAATAATCAGTTAATTAACAATTAGTTTCTTCTTCTTCTTCTTCTTCTTCTTTTTTTGCTTATAAAGAATATGGATTCGTTGCTGCAAATAATTAGATTATAACCCTATGCATGTATCCCTCATAATTGCTTTTTTTTTTGGTGCAATGTTATAGAATATTCATCTGAGCTTTGGCTTGTGGGCTCATTCATTTTCTTATAATCCCTGTCTCCTACTCCTTAATATGTTTATTCTAACATATATATATACATTGGTTGATGATTATCCCTCTACGCCCCTATACTAATTAATGACAATCACAATGTCATGTGAATATCGACTCAAACTTGCGTTTAAATGAACGCTAAATAAACAAAATTATTTGTTTGGTAGTTTTTGCTCATATGAGTATTAAAGGAGAGACAAAATAAAGTGTGTTTCTCATTGACCTTAGAAAGAATGTACATTTGGTGTATATAGTATCTGTACAAGTATATGAGCTGCACAAGTATAAAACTATATACAAAAGTTATCTCAATATTAATCTAATACAACCCCCTCAAACCTCTGAAACTGAACTAGGATTGGGAAGAAAAATGCTTGAAATGGACATACGATCAAATATAGAATGAAACTCTATACAAAGTATATAACTATATATAAAGTAATCTTTATATTAATCTAACAATGAGTTTTTAGTTTTTGCTATAGTATATTATTTTACTAGATATAATTTTCTCTTGAAGGATTCGGTTACTAATACTTACATAGAAACACCCAAAAAACAAGAGGAGGCAAATTAGTTACGGAAAAGGACATTATTAGACTTACAAAAAAAACAAAAGATTTAAATCCGTGAGAAACCTGTCAAAAATCATAATTTCTCATATATCTGAAGACTTGGGACATATAATTTGCATACATCAAAATATATATATTTTAAGAGCAATGTGGAGTTTTTGGAATAGCTGAAGGAAGAAGATATATATATGATGATGATGTTGATGGGGATATGAAGAGTTTGATAGGGAAGGGGGCACATTGATATGACAGTGTCTCCAAATCAGTAGCCCTAACTCCTATGCAATAAAAACATATGTTTGGGTTTTAGGGTTTCAATTTTTAACTCTCTAAGGTAGACAAATCATAAGCATATAGTCTAAGCAATATAGGGAACTTATTGATTGTATTTTTTTTGTTCTAGAGGAATAAATTATTTAGGTTAATTATTAAGTGTATCGATTTCTAGGGGAAAAAAAAGAAGAAGAAGATTGCATGCAACGTGTGTACGTACGATTTGTATTTGATATCTGACGAATGACCCAAATCATTGTATTTATTGCACGAAATTTAGATATATCTTCGTCAATATCTATTTAGTGACGATTTTAGTATACTACCTCCACTATAACGTTTCTTCGATAAACATCATAAACTTCTTTCTTTTTTAGTAAACATCCTAAATAAATCTATTCTTTGTTAAACATCACAAATTTTAAATTTTCTTCTAATAGCAACATAACGATTATAAATCATAATTAGATTTATTTAACCGGTAATTGCGTTTAGAAATCACGATTACGTTAATACAATCCAATTAACTAAAACTAATATTTTTTTCTTTCCCATCGATGCAATATTCCAAAAATCCCTAAATCCAAAAATTTTAATCGATTCTTCTTCTTCTTCTCCCAAATCTTCTTCTTCTCCTCCTCCTCTTCTCGATTTCTCTGCTCCAAAAAACGAAGACGACAACAAAAGAAAAACAAAATAAAAACAGAGGGTAAGTCGTGATAATCGTAGTAACAATCGTGTTAATTGTCGAGATTTAGGTTAAGCTGATTTCGTGTCAAGCTGATTTCATGTTAAGCTGATTTTGTATTAAACTTGTTTGACCATATTTTGGTCGAATTTGAGCTAGATTTTTGTTCCTATGATTTGCTCTTTTTGTGCTCTCAAGGTTGTTCTTATTTGCATTATCTGTTGAGTAGATATTAGCAGTTTAGTCAAAGTGATTTCAAGTAGGTTTCAAGTTTATCATATTACTTTTTTTTTCAGTTACCCAAAAAACAACGAAGAAGACATGGTAGAGATACAACCTGGAATTGACGCCGAGGATGATGAGGATGCAATAGATCGGTTTGAGTTTGAAGTAGAAGATTCAGTAGGGAATTTTGTTGATGAGTTGTCTGTAGGCCGAAATGAAATTCCAGATAGTTCCGATGACGAGGCAGATCCGATTGTTTTGCGAGATAGAAGAATCCGAAGGAGCACAGTTGATAGATTATCTGTAGGTCAATTGTTCTTCAATGGTGTTGAGTTTAAAGAGGTTGTAATTGAAGACGCTTTAAACACATGGAATAATGTGGTTCAAGGAAGATGGGAGAAGACAAAGCTTGAATTCAAGTGTGGGATTGTTGGTAACTGTAAGTGGAGGGTGTATTGCTCTTATGATGAGCCGAGACAAATGTGGGTGGTGAAGACGACATACAGGAAGCACAATTGTACACCTAATGGGAGATGCAAACTACTTAGAAGTCCTGTTATTGCAAGGCTTTTCATGGACAAGCTAAGAGTAAATCCTAAATTCATACCTTTGGAAATTCAAAATCACATTAAAGACCAATGGAAGTTGGTTAGTTCTAGGGGTCAATGCCAAAGTGCAAGACTGATAGCTCTGAGGTTGCTTGAGAAGGAGTATGAAGAACAGTTTGCTCACATTCGCGGTTATGTCGAAGAGATTTTGTCAACAAATCCGGGATCAACTGCCATTGTTGAAACTGTCCCTAATGCCACCGGTCAAGATGTTTTCAACCGCTTCTATGTGTGTTTTGAAATAGTTCGCACTCTTTGGATAGGCTATTGTCGACCAATCATCGGGTTTGATGGCACATTCTTGAAGACGGCAATGAAAGGCGTATTATTGGTTGCGATTGGTCATGATGCAAACAATCAAATTTATCCTCTTGCTTGGGCTGTGGTACAATCTGAAAATGGGGATAACTGGTTATGGTTCCTCCAACGAGTCAAGGCTGATTTAAAACTCGAAGATGGAGAAGGATTTGTTTTGATCTCCGATAAATCGAAGGTATGTATCAAATTTGTGACTTCTATCTCTGTTGTTACTTTTCCTTTTAATGTGACAGCCCGTTATTTTGTGTTTCATAATTATCTTTCTATTTCCAGAGACTTATCAGTTCTGTGCAAACCGAATTACCTAAAGCTGAACACAGATTTTGTGTGAAACACATAATTGAGAACCTTAAAAAATAAGCATCCAAAAAAAGATTTGATCAAACCATTGATATGGAAACTAGGTTGGAGCTACAACAAGACTGAGTTTAAAGAGAACCTCGACAAGGTGAAAGAGTATATCATTGATGTCTACAATTTAGTGATGAAAAAGCAACCCGAGATGTGGTCAAGAGCTTTCTTTAGACTTGGAAGCTATTGTGAGGATGTCGATAACAACGCCACAGAATCATTCAACTCGTCAATTACAAAAGCAAGAGCCAAGGCAAGAAGAAGAAGAAGAAGAAGAAGGTTAAATAAATCTAATTATGATTTATAATCGTTATGTTGCTATTAGAAGAAAATTTAAAATGTGATGTTTAACAAAGAATATATTTGGTTAGGGTGTTTACTAAAGAGGGAAGAAGTCTATGGTGTTTACCGAAAAAGCGGTATAGTATAGGTAGTATACTAAAGTCGTCCCTTATATTTTCTTTAACTGAAACCAAACCTATTAACAAAAAATAACAACTAATAAAACCTTTGAGCTTGATATATTAGGAAAACAGATAAATTTTTGATATGAACAAAAAATAACAACTAATAAAACCTTTGAGCTTGATATATTAGGAAAACAGATAAATTTTTGATAAACTCGTGGAAAAAGAAAATAGAATAAAATGATGGTACCATTAAACAAACAAATGATTTCTTTAAAAACTAATATAAAAGACTGAACAACGGTAGAGTTTTATTTATGAAACTTATAGAGTGACAAAAAAAAAACATAAATAGCGAATATTGTGTGATTGATAACCCATAAAAATTGAAGATTTGCAAACTGCCGATAAAAAAAATCGTTGTTGTTATATGATACTACTCGCTGTTGACTCACACACTGACTGACACACATCACTACGTAATTTGTAGAAAATAACGCGAAAAGGTCTGATATTATCGTAAGGACACATAGTTGGGCTTTGTTGGGCCAACATGAAAATCGATTATTGTCTATTGCGTTGCGTCCATTTGATCTCTAAGATCGAACCAATGAGTTAAAGTTGTATCAATTAAATCAAATATTTATATTACTGGATTCGACCGCCCATTTATATATATATTTTTTTTTAAGAAAACACCAAATTATTGTAGCTCAATACTTCAAAAAACAATCTTACTATAGTTACATAAATGAGTTTTATATTCATATTATAAAATCATATCTTCAAAATATTTGACAGCTAATTCAATTGTCAAATCATTCAGTTTTATCTCTATTAATTGAGTTCATTAATTAGACCGATAAAATTAAATAATGTACCCTATTATCGAGTAATTTTTATTTTTTTTGCATTCCATGGCAATCACATTATTTTTAACGCATCCCATAACATTCTATAATTTATTGGATATTTCTATCTTTAATGAGATACACAATTTTAATGTGTATATATATGATATATTTTTTAGACATACAGCATATAACAGTAATCTACAATTCTAAACACTAATGTGAATAAATATCACAAAATTTTCCACAAAATCGAATTATCCTAAATATCACAAGCGGATAAAATATCAAATATTCCTTGCCATGCCAAATTTGTGGACAAAAAATTCATAATTGATGATTAGACAAGATTAGAAGTTGGGAAGTGGGAACTACAAAGTGGTTAGCCATATAAGGCTTCGCTTGTATACTGTAAAGTTGTGAATTTTAGTGGCATTTTATCCAATTTTCGTTTGGTCAAACTTGTGACAATCGTAATTAGAAAATAAATGTGCGTATGATTTGACGATCTGCTTGAACCGAGGCGAAGAGGAAGAAGAGAGAAGCCAAGTGTTGCCCTTTCTATTGTTTTCATAGCTATTGAATGAGTTTCCGATCCACGATTCCGTCTGTGAGCTCAGAATCAATACGCGGAATCCGAATCTGATCTCATGTCCTTCTCCTTCTTCAAGCCCTCGAGGCCTAAAACGCCTCAAGAGGTCGTTAAGGCGATCAGAGACAGTCTTATGGCTCTCGACACCAAGACCGTCGTCGAAGTTAAAGCCCTCGAGAAGGTTCTCTCTTTAATTCTCTATAAAAGTTTGTACCTTTATGCCTAACTGCTGAATTCTCGACATGGGTTTTACTGATTTGGTGTGATTGATGTTGGCTTTTTCACTTGAATTGCTGAAGATCATCTCCTTGTAGCTGAACTTTTGCGCTTTGGTTATGTGGGATTTTGGGAAATCTAATTTGTTTATTGATGAATGCGGAAGTGTATATATGGTATTTTGTTAAATGCTTATCTTATCTTTTTTAGGCTCTGGAAGAAGTTGAGAAGAACATTTCTTCTCTGAGAGGAATGCTTTCTGGAGATGGTGAGGCTGAACCAAATGCTGATCAAGCTGTACAGTTAGCATTAGAGTTTTGCAAAGAAGATGTTATCTCTCTTGTTATTCATAAGCTACACATTTTGGGATGGGAAGTAAGTGAGAGATCTCAATTTGTTTCCTTTTGTATCTGTTTAATAGAATCTGTTTACGAACCTGCTGAGTAATGTTGCAGGCAAGAAAAGATTTACTGCATTGCTGGTCAATCTTGTTGAAGCAAAAAGTCGGCGAGACTTATTGCTGTGTGCAATACTTTGAAGATCATTTTGAGTTGCTTGACTCTTTGGTTGTATGGTAAATACTGTAAAGATTTGATTTTTTTTTTTTTGCCTGGCTGAATGTTTTCGTAGTTGATTTGATCCGTACCTTATGAGTCAATACCGAGAATTCACTGTTTATGAACAGCTATGACAACAAGGAGATTGCTCTGCATTGTGGAAGTATGCTTAGGGAATGCATTAAATTTCCAAGTCTTGCTAAGTAAGACAAACCCCATATCTAGCTTTATTTTTCAATGTGATTACAAACCTGTTTTAATGAGTTCACTGCCATGCAATGGTTGAGATTTTTCTTTTTCACGCGGTTAAATTTTTGTAGTGCCTTTTCAGGTATATTTTAGAGTCTGCTTGCTTTGAATTGTTCTTCAAGTTTGTGGAATTGCCAAACTTTGATGTTGCTTCTGATGCATTTTCAACATTCAAGGTGATTTTTTCACTACATTATTTGACTTGGAATTGTTTCGGATTTTGCCTATATATACATTACTTTCTTACCTTTCTCGCAGGATCTTCTCACAAAACATGACTCTGTAGTCTCCGAGTTTCTCGCCTCTCATTACAGTGAGGTTTGCTTCAGCATCTTTTTCAAGTTTAGATGAAAACATGAGAAGTATTTCTTGGTTATAAATCTTATAACGAGAAACACACATTTAAGAAACTTCTCCTCCTTTAGCTGACGGGTTATTTATGGTTAATTCAGTTCTTTGATATTTATGAAAGACTTTTGACATCTTCAAATTATGTGACGAGAAGGCAATCACTGAAGGTTCTCTTCGCTACAATTCTTATCTTGATTCTATCTTCGTGTGTGTGTGTGTATATATATATATATATATCACCTTTAAATAGTGTAGTTAACAATGGGAGTTTCGTGGTTGGTGCAGCTTCTCTCTGATTTTCTATTGGAGACTCCAAATTCACACATAATGAAGAAATTCATCTTAGAAGTTCGTTATTTGAAAGTCATAATGACACTTTTGAAGGTAAGTGGTTAATTTGTGGTTTCATCTTTCTTATTTTTGTGGTTACTTTGTCACAGACTCCTAAGTTATTGCATATAAATGGTTCATGTTCATCTGAGTAGGACTCGAGCAAGAATATCCAAATATCAGCCTTCCATATATTTAAGGTAACATACCTCTTTGTTAAAACGGCAGTTGATTTGGTAACAACTGTTAATAGGTCTCTGAGGATGAGTTATTATCAGATTTTGAAGCCTTTTAAACCGCATCTATTTGTGCTCTTACAGATCTTTGTTGCGAATCCTAATAAGCCACAAGAAGTGAAGATCATTTTGGCAAGAAACCATGAGAAATTACTTGAACTCCTTCACAATTTGTCCCCTGGTAAAGGTCTGATTCAAACTATCTATACTAATATTTATAAATATTACCTTCTAGATTACTCATTCCATTAATTAAATCTTGCTTAGGATCCGAAGATGACCAATTCGACGAGGAAAAGGAGCTGATCATCGAGGAGATCAAAAAAATGTCTGGCCTGCAAAACCTCAAACTTTAAACATTCTTTTGCCTCACCATCTCTCTGCAAATGAAGTTTCTTGTGAAGTCTGTGTGTCCAAGTTTCATAACTGTTTGTCTAAACATGAAACTGCTGCTTTGACTAATGAGTGTAGTAATGTAACTTTTGATTCTCTTTGTTATTGCCTGAGTTGTTCAGATTTATGACTTGTTCCATATATAAAGACCGTAACATTGAGTTGCCTTTTATGAAGATTGTACTTCTGTATGTAACCTTTGAAATAGATAAACTTACCCACTTAAAAGATCATTCAGTGAAACCCTTTTTGTATTATTTCACAAAAGAGGTCCAAAAAATTACAGATCTGCAAAAAATAGCCTTTTTCTGATGAATCAACCTAACGATACAGTTCTAGAATCGCACAATACTTTCAACCAAATTAGTTTCTTTCAGATAATCTGTAAATTTAAAGAACTTGCAACAGAATCAGACATCTTCAGATTTCTCATGAGTGCAGCATATGTCACATCAGAAGGCTTCAGACCTAAGGCCTTAAGCTCCTTATATACTTTCATGCCTTTCTCAATCTTATTTTCCTTGCAAAATCCTTGAATCAAAGCGTTAAACGTGATTGCGTCGGGTGCAACCCCTTTTTCAGACATTTTCTTGAAAACCCCGAATGCCTCGTCTGATTTTCCATGTGAGCAGAAACCCGTAATCACCGTATTGCAGCTTACTGTTGTTTCTCCATAGCCAATTCTGAGCATCTCACTGTAGAATTCTCCAGCAAGTGCAAATTCGCCTCTTTTTAAGTGCCCGTGTATCATCACATTGTAAGTGAACTGGTTTGGTCGAATCCCCTTTTTTATCATCTCAGACCACAGCTTCCTCGCGCTCCCTAACCATCCCTTCTCACATAATCCATGGATCATTGTAGTATACACGACTCTGTCAGGTGCATAGCCTTTGTCTTTCAAATTCTTGAATATACAAAAAGCCTCGAGCTGCTTCTTATTCTTACACAACCCATTTATAATCTCCTGGTATGTATAAATATTCGGGAAATGGTTCCATGCTATCATCGTATGAAGAATTTCCGACATACATGCATAGTTCCCAATCTTACAGAACCCAGATAACAACTTGGCATACACATCATGTCCTGGATCAAGCCCTTGTTTCAAACCCTGCTTCAGAAGCTCATAGCTTTTTGAAACCTCACCACCATCACACAAAGCTTGAATCAAACACCGAATCCTCTCTAGATCAACCTCAGATTCCATCATTTCATGGTGAAGTTCCCAAAAACGATCGAGTTTCCTTGCTTTCAAGCAACCTAATAAAACAGAATTGCAGGTCACAGGTGAAAGGCTAATTCCCATCTCTTTCAGTACATTATACACTTCAATAGCTTCCTCTACCAACCCATCTTCACTAAGACACTTAACGTACTGCTCTAATAACGTGGGCTCAGGGTTAAAACCAGTGACATCGAGAAAACTTTTAGCAGCTTTTACGGCTTTTGCATCCAAAAGGGCACCAAAGAGAAGATTTAAAGAAACAGGATCAGGTGTGTAATCATAGTTCGAACACAACCATCGAAAGAACCACAGAGAAAACAGAACATTGTTCTGAGATTTCAACAATTCTCGGAAAAACAAAGGATCTGAGAAATTAAACGACGGGAAATCAGATACCAGAGTTTGTTGCCATCTCTGTCTTTCTCTCATGATCGTAGAGACAGTTTTAGCCATCTCAGTATACGTGGTTTCACCTCCGGCCGATTTTTGCTCATCGGCCTTGGATTCACTATCCGGAGACTCGACTGTGAGACTCCGTATCTGGGTATTAGGGTTATGTCGAGTTCGGTTTCTAAAGAAGCTGATCAAATACGACTGACCTCTACTCATGGCGTATCGCTAACTTCTCCCTGATTCGTAACTTAAAAACTCGAATTCAAGCTCCGAAGCAGAGGTAGACGCAAATCGTAGAAGAAAGAAGGTTTGGTTGTAATTCCGAGAGTAAAAAGTCGAATCCTCTCAGTGGAACCCTAGATTCTTGATCCCCAATTTTATTTGGATATTTTGTCATCTCTCATTCAGGAGATGACGAAAAGGTTTGGACTTTGGAGTAATAAAAAATATAATAACAAAGTTTATTACAGCATCAAAATACATTTTTTTGTCAATAGTATAATGTTATGACATCAAATTTAGATTGGTCTGAACTCTGCTTAGTTATAAAAAAAAAAAGAATAAAAAAGTCCAATGGACGGATAAAAAAAGGGGCTTGCTTTTGCTTCTTCTTCGTCTTCTCTCTCTCTCTTTCTCTGTATCTATCTATCTATATCGTCTTTGGCTGAAATCCCTAATTAATTTTGTGTCCACCAGCATCAATTTCCCGCGCAAAGAGAATGTGGAACGTCGTGTAATGAAGCCTCTTAGTGAATTCCAACCGCCGAGCAGCTGAGAGTTTCCAAGCTCTCTCGCAATCTCCGTCTGTTACCGATTCGCTTGCTCTTTGGTCGCGTCGACCGGAATGGAGAGGTAATTTTGTGGGAAACTTATGGCTGATTTGTTTTTGTTTTTGTTTTAATATGTATAGATGAGTGTACTTAGATTTCGAATCTTCTCGGGTTTTGATAAAGCTCCAATTTTTGAAAATTTTAATGTTTGTTGCTGTGAATTGATTCGGATTTTGATTAACTCTTTTGTGTATTTTTTTCAATTGCAGTGCAGGTACTGAGCTTAACAGTTTCAACAGCATGGTTGCTAAAGCATATCCTGTACGGATCTTGCATCATAACAACAACGGCATAAGTGAAGATGAAGAAGGTGGCTCAGGAGTCGAACCTTATGTGGGTTTAGAATTCGATACCGCTGAGGAAGCTCGTGAGTACTACAACGCTTATGCCGTTCGAACGGGTTTTAAGGTTAGGACTGGTCAGTTGTATAGATCAAGAACTGATGGTACGGTTTCGTCTAGGAGGTTTGTGTGTTCAAAGGAAGGTTTTCAGCTGAATTCGAGAACTGGATGCACCGCGTTTATTCGCGTCCAGAGACGTGATTCCGGGAAATGGGTTCTTGACCAGATCCAGAAAGAGCATAACCATGACCTTGGAGGTGAAGGTTATGTTGAGGAGACGACTCCACGTCCTTCAAGAGCTCCAGCTCCTACTAAGCTAGGTGTGACGGTTAATCCGCATAGACCCAAGATGAAAGTTGTTGATGAGTCTGATAGAGGAACACGGTCCTGCCCAGGTGGTTTCAAACGCTTCAAAGGAGGTGGTGAAGGAGAAGTGAGTGACGATCATCATCAAACGCAGCAGCCTAAGGCAGTTACTGGTACTGAGCCGTATGCAGGGTTGGAGTTTGGTTCGGCTAATGAAGCGTGCCAGTTTTATCAGGCGTATGCGGAAGTTGTTGGGTTTAGAGTTCGGATCGGTCAGTTGTTCCGTTCGAAAGTTGATGGATCAATCACATCGAGACGGTTTGTTTGTTCGAGAGAAGGGTTTCAACATCCATCGAGAATGGGTTGTGGAGCTTACATGAGGATCAAAAGACAAGACTCTGGTGGTTGGATCGTCGACCGTCTCAATAAAGATCATAATCATGACCTTGAACCGGGGAAGAAGAACGACGCCGGTATGAAAAAGATAACGGATGATGGGACTGGAGGATTGGATTCTGTTGATCTTATTGAACTAAACGATTTCGGCAACAACCACATCAAGAAAACCCGAGAAAACAGAATCGGTAAAGAATGGTATCCGCTGCTTCTCGACTATTTTCAGTCTAGACAAACCGAAGACATGGGATTCTTTTACGCCGTTGAATTGGATGTCAATAATGGAAGCTGTATGAGCATTTTTTGGGCGGATAGCCGAGCAAGATTTGCTTGCAGTCAGTTTGGGGATTCCGTTGTTTTCGATACTTCATACAGAAAAGGAAACTACTCTACTCCGTTTGCTACTATCATCGGTTTTAACCATCATAGGCAACCCGTGCTTCTCGGGTGTGCTATGGTTGCTGACGAATCTAAAGAGGCTTTCTTATGGTTGTTCCAGACATGGCTTCGCGCCATGTCAGGTCGTAGTCCGAGATCCATTGTAGCTGATCAAGATTTGCCTATCCAGCAAGCTTTGGTCCAAGTATTTCCCGGGGCACATCACCGGTACTCAGCTTGGCAAATTAGGGAAAAAGAGCAGGAAAATCTCAGACCGTTTCCAAGCGAATTCAAGTATGAATACGAGAAATGTATATACCAGACTCAGACAACGGTTGAGTTTGACTCAGTTTGGAATGCTCTCATCAACAAATACGGTCTAAGAGATGACATTTGGCTCAGAGAAATCTATGAACAGCGCGAGAATTGGGTTCCCGCGTATCTAAGAGCAAGTTTCTTCGCCGGAATCCCAGTTAACGGAACCATCGAGCCTTTCTTTGGTGCTTCACTTGACGCTCTGACGCCTCTCAGAGAATTCATTTCCCGATATGAACAAGCACTCGAGCAGAGACGAGAAGAGGAAAGAAAAGAGGATTTCAATTCTTACAACTTACAGCCGTTTCTTCAGACAAAAGAACCCGTGGAAGAACAGTGCAGAAGACTCTACACGCTAACCGTGTTCAGAATTTTCCAAAATGAACTCGTTCAGTCTTACAATTACCTTTGCTTAAAGACATACGAAGAAGGAGCAATCAGTAGATTCCTGGTGAGAAAATGCGGGAATGAGAGTGAGAAACACGCTGTGACTTTCAGTGCGTCGAATCTCAATTCGGGTTGCAGTTGTCAAATGTTTGAGCATGAAGGACTTCTGTGTAGACATATTTTGAAAGTGTTTAATCTTCTGGACATAAGAGAGCTCCCGTCTCGATACATACTGCACCGATGGACCAAGAACGCTGAGTTTGGGTTTGTGCGTGATATGGAATCAGGCGTGAGTGCTCAGGATCTTAAGGCCTTGATGGTTTGGAGTTTGAGAGAAGCTGCTTCTAAGTACATAGAGTTTGGGACATCGTCTCTGGAGAAGTATAAGCTTGCTTATGAAATAATGCGTGAGGGTGGGAAGAAACTTTGTTGGCAGAGATGATGAACTCGGCTTGACCATGTAAGATCAATCTTCTTCATAGATGTCTAAAATTAAGATCATTCGCGTCATGTCTGAAAGTTGTTGAAGTTTCTTAGAAATGAAAGATTGAAAAAGGTTGTTATCGTTGCTGTAGGTATTTTTAGCTTTACCATTGAAGAAGATGAAGTCTTGGTCGCGGATCTAATCTTTTACCTTATTGATAACATGGTCACTGTAATAGGTGGATTAGGTGGTGGTGGAGTGTGAGTTGTGGAACCTAATGATAATCATCATATAGTCATGACGCTTCCGGTGATGGGTCGATGACATGTTTGTTCTCTTGTGTGTTTGTTTATGTTGTTCCAAAGGATCTGAGAAAGTGAAACAAGAGATCAGAATTAGGATTTTGTTTTTTTTTTTTTGGGTGGCCGGGGAAGATATAGATCCTGTTTAGTGAATCAAATCGCTTGATGCTTAAGTAGAAGCAAAGAATGTAATGTAACATTATTATCAATCTCTTTTTTTTTTTTTTCTTTAATCCGCACCAATCAATCATTTCATTGAAATCTTCTCTGTTTGTAACCGATGTACGATTCTTCAAACTTATATCATGGTTCAAATCCGAAACAAATACATCATCAAACATAAAATAAAGATAGCAAAAGAATAAATCAATCAACAACACACAATTACAAAACACACAATTACACGATCTTAAACACATGTTGAAACTTAAACTCTCCCAACACGAGGCCCTTCTCCAGCCACTGTTTCTCCAACTCCAACGTGAATAGCTCCGGTGCACACCAACTGAGTAGCA
Source organism: Crucihimalaya himalaica (assembly GCA_004349715.1). Lineage (NCBI taxonomy): Eukaryota > Viridiplantae > Streptophyta > Magnoliopsida > Brassicales > Brassicaceae > Crucihimalaya > Crucihimalaya himalaica. The sequence goes on from SMJT01000009.1 coordinate 2,338,635, forward strand.
CTCACGATTATTGTCAGAACTTCTAGAGTTCTCTGCAAAACAAATAAAAAAAATTTATCAACAAAACAAAAAACATTATTAAGTATCCGTTAAAAACATTTTGCTTTCTTAGAATTAAATATTAAGAACAGAGTAAAAAAAAAAGCTCACTAGATTGGCTTCGGTCCAGCCTATGTTAATCTCCTTACATGCCAATCTGTACCAACAGCATATCGGTTACTATTTGGTTTTGCAGAGTGAGAGAAATTGAACCGGATAAAAACCCGGTTAGATTTAATTTTAAACCGGACTGGTGAGTTTACCCCATGGCGAGGAGAGTGAGAGACCAAGAGATGAGAGAAGAAGCGGCGGCAGAGTGGAGATTCGGAGAGTCCCATTGAAGAACGTTGAGAATTCCGGTGAGTGATGTGGCCATTCCGACGACGCCGGCGATTAACGTGAATATTACGAAAAACCCAGTCGCCATGTTACCCACGGGGAAGTATATCGGGAAGATCTTTGCTGGAAGAGACAGCGTCGACGCTACAAAAACCACAAAAAAACAAAAAGATTGATGACATTTTCAGTTCTACAAATGTTGGATTTTTATTATTAAATCAAGAAGTTGTTTATTACCGGACTCGCGAGTTCTTTCGATGCTGTGATTAACAGCCCAAGAAGCGATGACGGTGATGACAAAATAGAGACCAAGATTCAGCATCAGAAGCATGAAAGCTGCCGACTTTGATCCTCCTGAAGCCATGCCTACAAAGATTCTCCGACAAACAATATAAAAGACTTCTTAAAAAAACCAGACAAAGTCCTTTTCTCCGGTTTTGTCTTGGGATAATCACAAATCTCTGCGTAATGTGTTATATATATTTATCCAGTTCAAAGGGGTACAAGTTTCTTCAGCTGAAAGCAATTTCTTTGATTCCTTACTTTGTCCTTAACTTTGGGCAAAGAATCAAATCCGAAGCTTCTATTTTTGTGCGAGACCTATTTGATTATTTGCTGTAAAGAATAGAATAGCTCTAGATGGAGAATGAGAAATATATAATCAAATTTTCCCGGGAAATTCTGTCAGACTGAAACTTCTGCCGGAAAACAGAGAGAGAGAAAAAAAAAACCCAATAAATTAAAGAATATATTTGCATAATTGTACAGTGTTATTCATTCTTCTTACAAAACAATGAATCATATTTGCAGCTCTAATGCGGAGCTCTGGGATCGTAGGATCATTGTGTATGGTTCAATTATCCTCAAGAATTTTCAAAGCGAGCTCGGCTAGCGAGTGGACCGTTCTACTATGACGGCTTAGTCCAACAGTACCGGAGAAAACATCAAAGTTCTCAAGCTCAGCCGTAGTTTCTAGGACCTTCTCAAGCTCTTTCTCCAGACCCAGTTCTCTAAACACCACTACATTATTCTCCACATCGTCTTCCATCATCCAAATCGCTAGCTCGATCACAAACCTCCTGATTCTTGGAACCTTAATCGCCGGCTTGTCATGCTTTTTCAGAATCAAGACCAACGAGTTCGCCAGTTCCCACCTCTTAATCCCTGAATCCATGAAAATATAGCTTGATTCTTTCGAACTCATGAATCTAAACACTTGTGCTGCTAATCCCACCATCACTTCCTGTAATTTGTTGTCGTCTGATGTTATTGACTTCAACACCTGCAACAGAAAGAGAAAGTTTCAGGATTTGCTACTCGATACATTTACTGGATTAGAAATGTACATAACTTTGTATATCAGAATACTAACCGTTGGTGCTGCTGCTTTAACGAACTTCAGGTCATGAAAGCATTCATCCCCAGAGTATAAGCACAAGTTTCTCAAAACTCTTGCAGCGTTCACACGGATCAAAGGAACTTCAAGTACTTCCACAAGTCTTCCCATAACCCCAAGCCTAAGAACATGGAGGCAGTTGCTCTTGCTCTCCAACACAAGCATCGCGATCGCTTCTCCTGCCGCGATCCTCACACATCCCTCATTCCCCTCGTCCCCATGTGTTTCCCGATTAAAGAATATGTTAAACAACTCTTTCAGAACACCACCAGTTCCGCCAATTCTCTCCCGAGCTTCCGCCTCAAGCGCAAGATTGGTCAAGATCCCGATCCCGAGTTTCTGAAGCTTTGGGTATCTCGCCCCATGTCTCAGTACATCCCTCACATTGCTAACTGTGAATACAATCTCAGAGATTTCTCTCCTGAGGCACTTCCCTGTGTTCCCTGTTGTGCTAGCTAGCATTTTCACCAACTGCAGCGACCGTTTCAGTGTCAGAACCCGTGACCTCGCGACGTCTGCGTTCTCATCCTTGAGCAGAATTTCGTCCGCGTGTGTGAAATCAATTATCTTCGGAAGAAGACCTCTCGTATTGCCGAGTTTTCCACAGTTGTCATGATCTTTGGCCAATTTCTTCAGAATCAAAAGGCCCAGATTGTTGAATCTCCAGAAATCATAATGTAGATTATGGTCTTGGAACACTTTTTTCTCTCCAATCTCATCAGGCGCTTCACCTGATGACCTAGTGTTCTCTAACAATGATGAAATTGATTCCATTGCACCAGAGATCCCAGCGACTCTTAAAGAGTTCTGCTTTTTACCAGCTAGTTTTGATAGTATCTCGGCAGCTGATCTCCTAATTTCTTCCTCTTGCAGATCTTTCCAGTTCAACATCTCCACTAACCTAGTGAGAAAAAAAAATTAGCAACAATTACAATACTTCTTTGATTCACTCCTCTATAAAATCTGACATTTTGATTAGTAAAGACCAAACCTTTCTATGACAGGAAAGTTAATCCCGATCTTCTCAAGTGTATCCTCCGAATACCGTTCAGTCACTGCAAATTGCCTGAGAATCCTTGCTCCAATGAGCTGTTCATCAGAAGAGTTCGAGTCCAAAAGCTCCATACCAAAGGTCACTATATCCATCTTCAAACCATCAAATATACTCCCATTGACACACTTTGAGTACGAATCATAGAAAAATCTCTTGATCGAGACCAAACCAGTAACCCCAAACTCACACTCTCTTGTCACATTCTCAAGCAAATTACAAACACTGACTTGCCACTCCCAGTAAGCTTTCTCCGCAAGAAACAACAATGCTTCAGCAAAGGCTAGCGAGTAGAATATGTTGAGAGCAGACTGTCTATTCCTCTTGTCTGTATCTCCTTTGTGAACATCTCCATAGTTATGCCTAACAAGCTTGTAAGAAGACAAGACCACACAAGCCGTTGCAGAGAGAAGCTGAAGCCAGTAAAGAACCCTACTCACTGTACTAGAGATAAAGAACCATCTCGCGTATGGAAGAAGAGGTACATCTGAGTTCTTCCATGTCTCCAACGTCGTTTCTCTAACGACACAGTCTCTTGTCGTCGCTTCCCTCGATCGTGGCTTGAAGATCGATTCACTGCAGAGAAACACACAAAACGATTGTTCATTAGGTGTAACCCGAAATCTGATAGAATCCAGCTCGATTATTCAAAATCAAACCTGACTCGTTTTAGATTCCTGAGAAGCGAGGCTGAGCTTGATCGAAGAGCGCGAAAGCTACTGATTCCGACGCCGGCGACGGTCCACGTGGCTTGATGTTGCCATTCGAGCTCGTGACTTCTGCTGAAGATTCTAGCACCTTCGATTAGGAGAATGATGGTGATGAACCAGAAATCGGAACCGTCGAGTGTGATTGCGAAGCCGCCGAGAAGAACCACCGTGGCCCAGATAAACCCTAGGGTTCCGATTCCAGTGGCTGTTTTTTCGAGAATCGCGAGTTGTAGAGCGAATAGCGTTAGCTTCTTCTCCGGAGCTGGGATTGTTGATTTCCTACGAAACGCAAACGCGGAGGAGACAGAAGCTGCGTCTGCGGTTTCGCCGCTGTCGCCTTTCTCAATGCTGCTTCGTAAATCGAAAACGGTGTCGTTTGAGCCTCTAGCTTCTTCCAATTTTTGAAGCTCCGATACCTTTACAAAAATGAAGATCGAATTGTACTTCATTAATAAGACTATTAAACAAAATGATTTTTTCGGAAAAGAATCTGATCAGCATTTTCAAAGTTGAAATTGTAATATTTGTTGATTTTAATCTTTGTAAATATGAAGAGGACAATATATTGTTATCAATATTAAGTGAAAATGTACAAACTTGATCAAAAGTTTTCATAAACATCTAAACTGAAAAACAGATAAAGTAAGAAATTAATGTGATAAAACCTGCAAACGAATGCTTCGATCTTCGTAGTCTTCAAACTTTCTTGAATCCATGATAAACCTTTTTGGTTGTTTTTACTCGTTTCCTACTCAAATCGCAATCGAAAATTTTCACTTTATCGTTCTTTCTTTCTTTCTTTCTCGTTTTTGAATAGTAATGACTTTAGGAGTTGTTGATGATGCAGAGAAACGAGTAAAGCGTGATTTTACATTCTTTATTTATACATGGATGTATATATATAGAGAGAGAGAGAGATGTAAAGAAAGGAGAGAGAGGGAAGCAAATTAGGTAAAAGGAGTGGGGAGAAAGTCTGCAAATAAGCTTAGTAACGCAAGAGGAAATGTGCAAGAAAGTGTAACTTCAAGATTATTGTTGTATGCTTCACACTGCAATTTTATGACCAAAGGTTACATGTAATAACAACATCAAAAAGAAAAAAGAAAAAAACACTTTTATGACATGTTATCTTCTTTTATACCTTAAAAAGGTCAATTTCTTTTCGTTTTTGCTTTATGTTTTTTTTTAGTTAATTTAGTTTTTCTTCTCTTATTATAGTAAATTAAAGGTAAAAGATTTTATAATATGTTGGTTACTTGTTACTTATCTAGCCTTTTGCATTTATAAGACTTAGGGGTGGTTAGTATGTACTTTTAAAATGTGTAGATTTTAAACTTTTACTTTTAAAAAATAGATGTAAATAATTTTATTTAAAGTTAATAAAGTGTGATTTTTAAAAAATTTAAAGTCATCAATTGTTGGCTTTTAAAAAACTACTGTAACATGTACAAAAAAATAAAAAAAACTGTGCAAAAATTAATAAAGTTTTTTAGATTTTTTAAAATCAAAAAGTATGATTCGTAAAATTTAGACTTTTAATACTTTAAAATTAAGTAAAAATATTGAAAATGCTAACCAATCACCTCCTTAAAAGTTACATAATTACATGTTGCTTACTTTCCCATCAAATATATGATTTTTAAGGCAAAAATATAACAACATACAGTTACTATTTTTAGAATCTAATATGATCAGTTATTGTCCTTACGTCAATAATTGTATGGTTTCTTTGCCGTCTTTAGGTTTAAAACGATTGTTTGTATTTACCATCACAACTTACGAGTAGAAATATAGTATGTTTGCTTTGTGTTGGCGTCAAGAATTTCTAGAAAATGGTTTGGTAAAGCAATAATACATTTTTCTAATGTAAACATATATTTTAGAATGTAAACGCAAAACAATAAAATTGTACATCATTGTTTATTAACATTGTTTTCTTTTTAACTATAATGTGGCCAAATTACTTATTAGTCAAGAACTCTTATAATTCGATCCCTGCGTATAACATTCATGTAGCAAACAAAAAAAAGCTATAATGTGAAAACTACTAATTTGGGACAATATTTGTACTAATGTTTCAGTTAAGTCACAAATTATTGGTACTAAAAAAAGTTGACGTACGCAAATGTAATGAAATAGAAACTTTAATTATATAATTAGTGAGTCGATAACAATGGTGACTTGCAAGCATACGTGTTCGAGCAGAAGTCTTCTTGTGTGAAGCTAAAGGCTCAAATGTGACCCTACTTAATCCTCCCTTTGTAGAAAAACACACGCACATATCTTTTTATTAAAGATAACTAAATTTGGTAATCTCTTAAACCAATAAACAATGGTACTAAACCAAAATAGGGAGAAAATCACATCAAGTATAAAGTGTGTCTCTTACAAATCCTTGTACTACAACATTTCCACTCTCCATTATGATGAATCACTGAAGATTACAACAAAACTTAGCTCTGATACATGGCGTGAGAAATGGAACCGCCTCCCTTTGTATGTGATGAAGATGAGAAATGAAATGAGAAAACCAATGAAGAGTATGGTATCATTCGGTTAAGTAAGCTTTATATTGAGTTTAAGTGCCCTAAGGTGCAAATTTCGGCGTAGTTAGGTAGCACTTGGAGATTGATCGTAAATAAGGAGTAGTTAAGAAAAAGATTAAGCATTCAACATAACAGATTTAGAATTCCTATAAAGATAAGAGAGAAGAAAGATATTTGTGTAAAAGAGCTTCTGTAAAGAGTATACTACCAAAAACATAAGTAAAGAGTCTTAAACAAGTGCCAGTAAGTGAGTGAATCTCTTGTTGTATCAAAAGAGAAACTTTATAAATTCTGTCAAGAAGCTTAACGGTGAAGATGGAGAATGAATTGAATCTTTCCTCACTCCATTCCTAGTTATGTTCATCACATAAATGAACTTGGGACATTCCAAATTCAAATTTCAAAACCGAGAATTGCTTTTAAAAGCAAATAAGTACCTCAGGAAACAAATGAAAGACCATCAAATTCGAACAATTCTCTGATGAACCTTAGACTTCTCAGCATCAATAATAGATTCCACACGCTGAACAGAATCATCAAGCTTCCCTTTCGCATTCACAACCACATAATCAAAATCCTTAATATGCCTAATCTCTTCTCTGGCCTTAGCAACCCTAACAAGCAACTCTTCATGAGTCTCTGTTCTCCGATCAATCAACCTCTCAACCATCGCAAGCTCACTCTCCGCAACAATGAAGATAAACACAGCAGAGTTCCCAAGAATCTTCCTCAATGTCTGAGCTCCTTGAATATCAACTCTCAAAACAATGTCATATCCTTTACCCATGAATTCTTGAATCTGCTTCTTAGGGATCCCTTTGTAATCTCCATAAACAAGTGCGTGTTCAAGAAGCTCGTCTTTCTCCACCATTGACAAAAACTCATCTTTTGAAACAAAGAAGTAATCTTTACCATCTATTTCTCCAGGACGCATCGGACGGCTCGTAGCTGTGACGACAAAATGGAGACTTTCACGAACTTCTCGAAGCTTGTTGATGACTGCGTCTTTACCAACTCCGCTTGCTCCACTAATCACAATGATTAGAGGGTTTGGTGGAGGAGTTATGGGATCGCTGCTGAAGCAAGAACCCAGATGGGATTCGAGAGAGCGAAGCAATTCGGGCTTTGTGGCTGATGGAATAGAGGGGTTTTGAGGTGAATCGGCCATTTTTAAGGAGGAAGAGTGGAGACGACGGAGAGATTGTGGATAAGATGGCGATTTGAAGATGGGTTTGGTTGAAATTGGGAAGAAGATTGTGGACCGGAAGAGAGAAGAAGAGAGTCTACGAAACATTTGGGGATTAAAGGAGGAACATTTGGGATATACAGAGGTTAGGGTTTATGAGAATTGGTCGTTGATTTGGTTCCTTTAGCTAGGTGTTGACGGTGAACTCTTTTTCTTCGGTTTGACCCACCCATCTTCTCAATGGTTCGGGTTTTAGAAGGTTTTATTGTTTCATTGATTTGAATCTATATAGAATTTAAAAATATTATGGAATTTGAAATCAATACATATAAATTTTGAAATAACATGTTTTAACCATGGATTTAAATATTTCTATTATTCACTTTCAAATCTATTCAAATCCATATGATTTTAATTAGTATTTACAAATGATATAACCAATAACACATATTTAGAAATCTTTTTTTAAATCAATGATTGAATAACACATTATTTTACTTGGATATCGAAATCCATTAAAATCTTTGAACCAATAAACCCTTTTTAATATGTGTTTAGATGTTTGTTTATAACATGTAAAGGTAATTTGTTGTCTGTCCTAAAAATAAAATGTTTGGGCATGCTAATAGCTTCTCTTAGATAAATAAATAAACTCGTATTACTTCATTACTTGTTCTGTTTCACTTTTAAGGGGGCGTGAAGATACTGATACGTAACGTGATATTGTGTGATTCTGGAATTTTGCTAATTGCACCAAACCGGGATGGTCAGGTTAATATATAGAAAGGGAATCACAAAGTTAAAAAACACACGCAGACCAAAACCCGGTTTGTCGAACGAGCAGTCGAGCAGAAGATGGCGATGAAGAATCTAGGATCGTCTAAAGTAATCGAAACGATTCTTCATATTTCTCTCTTAATCTCTTGCGTTTTTTTTGTTTTTGTTTAAGGTTTTGTAATGGAAAATTACAGGGTAGGTTTAGGCAATTTGATCTGGTCGAGTTTGATGCATGTGTTGAGAGAAGAGAGGTGATTGGCAAGTTTAGGAGAACCTACATAACAGTAACCTGTTCAGGCATGTACGGTTACTTTAAGTGTGATATGTATCGGTTAGAATCTTTTTTTGAGAAACAATAAACTATCGGTCTGATGATGGAGGAAAAACCCACTCTTGCAGCATTTAACGAGAAGGCAGAGTTACATGCACACTATGCAAACGAATTTATCAAGGTCGTTATAATCGCAGAACTTGAACTTGTGAGTGCTGATGTAATGAGCGTGTAAGTGCTTGATGCTATTAATTAGTATTGCTTGTGATATGCGTTCCCAATATAGTTGCTTGATGGGTTCCATATGTCGTGCTTCTCAAGAGTCATGAGCTTTTCTTGGCCTAGATGAGACATAGAGTTGATGTATTGATTTATAAGAAACATGAGCTTTTCTTCTTCGTGTTTCAGTTGATGAAGATGGTTAGAGAAGCTTGGGAGAAGTGAAGATCGAACCGAGAACACGAGATAATCATGTGCTGCTATTTTCATGTTTAATTTATCCTTATGTTAATGACTTAGAAAAAACTTTTAAGTTGTTACTTGATGAAACCTGTCTTTGGAGTATGTTCCAAATCACAACTTGAAATTCATAACTCAGAATTTTTGCCCTCTAGCTGGATAACATAATATTTTGCATCCTTTTCTAGATGGAGTGGGAAGCAAAGAGCAGTAGTACCTGATGAGAAGAGCAAAACAAGGATTAATCACAAAGCAAAAAACCAAAAAAAAACAAAAATCTAAAATCATCACAAGCACTACCCACGCAACATCACAATATGGATTTGGAATCTAGGGTTCTACACGGTAAGTAACGAAATGAAAATTGAAAAGAGAGGTTTTACAAGCGTCAAGCGGTCTGTATGTTTGGTTTACAATAAATTGAAAATTAGATTAAAGAATAGAGATTAGTTAGTAAAAACAATTAAATATTGTTCAAAATTCAAACGACGGCCCAATAGAGACCCTAGAGATGTGAAAGCACTCTTAAAATAGGAAACTGAGAGGAAGTGGACATTTTTTTTTTTATAAAAAAAAAGGGTAATTGTCGGAAAAAAATGTATATTTAAATTTTTATGATAGCTAAGACTAAGAGTTTCATATTTAAATTCGTGCACATTAAGATTTGCACGTAAATAGTAAATAATATTTTAATATGAGAACAAAATATAATAGGCTACAGCTTCTTCTCTCTCAAACTCGTGTTTTATAAAAAGGGCCCCAAAATATCACTTTCGTTCTTTCATTCTCTCTTTTCTCTTTCCGTTTCCGTTTCCACCGACGTCATCGATCTACCTTACGCTCCATCTCTGCCGGAGACGTCCACCGATTCTTACACCCCTCCGAGCTTCTCTCCCTTCGATTCCGGATTCCAATTTCGTTCCTTTTGTGATTTCTCTCAAAACCCCTAAATTTTTGTTCCTTTGATTCCCGAGGGAGTAAATTGTAGATCTTTGTTTTTGGGATCCTCGTCTTGTTGATGGGCACAACTAGGGTTTTCGCGGAGGTTTCTTCTGGATCTTCGAAATCGCTTAGCCAGTCTCTCACGGTGTCGACATCTACCACAGAAACCGTCAATGGCTTCCATGAATTCAAGATCTGTGGCTATTCTCTTTCCAAAGGGGTTGGTGTCGGCAAATTCGTTGCTTCCGATACATTTATGATCGGTGGTTACTTGTGGGCAATCTACTTTTATCCAGATGGGAAGAGTCCCGAGGATAACTCTTCTTACGTTTCTTTGTTCATAGCACTCGCTAGCGAAGGAGCTGATGTGAGGGCTTTGTTTGAGCTCACGCTTGTTGATCAGAGTGGTAATGGGAAGCATAAGGTTCATAGCCATTTTGGTAGAGCTCTCGAAAGCGGTCCTTATACTCTCAAGTATCGTGGAAGCATGTGGTGAGTATCTCTCTCTCTATGCATGGAATGTTTCCAGTTTGCTATAGTAGTTCACGCTTTTTGTGATGAATTTAGGATGTTTGGATATGGAAGTGTGGTAGATTGGTATGTTTTGGTTGCTTACAATGTTAATAATCTGCTTGATGGTTGCTTCGTTTAGGGGATACAAGCGGTTTTTCAGGAGATCCAGTCTTGAATCGTCGGATTATTTTAAGGATAATAGTCTCTTGGTTAGGTGCCGTGTGGGTGTGGTGAAGTCAGTCACGGAGGGACCGAGGTGTTACAATATTCCTGTGCCAGTTTCTAACTTGGGACAACAGTTGGGTAATCTTCTGGAAAGTGGGAAAGGCTGTGATGTTATTTTCCAGGTTGATGGAGAAAGATTCAACGCACACAAATTGGTTCTTGCAACGCGATCCCCGGTTTTCAAGGCACAGCTTTTTGGCCCGTTAGGAGACCGAAATACCAAATACATAACGATAGAAGACATGGAAGCACCCATTTTCAAGGTCCTCCCTTTAACCCTCTTTCTGGGATTACATCTGTTAGATCTGGGAACGTGCAAGTAGATTATCTACAGTCAATGGGTCTTACATGGTCTTATAGGAAGAGATAGATTTCTTGGTTCCTTGCCCTTTTTTTTCCGGGTGAGTGATGGTGGTGTCATACAGGATTGTCTATTCACGGATGTACCATCCGGGATCTTCTCCTGGGGCGCTACTCCTGTTCTCGAGTTTACTCACCCGGGATAAGGTTCTTTCTTTCTGCTTCTCTTCCTAGTTGGTTGCATGAATGTCTGTTTTGTTAATGTCTTCTATGTAGTTAATACATGGATATATCTATGTGGTTACAATGTGTTATTTCTTTTCCTCGTAGACGTATTTATGTGAGTCAATCAGTCAACTAGATGAACAATATGGATCTTCAGCATATGAAAGAGATTGGCTTGTGGGTTTAGAGTTGTTATCTCGTGGGCGTATTTTACTGTCGAAACTTCAAATTCTGTGAAGTAAAATATGAATTTGCTGTCTTCCCTTTGTCACAATAGTTCCTATATGTCACTTCCTTTAATTTTACTCTGGATGTGTAATCTGATACGAACCCTCTATCCCATATTTTATTGGTGCAGGTATTGCTCCATTTTATCTACTGGGACGAATTGCCTGATATGCAAGAGTTAATGGGCTCCGACTCTACATTGGCTTCTACTCTTGTGGCTCAGCATCTACTTGCAGCGGCAGACCGTTATGCTCTTGAGCGGCTTAAAGCAATATGTGAGTTAAAACTCTGTGAAGGGATAGCCATAAACACGGTTGCAACTACCTTGGCCCTAGCGGAGCAGCATCATTGTTTCCAGCTAAAAGCAGTGTGTCTCAAATTCGTGGCATTGCCAGAGAACCTGAAAGGTAAACACACAAGATCACTCTTTTTGCTGTAAAATCGATCTGAGTCAACTGTCATATTCACACATAATAAGAATTGTTTCTCTTTTTTCCCTTTTGTTTTTATCAGCTGTTATGCAAACAGAAGGGTTTGATTATCTGAAAAAGAGTTGCCCGTCTTTACTAACTGAGCTATTGGAGTATGTGGCAAGGCTTAGTGAACACTCTGTTATAGCTTCTGGGCATCGAAAAGTAATATTTGCTGATGGTTGTGATGCGAATGGAAGACGAGTGAAGCCTCGGTTGAATTGAACGGAAGAGATTGAAGAAAGATCTGTGCATTGTATAATCTCTGTTAAGGATTAATATGGCTGATCTAATCCGATCTAGCAAGTACAATGAATCTGTTTCAATGTTTTTTTCATAAATCAAAAATCCAATGAAATTTGGAGATGAATCTCGTTGTTTATCAGAGTATTGGCTGAAACAGATAAGAGTTCACGGGATATAAGAATTGTCGGCAATATAAGTGTTACAACGTAGATAAACAAAGGTTGTCTTAAGATCACAAAGCTATGAAGACAAATTACATGACTGGAGCTGTAAGAAGACTTCTTAATCTTCTCACCCTTCTTTCTCTCATCTTGCTCTTAAGCCATGTCTTACTACTCTCTTCATGTTTCAGCTCTTGATAATGCGATGGATGAGTCAAAGGGCCCTCTCTTTAGTTCTCCCTAAAGGCGTGAAGTGGTAAAGCTTCAACGAGACCAAAACATGACGTCTAGTACCAGCGACTCATTGCAGTATCTTGTGCTGCAGCCACTTTCTGTGGTATATACTGAGTGTTTGGTTTCAATCTGCTTGGACCTTCGGCGGCGGCACAATCTTCATCTGCTCTATTGCTTTTGCAAGGTTGAGTCCTCTTTGGGTATTGAGACGCGGCAGCTGGATTTCTGACCATCCTACGCTGTTGTTGTTCAAGAGCTTCAACGCCTGTGGCTGCGCCGCAATTGTTATAGCGTAACACTGATCCAACTACTTTTCCAGGCCTAGCTACTGCAGCACCTGTTTCATTGCAACCAGATAAATGTTTAGGAAACAGATTTGTTCTGAATCATAACATTAAATCGAGAGAGACCTTGGATCGTTTGAGGGACGTTAATAGGAATTCTCGACACTGGCATCTGGGCATTCCTGTCTGCACCTCGAGGTCTCTCGTCTCTGATGCTACACTTGGAAAGTCCATCAGTGACTTCAGCTGAATTCTGTTGTGCCACCGGATGATTGTTATCAGAGTACAATACGCAAGCCCTGCAAAACCAAAAAAAAAAGAGACTTCATTGTACTGTTTCGAAAAAATTCCAAATTATCAAATTTTAAGGGAAGTTAAGCATACCTTGGTAATGATGCGTGCTGCTGCCTCTCGGGGGGATTATGAGAAGTACCATTCTTGTAGTGTTCCTCGAGGTAAGCAAACTGTTTCTTAAAATGTTCCACCGCACTGCGGAAGGAATAACACATAATCCAAAAGGTCATGGGTGAGTACACGAGTATAGTTATGAAGCAGGTCAGCTCAGGACTATACCTCGGGTACATAAAGTTAGTTGGCTCTGATCCATCTAAGTACTCTTTCAGCATCTTTGGATGGTACTCCAGAGACTCTCTGTATATGAGCTCTCGCACGTCTTCTTTTGTGATTCTCCGCCTTTCAAACTCAAATTCCAACTTTGTGACAGGTTGAGCAGAGGGCTCTCTTTCAACCTTAGCTAAACCCTTAAAGTACACATCAGCAAGCGCCTGAGATAACACAAAACCGTAATTTTAGTTTGACTACAACCAAATTACATCATAAGGAGTGTAATAGACGAAATGTATGAACCACCTCTTCAGCTGTAGGCCGGTCCCTGGGCTCAAAAGCCAACATCTTTTCGAGAAGACGAAGAGCGAGAGGATCAGCATGTGGGAACTTATGTGAAAAAGGAATAGGCTTCTTCTTCCTCATGCTGCTTAAGTATCTTCTAGCTTTCTCGTTCCTCACCTGTCACATTCAGTGCAGGCAATTCAGCCAAGAAAAGAAACAATGCAGCTGTGTTAAGCATTGTGGAAACGGACACTGACCCTGCCAATGGCTTCGGCAGATGGAGTTCCCAACATATCGGTCATCAGATCCAATTGATGGACCACATTTTTCCCGGGGAAAAGTGGTTTCCCTGTTAAGAGCTCTGCAAAAATGCACCCAATGCTCCATATATCTATCGCCGGTGTATACTGAACATAAGTAAATATTAAAAGAAAAAACATTACCACCAAAAAATTTAAGATCAGCAGAAGGAAGCTCTAGTGAGTACTATTTTCCTAAAAAGATTTGAAATATTTGATGAAAGAATATATGCAAAATCATGGTCACCTTTGAGAAAAAGGATCCACAGAGTTCTGGAGCCCGGTACCATCGAGTAGCTACATAGTCCTGCAATCACGAAGCCATAGAATAAAATTTGGTTTAATACCAGAAAAAAATATGACCATGTAAAGAGTAGGTATTTAGTTAGTACTCACAGTCCAGAATATTGCAGTTGGTGTATCATTGAACGCAACTCTTGCGAGCCCAAAATCACAGATCTTGAGTTTGCAATCAGCATTTGCCAATATGTTTTTGGGTTTTAGATCCCGATGAAAGACATTAGCTGAAGGAAAAGAAAAAAAAGTATCTTCAGAAAGATGATCCAAAACTTATGTTAATCTGTGAAAATTTTGCTAGCTCAACCTGTGTGTATATACTTGAGGCCACGGAGAAGCTGATAGAGGAAAAACTGGTAATGCTCAGGAGTCAAATCATCATTTGCCTTAATAACCTGATGCAGATCAGATTCCATGAGCTCAAAAACCACGTAAATGTCTCTGAACTCTCTTCTTGAAGGTGGCAACAAGATGTGTTTGATCTCGACAATGTCTGGATGGCGTAAGAGTCTGAGAAGTTTGATCTCACGGAGAATGCGAGTTGCATCCGAAACATGCTCGAAAATATCGTTGATCTTCTTGATCGCAACTTTCTCTCCCGTGTGTGTATCGTAAGCCGAGCAAACAACTCCATAGCTTCCTTTACCAATTACTTCCTCTATTCTGTATCTGCTTCCTTCACCGTACTCCGTGAAGAAATCTACCTCCACTGATGACTGAAGATGCATAAAAATCTAATGTCAGTCAAAAAGCTTCAAGAGATAGAGATCAGAGCTAGTAAGATTAAGACCAAAACTAGAAGGTCATTGGTAGTGTTCAATAAGGATTGTTACAGATCCTAAGTAACATAATCGGATCTAACATCTCTCGATTAAGCAAATCTGAATATGTTTAGATAGAATTTGACAAATAAGAGATAGAAAAATTGAACCTTTTTGCGCTGATCAGGCTGCATCTTCAGCTACAGAGCATCCAAAATAAGGTTATGAAGACCAAATGAATCTAAACTAAACCCGAACTTGGTGAGCTTCGAATCAAGATTGAATATAACAAAGAGCCTACAGAATTTGAATTCCAACGCAATGTAAAAACCCAGAGCTCAATATCCAAATCCCTAAATCCAGAATCAAAAGGATTAGAATAGAACAGAGATTGAAACAAATCAGAGTAGTTCCCGAGAACCAAATAAAGGAGGCAAATTTCTGGGGCGAAACAAGGAATACCTAATCGAGATTTCGTTGCTTTTGAAGTGAAATCAAGGAAAAATACAAACTTTAGATTGGTGAAATTTGAGAATCACTGAGAGATGAAGAAAGACGAAGTTTTTATCTTCTTCGATCAATCACTCTTGAAAATAGCAAAAAAAAAATAATGGAGACAGTCGTTGAAAGCCGAGAGAAGAAAACTTTATGCTTCAAAAACCAAAAATGATTCTTCTGAGCTGAACAAGTTTCTGAATAGGATCTGAATCTCACAAGGGGAGACGAAGGAGCTAGTTTTGTAAGAAGAAAGTGATGCAGAGAGAGAGAGAGAGAGATCTAAATTGAATAAGATGAAGAACAGAACAAATGTAAATTAATATTATTCTTTACTTTTTGTGATAATTGAAAAAGCGGATAAGTGGAGTCTGTCTGATATATCATAGTACGAAAACTCCAATTTGCCCCCGGATTTATATGGGTACTCGCGACTTTGGTGTAATTACTTTGGATAATGTCCAAGCGACGAATATTATATTGTCGATTTTTTTTTTTGATATAATTGTAAATATTATTAGGAAAAAGATTAGGGTTCATACAAGATAAAATTTATGGCTTTTGAGAACCTTGCCAAAAAAATTAAAACAAGGCAACAAAACAGAAGAAGAACACATTTGCGAATTGTTATCTAATCCAAAGGGACATAAGATATCGAAAGCGCTTCATGTGCCTCAATGCTGAGATTGAATTCCGGATCTCCTTGTCAATTATCTTGAAAACGGTTTGGTGGGGTAGGCGAAGGTTGTTATGTAGTATGTTGTTCTGTTGCCTCCAAATGTGATAAGTGGTGGCTTGAACTGCTAGCTTACGGAGCAGCGAAGGAGCCGCCGGAGAGTGACGTCTAGTCCAAGAGAGAAGTTCGTCCCAGGAGAGGAAAATGCGACTGTTTGGGTCCAGCCGTGAGAGAACTGATCTCCAGATGGAAGATGAGAAAGCACAAGAGATGAATAGGTGATTACGTGACTCATAGGAGCTTGAACAGAGGCAGCAGGCTGTTGAAGTGTTTAAGCCCCACAATGCAAGTCTTTCTCTGGTTGGCAATCTGTTGAGGTGAGTGAGCCACATATTGAAAGCGTGCTTTGGAATTGCTCCCTTGAACCAGACTGAGGAAGCCCACTGTTTAGTGTCACTTCGAGGTCTTAGAACTTCCCAGGTTTTTGATGACGAGAAACCCTGGTGACTAACATTATTCACAACCCAAGAATATTGATCATCAGAAGAAGAGATACAAGGAACCTGGATCGTGGTGAGATGGGAATGAAGCAGAACTGCTGCATCAGATCGTGGTGATGGAACAATCCACCTTGATCCGAGAACAGCGTCTTTAACTAAGGCATTCAGAGGCAATCGCAGGTCTCTTGGACTTGTTTCTCCTAGCAGCTTAATAAGGGGACCAAGAGGCGTCCAAGAGTCGAACCAGAAGCTGCATTTAAGCCCATTTCCAACTTGGCATCTGATAAAATTTTCAGCCAGGGGACGTAAGTGGAGAAGGGATTTCCATGTCCATGAGTCAGATACTAGTTCTTTTATGGCCCAGAAGCAATTATTGTGGGTGCCTATGCCATTCAGCCCAGAGGGATCCACAATTTGAAAAGAGGAGCCAAATGAGCCACAGACACAGATTTGTGTTCCACTCTCTAAATCTCCTCAAACCTAGTCCACCTTCATTTTTAGGGAGGCAAACAATTGACAAAACTACCTTTACTCCTCTACCACTCTCGATATTACCAGACCAGAGGAATCTCGAGCATAGTGATTCAATCTTTTTGATACATCCTAAGGGAATCATGAAAGTTGTCATCCATAAATTCACTGCGCCATAGATAACAGACGCAATGAGCTGTAATCTTCCTGCAAAGTTCAAAGTCTTAACAGTCCATCCTCTAAACGACCTGCAATCTTCTCAATAAGAGGTTCATGTTCAGCAATACGAAGTTTCCTGTGCATTAGGGGCAATCCAAGGTACCTAATGGGCAGCATTCCAACTTCAAAACCATGTCGAGCAATGGCTACTGTTTCTGTTTGATAAAGACCAGCATGGTACAAACTTGTCTTTTCTCTGTTCATTTGAAGTCCTGACCAGCTTTCAAAATCATCCAGAGCCTCGTTAATGCCATGTAGCGAGAACTCACTTCCATCAAAAAAGATCATCACATCGTCCGCAAACATCAAGTGTGAAAGACTCAGATGAAAAGTTTTAGGGTGGTAACGAATGTATCCAGTCTCAAACCTTGTAAGAAGAAGTTTAGAGAATACCTCCATAGCAAGGACAAAGAGGTAAGGGGACAGCGGGTCCCCTTGTCTTAATCCTTTTTTGCTCTTGAAAAATCCACTTGAGATACCATTGAGGCAAACAGAGAAAGTGGGAGTAGAGATGCATTCTGAGATCCAACCGATGAATTTTTCAGGGATAAGCAAAGCACGCAGAGCTGAAATGATGAAGTCCCAACTCACGGAGTCAAACGCTTTCCTGAGATCAACTTTTAACATTGCGCTTGGCTGAATTCCTTTTCTGTTGTAGCCCTGAACCACCTCAGTAGCCAGCATCACATTTTCAGCAAGTAATCTCCTTGGCATGAAAGCTGATTGGGCAGGAGAGATTATCTGCGAGAGGACAACCTGAAGCTTGGAAGCCAACAGCTTGGAGATTACTTTGTACACCGTGTTAAGGCAGGAGATTGGCCTGAAGTCTGAAATTCTTGAAGCGTTGGTGACCTTTGGGATGAGAACCAGATTTGTTGCGTTCCATTGTTTAAAGAGCTTACCAGACTTAAAGAACTCCGAAACTGTAGCAGTGACCTCAAGGCCAATAAAATGCCAACACCCTTTAAAGAATTCTGCTGAATAACCATCCGGCCCACTAGTCTTGTTTCTAGGCAAAGAGAAGAAAGCGCCTCTGATTTCTTCATCTGAAAATTCTTTCTCTAACTCTACAATCTGGGAATGGGAGCAAGTGACAGTAAGAAGGAGTTCCATGTCACTCTGAGTAATCATAGGCGCTTCCACTTCGCTCCCTAACAAATCTGAGAAGTACTTGACACAATGGTCATGAATGCCTTTCTGAGTTTCAATTTTGGAACCATCTTCAGTAAGCATATAATGAATCTGATTTATTGACTTTCTTGTTACTGTCATTCGATGGAAGAAAGCAGTGTTTCTATCCCCATCTCGAAGCCATGATATTCTAGACCTTTGACAGAAAAAAGATTCCTCAGCTGAGGCCAACTCTTGCCATTTCTTTTGAGCTTCAATCTCTCTATCCGCATTTGAGGTACTCGGATTAGCCAAAGTTTTGTTTAGGAGCTATAACAGGTGATCATGAGCCTCTATAACTTTTTTTCCAGATCTGAATAATTTTCTTTGCTGAAATTCTTGATCACCGTCTTCAGCGTTGTCAACTTAGTAGAGACCCTGAACATTGCAGAACCTGTAACAGTGCAGGAGAACCAGTGGACAGCAACCAAGGGTACAAATTCCTGGTTAAGAAGGAGGAAGTTGTAGATATTTTTGTCGATATTTTCTTTGTCGATATTTTTGTTTGTTGATATTTTTGTATGATCTTCTTGCATTATATAAATACAAACCCTGATTGGATGTCAAAACAAAAAGAAAGAAACTACAAAAAAAATATGATCATCTAATTGGAAATACAACAACAACAAAAAAAATATGATCATCTAAATGACGTGAAATTGAAGATGAAAAGTTGTTTTTTGCAATAAATAAATTTTATACTCCATCATCTAACTAATTAATTTTATCTGATTTATAACAAGCTTAACAAATTTTATATGATCATCTTAAATTTCATATAAATATTTAACAACTAGTGATATAAAATTTTATCCAAAAAGCTTAAATTTTATATGATCTTCTAATCAATTAATATTTATCAAAGTGATCATATTAATTACATGATCATATAAAATTTAATCAAAACTTATAAGCCTCTTTAATCTCTCTAAGCTTGAACTAGTGTGCATGAATTTAATATCAAAGTAAATGAGCAATTCATGCACACTAGTTTTTTATTTTATTTTTGGTATGTATTTAATATTAATATTTTATCTAGTATTTAAAAATATTTTTATTTTTATTTTTATGATCATTAATATAAAATATTCAATTTTCATATTAATGAGCAATTCATGCACACTAGTTTTTTATTTTATTTTTGGTATGTATTTAATATTAATATTTTATCTAGTATTTAAAAATATTTTTATTTTTATTTTTATGATCATTAATATAAAATATTCAATTTTCATATTAATGAGCAATTCATGCACACTAGTTTTTTATTTTATTTTTGGTATGTATTTAATATTAATATTTTATCTAGTATTTAAAAATATTTTTATTTTTATTTTTATGATCATTAATATAAAATATTCAATTTTCATATTAATGAGCAATTCATGCACACCTGTTTTTATTTTAAATTGTATTTTGTGGAATTATTAATATGAAAATAAGAAAAATATGAGAATATAATATATTTTAGGGCAATTGTCTAAAATACAATGGTTTTATGTTTTTGGGCCAAAAATACCACATGGGCCAGCAATTTCCAATTTTAACATTTGTGATTCAGACAAATGACAACCATACCCTTACCTAATCCCGTCGACTCTCGCGTGAGAGGAAGAGAAACGGTGGCTTCGCCTCTCTGCCTAATCTCTCTCCGCCTCGCTGCCTCGCCGTCTCGCCGTCTCGCTGCTTCGCTGCCTCGCCAAATCTATTGGAGAATCATCATCAACCTCTCATCAACATCTCATCAACCGACTCCTCCGCCGTCACAATCCCTCGCTCTATCTCAAACACTTCCTTCTTAAATCCCTACCTGCTCATCTCCGGGTTAGTATTGTTTTTTGTCGATCGGTTGTGGAGTTTTTCTTCGTCTTGTGATTTTGTACGTGTTGTTGTTTCTCGATTAGGGATCAGATCTTTGCTCTTTTGTTGAGATTTGATAAATTTCAATGGATTTAGCTTTGGATTGCTTGTGTTATTGAACTTGAATGCTTCTGTTGAATCATAGATATAGAGTTAGCTTTGTTTTGTTATGCATTCTCATGACTGAAATTCGGAAAGCAATGGAAGTGATTTCGTATGTGTTGTTGGTTCTCGATTAGGGATCAGATATTTGCTCTTTTGTTGAGAATTTGATAAATTTCGATGGATTTAGCTTTGGATTGCGTGTCATTGAACTTGAACGCTTCTGTTGAATCATAGATATAGAGTTGGCTTTGTTTTGTTATGCATTCTCGTGGTTGAAATTCGTAAGCAATTGAAGTGATTTTGGCTTTTATTTCTATATCATAAGCATATATAATGATGTGCATTCGTAGAACAAGAATGAGATTCTTTTTACAGACCTTATAACTAAGTTTTTGCTTTGGTAATGATGAAAAGAAAGATATTAGCTATACTAGAATAAGTCTAATTTACTAGTTTTGTCTTTATACAGTTTTTATATCATGTTTCTTCGTTTGTGTCTTTGTTTGTTTACTTAAAACTGTTTATCAAATTTGGTGGAACAAAAAGATGATTCACTAAACAATCTAGCTCCATAATTATTAGAAGACATTACCCCTTGATGAAATCACACTTGTTGGTTCTTTGTTTTGTTTAATTTGGTTGCAATTTTCTGTGTGTGTGTTTGTGCGTGTGTGTCTGCGTGTGTTTGTGTGTGTATGTGTGATTTTGAATTTCATTTGATGAATTTCACAGTTAGAAAAACAAAAATGGATTTGGATTCGAAATCCATGCCGTGAGGATTGGTTTTAATATTGATATGAGCTTTTGTGTTGATAGACAGAAAGAAAATGTGTGGTTTTAATATAGACTTTAAGTTAGTGAATATTAAAATGTCTTGTCTTGTCTTGTCTTGTCAATTTCTTTAGCCTTTAGAAGCTATTCAATTACTGTGTGAGTAATACAATAGTTTTTGTGTGTTTTCATTTAAGTATAGCTGGGTATGTTACTATGTGAATTAAGAATTGTTGAAATTTTAGGAAGCATCGTTGAAATTTTAGGAACGGATCCTTGTATTTTATGAAGACCTTCCTAAACAGAAATGCAGTCTTCCTCCATTCTTTTCTCAGTAGATGAAGTTTGAATACAAACAGACATTAGGAACAGTAAGCTAATCATGTGTTTAAGTGAACAACCTTCTTTCGCAAAGATGATTATAAAGAAGAGAGCCGGAAACTTTCCTTTCAACATATTGAAATTTGTCAAGTGAAATGATGATCTGTATTTAAAACGAATGTGAGCATTGCTTATTGGGAGTTTTGCGGGCATGGTAATTGTTGAGAGTGAATTAGTTAATTGCGGGTGATTGCGTTACGAGAACGATATACTCTAGAGATTGTCTTTTTTTTTATCGATTCGATTCTTTCGACCTGTAATTGTAGGAATTTGAAAATTTTGATTTATTTGAACAAAGATTTAATATCTAATTGGTTGATTAATAATTCAGAGCAGTTTTGGAGCTTGGTACACAATGTTTCTTTTGAATATTAGTGACTTGTCTATGGTATTAATGTGTATCTAACCATGTGCGGCCGACTTATGTTTCTGCTTTACTTTGTAGGCATTTTTTTCTAAATTTGAAGATGGGAAGCAGTCGAGCTCCACTTGTCGATATTGGCAAGAAACCAAAGGTAACTTAGCAAGTCTTGAAGATTACTTCGGTGATTGCTGTCTTTGTTTGCGGTTCCCATTTATTCACTATGTGTATGTGAAAACTTGCAGATCTCCTGAACAAGGATTACATTTTTGACCACAAGTTTACTCTGACAATGCTCAGAGCTACAGGAACAGTAAGTATGATATCACTTGGATCCTTTTACTTGAATGGATTGTGTTACATTGAGACAAAGGTGAATAAATTGTGTTACATTGAGACAAAACATAAATAAAGAGACATAAAACACATTTTGAAAAAAATTAGGAAGAGTTCTATAATGTTTAGGAAGTCGTTCTTGTATTTTCGGAAAGTATTCCTATATATTCAGTTACTAAATTATATTACTCTCTTTCTCTTCCTCTAAAATGACCATCTTTTCCTACTAAGGTTCATGCCAAAGATGAAAGCACTGTCAAACACAAACGGGTTGAGGTAGCTCCCATCACTAGAATGTGCAACACGAACATGGCTTTTGAGATCCGTGTCAGAGCCAATGTAATTAAAGTTCGGTATGGGGCATGAACATGCCGCAAAAACACAAACCTTCTCATGGCTTGATTGATTTCCATACGTGATTCTTTCCTTACATCCGTATTTTGCATTCAAACATGAGGCTATAGATGCTTCAATAACCTTCTCTATGGCTTTGCATTGTATATTCCCGATATGAGATCTACAGAACGAGCATCTCTTGTTCAACTTTTTACAACAGGACGAACAAGCTAGATGTCCATTATTACCCTGAACACACAACGATACAAAACACCATAGTGTTAGCCAAAATCATTGACACCAGACAAAAAAAATAATATTGTAGGCTTATAAAAATTTATACTCAAGATTCATACTACTGATTGAAAATTAAATCACTAGTTTTCTACTTTTCTAGATTAGTTTGCATTTCTATTCAAAAAAATTTATGGTTAGAGATGATGTTGTATATAATCATTTAGGAATCATTTAGGAAGGCGTTCATGAATTCTAGGAAGGCCTTCTTAAAAGATTGAGTTACCTATGAAAGAAAAATGCAAACTAAACTGGGCATACACGCCACCAATTCGAACCCACTAATGTAGTACAAAATCAAATGATTACCCCTTACTAATGTAGTAATATGTGATACATTGAGACAAAACATAAATAATGAGATAAAAACACATTTTAAAAAATTTAGGAAGGGTTCCACAATATTTAGGAAGGTGTTTTTGAATTTTAAGAAAGTCTTCCTATATCGAATATGTTATTTTGAAGTAAAATGTGGCAATAACTAAACTGCGAAAATACAGTTTACGATGTTTAAAGGATCTTTTTAACTCATAAGACTCAACCAACAAATATCTAAAATAATAACATGTGCCAGTCTCCCCAACACGAAGGCTGACATTTTAATCAAAGGACATACGTCACCCCTTTGCACTATGTGTACCTGCAAAGTTGTGTGATCACTACTAAGCCAAAGGGTAACTAAATCCAAACCACAAATAAAAGACGCGTGAGTATAAGTCCAAAGATGAAATGGCACCATGCAGTCATGATTAGAAGCAAAAAATTGGCCAGTTAACAGAGCTAACAAGGGTCTTGATAGTGTAATTCTCATGGGCAAGATTAATGATGGCATCAACCGCACTCCTAAGAATAAATCGAGAACCAAAATCAGTTTTGTTTCTCTTCAATAGATTGACAAGACGGGGCAATACACTATTGTATATTAACAACTTCTGGCTATTAGCATTCAATTCCAAAAGAAAATCACAAAAATGAAACGAAACACCATCAAAACACCGTGTATCACACCAAGCTAATCATCTTACATTTAAACAACATCAAATTCACCTCTTCTATTATTGTAAAAAACTAGTCAAACCTGGTTCATTCTTCTCACTCTCTTTATAAGTTGACTTCACAAATATATCCCGAGGAGCATTCCTACTTTCCATGTCAGTGTCACAAGGGCTAGAAACTTCCTTGTCGCTTGGTTCCTTATTCGTCTGTTTTTGTGGCCTCCCTCTGGAATCGACCACATTACCACTACTCTTCTCACTCTTGTTCCCATCAGATACCATAGGATTTTCCCCCAAATTTCCATGCCTTTTTCCATCCTTATTCAATCCCCGAATCACAGATGTTCCACCGGGAGTACGAGGCTTAGATGTGCTGGTCCCCTGATTTGGAGTACTCAGAAGTTCTGTCCAGTCTTTGTCAGTGAGTTTAGGTTTTTCTTGTGTCAAACTTTGTGACGGTGAACTTGTCCTTTCTTGAGATTGGTCTAGTTTGCGTAATTTTTTGCTGCTACTTAAGTAGCTGGGTTTTTGCTCTATTGAGTTTCTCTGAGATCCACTACCAGAATCACTACCTTCGAATGTCTTCTTCCTCAGCTGATCTTTCAAAGAAACAGGACTAATTTCAGATTTTGGAGAGGTCTCAAACACCTCGTCATGGATCTCAGACTTGTCATCTTTTCGAAGAGATTCTGATGCCTGCTGATCAAGCTGAAAAGCACAGCGTACATAATCCCCAATAAGCATAGATAATATTCATAGCCAAAAATTCATATAAATCAATCAAGTTCCATAACTTAAGAAAGAATCTAAAGTAACTTGGAGCATATAAACTGATAACGAGTACTAAGATATATAAGAACAAGTACAAACATAAACTTCGAAGTACAATCAAGAAAATTAGATTCAACAAAGTATTCTACAAGAACGCAAGACTCTGAAAAAGTAGATGCAGAGATTGGTGCTTTATTCTCGAGACATTTTAGTTACCAGATGGTGTTACAAACAAGATTGCCAATTGAATTAAGATTGGTACAAGCCAATATCACGTCCATTTGAGATGAAGATCCTAAATCTAGAAAGAAAAAACTAGTTGCAATAGAGAATTATTCCACTGAACACTTTCCCATTTCCAGGAAAACACAACAGTAGTATAGAGAATCCCCAATAAAACCGTTCAATTATAAAAACCAAATCGGCAATGAATACAAATAGAAGGAGAAATGAGATTTGACATCTCTCTCTCTCTCACATGTTGAAGAATCGTTTCGGCGGCTTTGAGCTTCGAGGAGATCCAATTCGCCATGTTCTTCACTTATTGGAAGACGAAGACGGCGTCGTCTTAAATTGGAGATGTTAGAGCAACATTGTCGATGCCGGAGGAGACGATGTCAAAGGAAAACGAAGACGGAGACCTCGCCAGACTTCACCAGAGCTAACGTCAGAGGAGAACGACAACGGAGATGTCGGTGAAGGTGAGGTAGGCAATGTCGCGAGCTGGGAATTTAGTGTTTATAAGATAATGGTAAAATAGTCTTTCAATTCATTAATGAATGTTATTAGTAGAAAATTAAAGAGTGTGTGGTATTTTAGTAAAGTAAACTAGTTTTGATGTTATTCTAGGGTATTTCTCTATATTTTATATGATCATTAAAATAAAAATATTTTATATTTTAATTATTGCAAAAAAAATACAATTTAAATAAAGTCAGGCTAAGAAATGAATTTTATTAAAAAGAGGAAAAAGGATCTTAATTTTCAGATAATAAAATAAATCGTTATGATGTACTATAATTTTCAGATAAAGCAGATATTATAGTCTATAAAGAAACCAAGGGGAGAACGAAGGGTCACGAAGAACCGTGGAAATGCTTCAGTCCATGTGCATCACATGACTTTTATTATGAGTTATCATAAAATACCAAAAACTAATACAGTTTGGACTAATAATTACTCTTTTCTTTTGTTCTTAACTTCTCTAATCATTGTTTATTTTCTGTATTAATAAAAGTTAAAGAGCATTATTATTCAACGCAGTAACAAGGGGTCAGGCTTCGCCGAGTGACTGGTATTCAAATTAGATTTTTTATTTAATGTTACGAAATAACCTTTTTGTAAAATTAAAGATGAGAAAATATTAAAATACACGCGCATTCGTTTGGGCAATAAATAGCCAGCTCAGCTCTGGTAGAGCCCACGAAAAAATAACACGAACTGGCCAGAGTTTAGACGCGTTAGAGCATCAAGCAACTTCAAATCTTTGAATATGAAGTTTTTAGAACTTACTGTTTAAAACTTCATATTTATAGTTCAAACTTTTCTTTTGCATTTGAGTCTTTAAATTTATTTGTTTGTCGTTTTAGTCTTATTAATTTGTTTGTTTATCACTTTAATCTTTTTAATTTTATATCTCATAAATATTTTAATTTCTTTATTTTCGATTTCAACATTTTTTATTTCGTAATTTATAAATAAAATAAATAAAAAACTTATCTATCACTTCAAAATGTATTGATTAATCATATATGAGAATATTACAAAAATAGTTTTAATGAATAATTCGATATTTATTTGTAATGTGTGTGTTTTACTTATTGTTTATGTGTAATTTTATATTATAATATAATGTTTTATTAATTAATATTGTGTGTAATAAAATTATATAAGTTTTATAGATATTTATAAAAGTTTTATGAATTTAGTTATTTATGATTAAAATAAAAATTAAAATGTAAATTATTAAAATTTGAAGTTTAGTAATATGAAGTTTACCATTAAAAACACACACCTAAACTTTATATATGAAATTTGCCAAACTTAAAAAATGAATTGATCTCTTATCCGATTCACTTTCCCGTGTAAATGTGTAATCCCGCGTCACTTTTGTATTTAACTCGTTTCTTCTAGGCCCATACAAAAGGCCCACTAAGGGCCGAGACTCGAAACATTTTACACAACACCACTGTAGGCATGTGACCACTTAACATCTCTAGTCCGCATCTCATCTCTGACCGTAGCTACGTCTTCCCATCTCCCTGCGTGTGCATAAACGTTCGAAAGCATAACTTTGCATCCTCCGTGAGATGGATCAATTGCCGCTAGCTCAGTAGCCGCAAGCTCAGCAATCTCGACGTTCCCGTGATTCTGTGAAGCCGATAATAGCATCCCCCAGATCATCACATCCGCCTTTACCGGCATCTTCTTGATCATTTCTTTTGCTTCCCCTAATCTCCCTGCTTTCCCCAATAAATCAACCATACATCCGTAATGCTTGATGTCTGGCTCAATCTCGTGATCATTCTTCATGCTTTCGAAATACGTTTTACCTAACTCCACAAGGCCTGCATGGCAGCATGCACTCAAGACACCGACAAATGTGATGCTGTTCGGTTTGATTGGGAGAGATTGGAGGTCAGAGTAGAGATCAAGAGCTAGTTTTGCATGGCCATGTGTCGCTAACCCGCAAATGATTGCGTTCCAGGGAGAGACTGTTGACGAGCAGATGTTCTCTGTTTGGCGGAAAACGTTTAGAGCGGTTTCGATGCTCCCGCATTTGGCGTACATGTCGATTATAGCAGCGGTTAGATTGTTGTTGAGAGGAATTGAGCTACGGGTTAGATACTCATGTGCTCTTATCCCTTCTTCCAATGATCCCAACGATGAAATTGCGGAGAAAACACTAACCATTGTGATTGCATCTGGTTTTACTTTGCTACTACTGACCATTTCGCGGAAGAGATGTAGAGCTAACTGAGGCGACAAACTCTGTGCGTAACCCGATATCATAGCGTTCCATGAAAATATATCTTTATCACGAGTCTGATTAAATACTTCTCTTGCCTGCTCAACCATTCCATTCTTCACAAATCCTGCAATCAATGCATTTCTCGATGAAATGTGGTCCTTAACGCTCGCTTCAAACTGCTGAAGAGCGAGTTTCATGTTATTAGAGACAGCGTAGAAATATATGATCGTTGCTTGTATGAAATCATAACAATCGAAACCCATTTTTACGATGGTACCATGAAGCTGCAAACCCTTGGAACTGCTCGATGATCGAGCTGAAGCCGAGAGAAGGTCCACCATCATAACTTCACTAGGCTTCATTCCACGGCGCAACATCTCGGTGTAGAAAACCAGAGCTTCATCAAGCTGATTCTTTTGGAGACACCCATCAATCATGGTTCCCCACGAGACAATATCTTTCTCAGTAATCTGAGCAAACAATTCCTTAGCTTGTTCGATAAGTCCAGCTTTTGAGTACCCATTCAACATCACGTTCCAGGTTACTAAATTTCTCTCAGGCATTTCATCAAACAACTGCCGAGCATCCTTCAAACATGAGCAAACACAATACATATGCAGCAAATTCGTCGAAACAAAGACCCGATCGACAAGTTTCAGCTTTAGAGCTAAACTCTGCAATATCCTGCAATCCCAAATCCCACCCAAATGTGAACAAGCGGATATAACAGTGGCCAAAGTCACTTCATTTAGCGTAATTCCCAAATTTCTCATCTCTCTGAAAAGCTCCATAGCTTCACTCCACCGATCGTTTTGAGAGTAACCCTTTATCAAAGTAGTATACGAGACACCGCTTCTCTCAGGCATTACGTCGAACAACTTAAGCGCGTCCCCAAAACGATGAGATCTAACATACCCATCAAGCATAATATTGAACGAAGCAGAATCAAGCTTCGTGTGAGTTCGGTAAACAGATTCTGCATCTGCCAAGAAACGGCATTTAGCGTACATGTTAAGAACGCTATTGCATATGAATCCATTGGAATCAAAACCAGATTTCAAGACACGGCCATGGATTTGTCGGCCACAAGAGATGTCATTACTGGAAGCGCATGATCCAAGAGCAGAGACGAGTGCTCGTTCGCTATTGGAAGTCTCGCCGGAGAAATCGAACTGGGTCAGACTCGGAGCAGAGAAACATCTCGCCTGCTGAGGAGAAAAGACTAAACAGCGACGAGACCGGAGAACTTGAATCGATTTGATCATAAGAGACCATGAGGGTAACAAAACTAAACCTCAAAGTTCGAGTTTTTATACTTCTCTCTCGTCCTCTAAGCTCACAGAGTATATATAGGTTCTTGTGGTTTGTTCGGGAACAAAAATCAATATTTTATGCGAATAAAAGACTATAAATACAACGAAAAATGCATTTGATTAGATCATTGGCATTGGAATTTTCTGAGTATATAGTTCCACAGAGAAAGTGTTCGAGATCAATAACACATGTTTAGTTTCAGGGATGAACTCTATAGGAAATGGGAAAAAAATCAATAATTTATATTTTCCTCCTAATTTTTGAATGTGTAATCCGAGATGAAGAAGAACCTCTGAAATCATATATCTGCAACTGCAGCATTTTAATGTGACAATCTGTAAGTATAAATTGGAGAGTTTCCGGATCAGCTATCGTCTACACATCCCTTTGCAGCTAATTTTGCCGGCGATCTGCAGAGAATACGTGCAAACAAAGTAAGAGACACAGCACAAGATTGAATATCACAGTGAATCAATCCTTAAAAGCTTTGTCTATAATCAAGAATCATTAGCAGCTATGATGAATTCAGGAATCACCAAGAAAACAGGAAAGCAAAGTAACAGCAGATGTAAATAAGAGTATTGTTACAATAAAAATGGATAGTCTCCTCTATGGTAGGCAATAAGCTAGACAGAAGCTATCCATATTGTAAATGTAAGCCTAGCGAGTGTAACCATTTCTCAACACACAAGGACATGTTCATGGCAAATTATGAATTTTACACTTTCCACATAGCTTATATCCTCTTAGAACAATCTCATTGATGGAGAATTAACATTTCCCGCTTTCTTCGCAATATTAACTCACCCATTACTTCACACTCTAACCTGATTACAAAGGCCAAAGTTTGAACTTTTTAGCATCTCGTTTTCCAGTTGACCTATTACAAAAGTTTCCAAAACTGAAGATGATGAACTTTACACAACTACTTAAAAGTGAAATTGGAGAGATTTCGAATAACAACTGGTATATGATGCACATGTTCCATGATTATGGCTGCATGTGCGTTAACTCTTTCAACCAGACAAACATTACATCAAACCACTAGAGTCATGTTCAGTTGTTTCTCTTTTGTCTCTCAAAAAGAAGATTCAATCTGCTAAAAGATCACAGCATCGCTTTGAAGAGGATAACCACAAAACTACTCATCTGTCCACAAATTGACAATGCCGTTCATCATTACAACTGGAATAAGCACCAAAATCGTTTAGAAATGAGTATCGAAGCCTTAAGGGTTTGTCTAAAATCCGTAGCCAAGGAGGTATATAAACATATATTGTTCACTAGGTTTCAACCAAAAACGTTGCAGGAACAGAACTAACAGGATTTGCATAAACCAATAAATTCACTAGTCACCAAGTTCAAACTGGCCAATGTGGCCCAAAATTCACAAACCAATGCAAGAACATGACTCATTCAAGACTTAAGTTTATAGATAAACAAACAAAATACAACAATTTGAGTTAGAAAGGCACTGACTTTTTATGACGGCGACCTCTCTTAGGTCCCCAACCTTCAAGCTTAGCAATAGAGCAACCACACCTTGATCGGAAAATCAAAACAGCTCTACCATTAAGCGGAGCCATATTCCTCAGCTCCGCTCTCAAACACTCGTAATCAGGATTGCTCTCACTACCTCCTTTCCAAGGTAACCGATCAATCTCCTTAACCGAACCCGATTTAACACATTCCTCTGTCTGTAACTGCAAATCAAACTCCATAGCTTTCTTCAATCCTTTACACTTTGGGTTACGACATTTCCTCGATCTTGATCCGCAACATAGGTCTAGAAACGCAATTGACGCCGCGAAGAAGACAGCGAATGCGAAGAAGAACGACGCCGGAGGAGGGGATATTCCGCAGAGATGATGATCGTCATCGTCTGAATCGTGATCGGAGGAGGAGGAGAAGAAGATTAGGGGAGGGAGGAGAGAGGAGAAAGAAAGAGCGATTGAAGGGACATGAGAGGAGAGGAGAGATAAGGAGTGGATTAGGTATGAGAAGTAAGAGCAGAGGAGGAATGTGCCGGAGAAGAGGACGAGGATTAGGATTAAGAGGTCGAGAGTCGCCGACGGTGAATGCTTGCAGAGATGGAGAGAAGAGGAGGAGCTGTGTTTAGCGGCGGATCTAGAGTAAGGTGGCATGGTGGTGAAATCTTCTTCTTCGGCGGCGGATGTGGCGGCGGAGGAGGAGGAGACGAGGAGGAGATGGAGCATGTTAGGAGGACGACGACGATGGCCGGTTTTTTTTACATATAAGTTTTGTGTATGTATAGGTTTTTGCAATAAATTCAATTTTTTGTGAATAAACAATATACTAGAAAATAAGTCACGAGACTACGAGAGAAGTAAAATATTTGATAGAGAAACATATTGAAAAACTATTCAATTTTCTAATTTTTTTATTTAATGTTAAAACGAGAATAAAGTTGCCGACACTGCTCGACCGATATTAGTAGGATGTAGTACGCATTTAAACAAAAGAATCTGTGTTTCTCTACGAAATTTTAATATTAATATTGAAAACATTAACACATAATGTAGATGCTTGTTTACCAAGTAAATGAACTGAGGATTACCAAATTTTGTGTCTGTATTCGTCACGGATGATATAATTTAGATGTTCAAGAGTTAAGACTTAAGACAGTCGAAATCATAAGTTTTTTTATCACTATTTTGTTTTTCCCTTAAAACGAAATTTCTGTATAAAAAATAATATAATCCATACAAATCGCATAAAGGTGAACTTTGAATATAATGGGATATTGATGATATTATTAGAGTTAAAATGTTTTACATTGGAAATTAGGAGATTTGTGAACTAGTACATAAGTAGATGATAATCCTCTTGGCAATCCTCCACTCTATACTAATATGGTATCAGAGCCCAAAATTCCAACTTCTCAATTGTGGACCACATGTGAATGTCCAGTCCTACAAACTTCACGCTTCAGATGTCCAATCCTGAGCGTGAAGAAGTGTATTAAAGCGTGAAGAAGTTGGGAGACTTGTGGACTAATATATAAGTAGGTGGCAATCTTCTACTATTGAACTAGCTTTTGGGTGTGAGTTAAGCCCATACTAAGAGATTCCGATCTTTTGAATCGGAGTTATATATTTTACATTCGGTCATAAACCATAAATGTTAAAATCATTTATTTACAAAATGGAAATCGGAATGTGGTTTCCGGCGACGGGACAATCCAGGCTGACCAAATTTAACAAGAATGAACCTGCCATCAAAGAACTAAACCAAAAAAAAAAGTTGGTGTCAACAACAATTCCAGGTTATTTGTTCAAGTATCAGAAACCAATCCGGAATCAAGAACACGAGGCTACTGGGTTTTGGTGGCCACTTTCGAGAGAAGAAATTGAATTTCAAAGAAGCATTTATACCTTTCCGTTCATGGTTTCCACAGCCAACTGTGCATCCTCTTTGCTGTTGAACCAAACATATCCATATCCTAGAGACTGCCGAGTCCTTTCGTTTATGATGATTTTCACTGCGTTAAGAAAACAAGATCGTGTTGGTTTCTGACTGATGCTACATGGCAAATTCCTTAACCAAACTAACCTATTGATACTCTTAATGCTAAGTATAATCGACCTAGTGTATGTTTTACAATCCTAAGTTCTCAGCGGAAGAGAAAGAGAAACACCAAGAAACCACAAAAACACTGCAGAGAGTGTCTAATAGTTACAATTCTAATAAACCACCTAACTCAATCCTATTAGTCTAGCAACTGCTTCAGAACATACCTCTTGACTATACCTAATGCCAATTTACATGATTACTCGTGTATACGAATCCTATCTGAAGCTGAAAATGTGAATCCATAAAAGAAACAGACTGAGACTGAGACAGACTCTCACCATTGCTAACTTGTCCAAACTCCGAGAAGACTTTCTTTAAACGACCTTCACTAACTGAATCTGGAAGCCCTGTTTGATTATTTGAACTTCAAACGTATTCAATTAACCTAGATAGATACAGGAATATAATACAAAGAGGAAGAATCAAATCAGAAATACCCTTCACGAAAACCGAAGAGATCGAAGTAGGAAGAGAAGATTCTTCTCTGGTTCCATCGTCCGAATCAGCTCCGGCGACGGCCCGGAGATGATAGCAGGGTTTGCTTCGTGCCGTATGAAATGAAGAAATCAAAAGATATCTGGGAGTTTCCGTCGTTGATAGAATGAGTGTTCTCCGATTTTGAGATGTTCCGATGAATCGGTGTTTGCGTAGAGTCAGAAATGAAATCGACTGAGACAGTGCCATCTCCGTCGAGTAAGTCGCCGGCAGGAGGTGACGACGAACTTCTTCTGAGATAACAGTTTTAGTTTTATTTTCGGCTCATTAACTTACCAATAGGCCTAACTGGCAACTAAGGCCTTATAACTCGGCCCATATAGTGATCGGAGGCCCAGTGAGTTCGATTGAAAGGGATGGTCTAGCGCGTGTGATGTCTAGTCTAGGGTTAAGTAGATGGATGGTGATCAGTTCAGTAGTTAATTAGAGGATTTGTAAGAACTTGTAGCCTTCATGCAAACTGTTAAGTTGTACATAGAACTCTTCATTTATCTTTAAAAACCTCGATTTTAACCTACCTGGTCATTATGTTATCGCATATTAACTCTATAGCTTAAATGGACCAAAACATGGAATTAATCGAAGGATTGTACTGTTGAAATGAATTAATGTTTCAGAAATCAGATTATGAAGTAATTATTATTTTCTTTTTCAAGTAATTCGAATGAGAATGACCATTGAGGCTCAGATTTCTCCCTCATATATCACGGACGACGTCATATCTTAGAGACTTACTTAAAGAGAGTTTAGGAATTAGTCTAAAATGATCATCAGTTATTTTTTTCATAATTTTTATTATCTCCAATTTATACGTGCAAATGATTGTAGGTAAATAAATGATTAGAAAAAATTGTGTTAAAAATAAGAGTTGAATATCATTCGATTTGTTCCTCTACGTAATAGTAGTTGAATGAACTAAACAATTTACTTTATAATTTGTTTAATTTTTTTAGTTGAATTAATTTTTTAACTTATTCATCTCAAATGAATAAATATTCATTCAAACTTCTTTTAGTTTAGTTAACCATTTGCATATATGGACAAGTATAATCATCGGTACTACTTCCAATTCTTCGAAATTTTAAAATCACTTCATTTTTTGAAATAAGATATAACATATTATATTGATTGATAAATATATATATATAACATCATTCTATCATTTTTCTTTGTTCTTTTGGCGTTAGTAACATAACATCAAACTAATCCACTCAAATACTCTATATGTATAACCACTGATTAGTTAGTGACGAATGGGAAACGTCTGAATTAAGTGACTATTGTATGTCAAAACAAAAAGATAGAATTTAGTGTACTAATATATCATTATTATAAATTTAATATATCATAAACGCATCCCTAAATCAATCGTTTTCAGTCACCTCGACCAAAGAAAGTAAAATCTTGTAGTGGTCGAAAATTAATATTCGTACTTGCTATTTTAGCTGCCCTAATTGGCATTATTTTTAATAATTACACTATAACTGCATAATTCCACCAATACCACACGAGAATAAAGATTAGCAACTTGTCATATAAACATAATTAATCATTAATTAATCATTGCCCATAACTTTGTCTTCAAATTTCAAAAGATGATGAGACTTAACTGACTAATGCATGCATCTTTCCAAATAACGGTTTCTTCGTGTAAATTATATTCTTCCATAAAATCATAAATAATTCATATAGTATAAAGTATAGCTTTAATGACTGATTTGAAAGTACATAGAAGTAGAACATACTTTACTTAGCCTAAATAAAATTGAGTCAGTCAAATCACACGATAATAATAAAACACATATATACATAATAAAAACATGGATACGCTTAAGAAAATGAAATTAATTCAATTATTCAAGAATGCCTATTAATATCGATTGTTTTGACGACACGCATTTGATATAAAGCTGTAAGATTAACAAAGCTGTAAGCTGGAAAAAATATTAGGTTATCGAAAACAGCTTGTGGCTCGAATACATCTAACGTGTTAATGCTAATAATTGAGGTATTCAAAACTCTTAAAGGCAACTTGGCTAATGGGAATAGTTTTTGACATCCATCCCACATTTTGGTCCAATTATTATTTTTTTTTACATTATTTATACCTCAACAAATGCCATTTAGCTATGAAAAAAAAGAGAAAAAAAAAATAATTTGTCTAATGTTATCATTGATAACATTAAATATATTCTGTTACACATTTTTAGGACTCTGTTTATACTGTTTGTATTGTTCTTCATTGTGTGGAACTTCTCCTGTTTTTGTGTAACTTCTCAGACTTTATATAGCCTTGTACATTCGATGTTAATGGCAAGGAAATCTATTAGCTTTCATGGTATCAGAGCGTCTACAGTGCTGATCCCTATTCATCTCTTTTTCTTTTTTTCTTTCTCTTCTATTTCTATTTCTTTCCTTCCTCCATGGTTGCTGCTAACACTCAAACTGAACGCTGCTATGGTGTTACAAACATCAAAAACCAAATTCCAGTGCTTCTCGATGAAAATGAGCACAACTACGACGCTTGGAGGGAGCTTCTCCTCACTCATTGCAGAGCTTTCGACGTCTCAGGACATCTCGAAGGCACAGTTCAGCCAGCAAACGCCACCGATGAAGCTTGGCTAAAACGCGATGGTCTCGTCAAACTCTGGCTTTATGGTACAATGGCCCAGCCGTTATCACTCACAAGAACCCTTTTCCTTCATTTGAATCTGCAAAGTCAATGCTTGAATGGGAAGAGATCCGACTCAAGAAACCACACCGTGCCTCAGCCTCAAACTTGACCACTTCCTCATCTTCCACAGCCCTCACTGCCTCATCACAACAGCAGACACGACAACCTTCAAACCGCACTCGCAATGGCAAACAGAAGGAGAACCGCCGAGGCGGCAGAGGAAACAACAGAGGCGGCAGAGGAAATTTTTCGTATTATCAAAATCCATGGGGCTCTAACTCGTTTTGGCCATCACCACTGCCCCCCTATTGGATGCAGCAATACCAAGCTTGGCCACAGGCTCCTCGGCAATCTCATGTGTCTCAGCAACAAGCCAATCTAGTCGAATTCACTCCGATACAGGCCTACACCTCTGAATCGATCGTTGATCCCTCTGCTGCTGAGTGGTTCATGGATTCCGGCGCCTCTTCTCATCTCGCCACAAACAGAGGTATCCTCCACTCTAATCTTAAACATAATACCACTCAGTCTGTCATTGTCGGTAACGGTTCCGCAATTCCTGTTTCGGCCATTGGATCCTCTCTCATTCACACCAACTCCAAACCTCTTGCCCTTAACAATGTTCTTGTCACACCATATATTGTTAAGAATTTGATTTTTGTTCGCAAATTCACTCGTGATAATTGGTGTTCTGCTGATTTCGATCCTTTTGGTTTCACTGTGAAGGATCTTCAAAGTCGGAAAGCTCTGCTCTGATGTGATAGCTCTGGTGATCTTTATTCCCTTCCAGCTTCAATCAATAAAACACGAGTTGCTTCCACTGCTCTCTTGGCTTCCAAACAAGATCTTTGGCACAAAAGACTTGGGCACACTAGTGATGCTTCTCTAAATTCTATTTTTCATTCAAATCCCTCTTTATGTAATAAAAGGAAGCCTTCTTCTTCCTGTGAACCATGTTTTCTGGGCAAATCAATAAAACTCCCATTTGTGCCTTCTAAATCTATGGTGTCTAATCCTTTTGAGATCGTTCACTCCGATTTATGGACTTCTCATGTCTCAACCTTGAGTGGCATCTGTTATTATGTTCTTTTTCTTGATCAATTCACTCATTACCTATGGGTTTATCCTCTACGACGTAAGAGTGAAGTATTTTCAAAATTCCTTCACTTCTCTGCTTATGTCAAAAATCAATTCAAAACCAAGATAAAAAACTTTCAATGTGACAATGGTGGAGAATTTAACAACTCCACCTTTCAAAACTTTTGTGCTACTAACGCCATCATAGTTCGATTTTCATGTCCTCACACTTCCCAACAAAATGGAAGATCAGAGAGGATGATTCAGACCATCAATAATGCTGTTCCGACCCTGCTCTTTCAAGCTCGCCTACCACCTACTTTCTAGGTCAAAGCACTCAATGCTGCTGTCCATGTTCTCAACATCACACCCTCAAAAGCCATTCAAAATCAAATCCCACATACACTACTCTTCCGATCCCAGCCTACCTATAATCACCTTCGTGTCTTTGGGTGCCTATGCTTCCCAAACTTAAACCACTCCAATCTCGATAAGCTTTCTCCAAGATCAACACCCTGTGTGTTCCTTGGATATCCCTCCCAACATCGAGGCTATCGCTGCATGGATCTCAAAACAAATAAAATCATAATTTCTCGTCATGTTTATTTTGATGAAGAAAAGTTCCATGCAGCAATTCCGTCTGTGCCTAAAGAAACATATCACTTTCTTCATGACTCAGATGAACCATCATCTCTTTTTCAGTCCATTCTTCAATCTCCTTTCACAAATTCTCCTTCTCCTCCCCCCACAGCTCACAACCAAACACGTCCAACTCGTCCTAACCCTCTGTTTCGAGCCCCTTATTCTGTCCAAATGAGATCAGAATCAGGAATTACAAAACCGAAACAAATTATGTCCCTCATCGCAAACACCAAATCACCACTTCCTCGTAGCCATGTCCAAGCCTTATCTCACCCTAACTGGAATCATGCAATGACAAATGAACATGGTGTTATGATTAAGACTAAGACTTGGGATTTGGGATTTGGTACCGAAACCACCGAATGTTAATATTGTGAGATCTATGTGGTTGTTTAAGCATAAATATGTTGTTAATGGGGTTTTGTCTCACCATAAGGCTAGACTTGTTGCTAATGGAAAATCACAGGAGGAGGGAGTTGATTTCACTGAGACATTCAGTCCAGTAGTGAAACCTGCGACGATTCGTACCGTCCTCAATGTTGGTGTTGCCTTGGAGTGGCCAATGCATCAATTGAATGTTAAAAATGCATTTTTACAAGGTGATCTTGAGGAGACTGTTTATATGCATCAACCGCCGAGGTTTGTAAATCAATCATATCCAAATTATGTTTGCAAACTCAACAAAGCTATTTACGGTCTCAAGCAGGCACCGAGAGCTTGGAACTCAAAATTTTCGTCCTTTCAGGAAAGGTCGAGAATTTGCTTACCTGCTTCTGTACGTAGACGACATCCTCCTCATTGCATCAACAAACACTCTCCTCCGACGCATCATCGACAAGCTCAAAACTGTGTTTCCGATGACAGATTTGGGCAAGTTTCACCATTTTCTCGGCATCAAAGAAGACTTCAACGCAAAAGGCTTGTTTTTGTCTCAGTCCCTTTATGCCGAAGATATCATCACAAGAGCAGGGATGACAGACTGTAAGCCTCTTGCTACTCCAATGGATCTTAATTCGAAACTCTCAATCAATGATGGTGAAGCACTACCGAATCCCACCCTCTATCGACAACTAGCATGAGCTCTCAAATATCTGACGCTAACCAGGCCGGACATTTCTTATGTTGTTCATCAAATTTTCCTCTACATGCACACGCCTCGTCAGCCACACCTTCATGCCCTCAAGAGAATCATTCGCTATATCAAAGGGACGCTCAACTATGGAATTCAGATGGTTCGTGGTCAGATGAACACTCTTACGGCTTACTCAGATGCTGATTGGGCAGGCTGCCCTGACACACGACGCTCAACTTCAGGTTAC
This sequence comes from Crucihimalaya himalaica, assembly GCA_004349715.1. Lineage (NCBI taxonomy): Eukaryota > Viridiplantae > Streptophyta > Magnoliopsida > Brassicales > Brassicaceae > Crucihimalaya > Crucihimalaya himalaica. The sequence goes on from SMJT01000009.1 coordinate 2,377,270, forward strand.
CGCGTCTTCCTTGGTCCAAATCTCATATCATGGTCTGCCAAAAGACAACCCACTCCTTCACGATCGAGCTCCGAAGCAGAGTACAAAGGTATTGCCAACACGGTAGCCGAGCTAACTTGGATTCGCAATCTCATGTTGGAGCTGCATCGTCCCTTTAAGAATGCCTCTATTTTTTCCTGTGACAATATTGGTTCTGTTTACCTCTCCACAAACCCGGTTAAACATCAGCGAACTAAGCATATAGAGCTGGATATACATTTTGTTCGTGACAAAGTTGCAGTTGGTGAAGTAAAGGTTTTGCACATTCCCACATCGTTACAATACGCCGACATCTTTACAAAGGGACTTCCGACATCACTACACAACGAATTTTGTTCCAGCCTCACCGTTCTTCCGACGCTATGACTGAGGGAGGGTGATAGACATCAAATATATTATGTTACACATTTTTAGGACTCTGTTTATACTGTTTGTATTGTTCCTCATTGTGTGGAACTTCTCCTGTTTTTGTGTAACTTCTCAGGCTTTATATAGCCTTGTACATTCGATGTTAATGGCAAGGAAATCTATTAGCTTTCAATCATAATATACCAACGTGTATCGGTAGACAATATCTATCGTTAGCAAAATTAACAATTTACATGTTCCAGTATGATTTTATTTATACTCACAAATTCAATGCATGCATATATATCATAGCCATCAAGTCATGGTTTATAAGATATCATTAAATAACCTAAATTCAGCTAATTTTCTTTCGCATTTTCTTGGAAGTAGTTTCGCCTTTTCGTTTCAATATATATTCACAGCTTATATATATATTTATATATATATATATGTTTAAAAGTGTTTATGTTTATATATATATATATATATATTATTTTTTATTTTTTTTATGACGCCTAACAGTAGCTATTATCAAGAAGTATTTTCATCAACAGAATTTAAATGAATCCAACAACACTAAAAACAAGTTTTCTAACTGTTTAAACTGCATATTTGTAAAATTGTCACTCTAGTCTGCGTTTGCATGTAACGATCGATAAACAATACTTTACGACATTGGACTACATGACCCGAGACAGGATTTTACTAAAGTGTTTAAAAGTGTTTATGTTTTTTGTTTTGTATAAAGAATAACCCATTTTATTAAAGTTAAAAATTTTTTCAAAACTAAACTCTCAAAACTCGTAACTCTTTTTTTATTTTACTTTTTGATATCAATTGTTACAACTCAACCATGATATTTATAGTGTTAGCATAACTTTACTACTCCTATTTTTATTAGAATTAGATAATTTCTAATCATATTAAGACTAGATAACTCTTAATCTTATCATAAATACTTTAAGTTTATTTTTATTCTAACCAACTTGTTAGAGATATCTTAAGTAACAAGATAATGTTGTTTATCCAATATTGTCTTTCTTAAACTTCAACTTGTCTTCAGACATGTCTTGTATTCCTTTCAAGCTTCTCATTTTCGCAAACTTGATCTTCGCCAGTGCCTTAGTCAAGATGTCCGCCTTTTGTTCAACTCCCGGTACGTGCTCCACATCAACAAGCTCCTTCTCGACTAGAGCCTTAAACGATTTAAATCTTCCAAATGCTTCACTCTTCTCTTTTATCAAGATTGACCACATGTATCTTGAAAAATCATTAATGATAACAAATATGTATTTGTTATGAGCAATGGTTGGTGGGGTTATGGGACCACATAGGTCGGCGTGTAGAAGTTCTAGGGATCTAGTAGCTCGGAACATAGACGCCTTTGGAAAGGATAAGCGAGTTTGTTTCCACATAAACAAGACTCAGGCAATCTTTTCTCTTCATTAATTTCCGACAAGCCATGGACCATTTCTTGCTGGATCATCGTTTTGATTGTTTTAAAGCTGATATGTCCTAACCTTGCATGCCACTTCCAAGTATCGTCTTCTATCCTTGTGTGTAAGCATATTGGTTTACCTATCTTTAGGTTGATTTTGTAAAGTCTATTGGCTGAACGTATCACCTTCACCAAGAGCATTCCACTTGGATCATGGAGTGTTAAATAATCTTGTCTCATCCTCACATCGCACCTGGCTTCCGTAGCTTGTCCTAACCTCAAAATATTGCTCTTCAGTTTTGGAATGTAGTAGACATCGGTGACAAGTCTTTGTTCATCCGTCGTGCTTTGAAATAGAATCGATCTCTTCCCTCCTATTTCAATACAAGATTTATCTCCGAATTTTACCTTTCCCTTTATGTTCTCGTTGAGCTCCGAAAAGTATGTCTTGTTGCCAGTCATGTGGTTACTCGCTCCATTATCAAGATACCAAACTTCTCCGTCTCCATCATTGCTTTCGTATTTCTTTGGTAAAACATTTTCTTCATTCAAGAACATGATTTCATGCATATAAAGTGATGGATCGACTTCTTCCATCTCTACTTTATTTACTTCTTGTGTCTTTTCTATTCTTTTGGGACATGAGGAAGCAAAGTGGCCAGGTTTATCACAACGATAACAAATTACCTTTGATCTATTCTTCTTTTCTCTTATCTGGTTTTGATCATCGTGATTTGTTCTTTCTTGTGAGTTGAATCTTTCTCTTACTCGTGAAGCCATAAAGCTTTGTTGATCAGAGTTTACGTGAAACAACTTGCCTTGTGTTTCATCAAGATTCTCCTCATCGAGAACCCTTTCTTCATAGGCCTTGAGTCTTCCTATGATGTCTTCAAAAGCCGTTGTGTTTAGATCTAGAACTTGCTCGAGAGAGGCTATGATATGGATGTACTTTCTCCTTGGCACACTATTGAGAAATTTCTTCACAAGCTTTGGTTCCTCAATCGTTTGTCTCAGAGTGGCTGACTTTGATGCTAACTCCGATAACTTTCCCACAAAGCTATCTATTGTATATGTATCCTTCATCTTGATCCGTTCAAACTCACTCATTAGAGTTTGAAGTCTTGCCTCCTTGACACGATCGGCTCCTAGGTGACAAGATTTGATCGCCTCCCATATTCCTTTAGGAGAATCGTGTTCGCCTACTTTCAAGATAAGAGAGTCCGGAATGGATTGAACTAACAATCTTATTGCTCATCGTTCTTGTTGGATATGTTTGAACCATGTTCAATCGTTTCCTACACCTTATGGTTACGCAATAAGACCTTCATCCTCATAGCCCATACCGTGTAGTTTGTTGTTGTTAGCATGGGACATTGGACCGATGATGGGATCACATCCTTCGGTCGTGACGTGGTGGTGATGTCTCCCATTGCTTTGTTAGATCGACTATTTGTTCTATTGGTCTTCGTGATCGATTTACCTAGACGCTCTGATACCATATAAAGTGTTTGTGTATCTAGATGTTCTTATTTTGTATAAAGAATAACTCTCTTTATTAGGTTTAGAAACTCTCTCAAAACTAAACTTTCAAAGTTCTTAACTCTTTCTTTATTCTACTTCTTGATATCAATTGTTACAACTCAACAATGATATTTATAGTGTTAGCACACTTTTGTTTATCATATTCCTACTAAAATTCTATAACTCTTAGTCCTATTAAGACTAGATCACTTTTAATCCTATCATAAATACTTTAAGCTTATCAACTTGTTAAATTTCTTCAACATTTACGTCTCCAGCAAACTAATCCATTGACATGAATAGAAAACACATAAACTACGTGAAAGATGAAATTAACTAAACCGTTACGCATTCCGACAATCATAAAACACATAGATATCATGTTTTAATAACAAAGACGATCTATCAAGAAAGAAGAAATAACAAAGATATATATGCATAGTAGTTTAGTGGTAGACTGAGAATAGTAAATAATTGTTTTTACATATAAGGTATGGGATTGAATAATTCTAACAATATAGACGGTCCTCTTTAAGAAAATATGTTTTCTTCTATAAATTTTGGTGATTAGTATTGGTTACAAATGTAAATTTTTTGATTGACTAACAAAAAAATCTCCATACACATGTACTTTATCTGTTTCAATATATAAGAGGTTTTAGAAATTTCTTTTATTTCATATGCATGTTATGTATTGTTTTAATATGTTATGACTGTTTCTATTCTGTAATATTTTTTATGATTAGTTTTTAAAAAAAAAATGTTTTACTCTGCACATTTTTAGTTAGAACATTTTAATTTTGAAATAGAGGATATATATATATATATACATATTAATTTTCTGTACACATACAGTTATGTAAAAGTTATAAATGTTAGAGCAACTCCAACGTAACACCAAATCACCAAATTTTGGTGTGAAACCTCTCCAACCCAACTCCATAATTTTTGGTGTTTTTTGGTGTGACTTTATTCACAAAACACCAAAAAAATATTACTATTTTATTTTTGCTTTTATATTTAAAATATATTTAAATTGTTTTTATCAATTAATTATTAGTAATATGATTAAATTGTTGTTTTCATATGATTATCACTTTATTTTTGATAATATAAAATTTAATTGTAATTAATACAAAATATTGATTTGAAAATATATATTAATAAGCAAAATTATAAAAATACATAACATATTAAAGATAATTACTTAATTAAAACACTTAAAACATAAAATTACATAACTAAACACTTAAAACATAAAATCATAATACCCGGAAAAACCATTTCTGTTTCCGCTAAGCATTGAAATATATTTTTTTGGTCTTGACCGATCGTAATCTTATATTTTACTTATAATTAACCAGTTAAAATTAATTAGTATTTATTAAAACTATTAAAAAAGAAATAAAATCTTTAATTTAATAATATAATAATAGAGAATATTGTTTTTAGTGTGAGATTTGGTGTTGTGGTTGGAGATGAAAAAAAAAAGTAAAACATCAAAACACTAAATTTGGAGTGAATCCAACACCAAATTTGATGTTTGGGTTGGAGATGCCCTTAGGATTAAATATAAAAAATAAAGCCACGCCAATTTTTCAGAGAAAAGAAGGGCAAGCTTATTTTCATATATTTCGGGTTAAGAGATGGAGAAACGGTGTGTGGCGGTGGGTAGTGGACATCAACTCACATAAGAATCTCCTTTCGAATATATTGGTTATACAATGTTTTCTTGTGGACAAAAATAAAAACAGATGTAATTTTATATGTTATGTGTTAATTAATCGTAATTAAAAATGCATTCGCTTCTTATAACGAAGTTGATAATAAAAAGGCTAAAAGCTTATCCAAGAAACATTAATTTTAACTAGCAGCAAACAGCCAAAACTATAATGGACGGAGACAAATTATAAACAACACTAAATTAATAATCACTTGAGAGCCGTTTGATTGAATTATTTAACCACATCACGTCACACAACACGCATCGGACGGCAATGAGCCGTCAAAAGTGGTGTCTAATAAATCCAAACAAACTTTTTTATTTTTAGTCCGTTGGATCCTTATTCTTTTTTATTTTTGGCTAAACCGCGTTGACCAACGACCTCTTTTGTCTTAAACCTAGCTAATCCACTGTATAAACCGTACACTATTCCGCACCACATCCTAGCCCTAAGTACTATACCGGGAAAAAAAAAACAAGGGAACAACTGTCTGCGTCCGCCCCGCGCGTGCACTTCAGTTCCCTTAAAACTGATTTTTCCGTTACACACTTTTTAAGTATAATGAAAACGTCATCTTCTCCGATGACAGCGACCCATATCACCACGTGGCATTATCATGGCTGTAACCTCAATCTCGCCACGTGTCATTTATTTTGGCTTTCTTTCTTTTACTTCCCTTTTTTCGTCGTCGTATTTCATTGATTCGTTCCTTTGTTACCTCACCGGGAAATCGCCGCCACGGCGGCTGGAAGAGGCGGAACGGCGGAGATTTCCGGTAGGAGAATATCGGTACCGTCTAAATGGTGGTCGTCGCTGTAATTTAAGAATCTATCGACGGCGAGTGCGCTCGGGGTAGCCACCGCGTTCTCCCAAGCCTCGTCAGCTTCTTCTCCTCGCCGGAGAAAAACCTCCGTCGCGTCGACGCGGTGCATGTTCCATTTCCACTGCTTGTAAAGCCTCTGAATCTTCTGTAATTGACGACACGCAAGCAAACAAGTGTTCTCTTTAATCTTCTCGATCGCTGTTTCAAGAAGTCTCTCCGTCGTCTCCGCCGGATAATTCCGCATCTCCGACCGGAGAAATTCGTCTAGCTCCGGAACTCCAATGGCACGGCGGATCCCGACGGAATAATCCGAAGAGGACGGATCAAAGATGCGGCGAACCTCGTCGACGAGTCCCATCTCAACCATCTTATCGACTCGCTCCGAGACAAACGAGTGTAAAACCGGTCTACACACGTCGACCCACAAGAAACAACAATTATACCTTAACCGGAAGTCAACACAATCGTTGACCAAAGCCTCGATGTAAGAATTAGAACCACCGGCTATGATGGGAACACGGTCTCTCTGGACGATTGATTCAACGGACTTGATCGCTTCCCTTTGGAAATCTTCCACCGTGAAATCTTCGTAAGTGTCGTTGACGGTGCCGAGAAGGTGGTGAGGGACGCCGAGGCTTTCCTCAGGAGTGACTTTGTTGGTGACTATGTCGAGACCTTTGTAGACTTGGATCTTGTCGGAGTTTACGATCTCCGCCGGAAAACGAGTGGCCAAGTCGATGGCGAGACGGGATTTTCCGGTTCCGGTGGCTCCCATGACGAAAACGACCTTGTCTTTTCGCCGGAAAAACGGAACGTCGACCATGTTTCCTTGGAAGGTTAACAATGGTTGAATCACTTGTCTTAGAGCCGTCATGCATGGCTTCATTCTTATAAAACTTCCCCTGCTGGATAAATTTATAGATAATTAATATTTTAAGACAGATCTAATTAGAAGCATAATAACATGCAATAGATTCGTTTGGGGTCAAAGTATAGACACCGTTCCCGGATATTACTAACCTTGAAGTGGCTTGTTTCCCGGAGCACTGTCTCTTCCCTGTCAATCGTTATAAATTTCTATTAAAAAAAAAATGATCTTCTATTTTTCTGGTTAATTAGGAAATCTTGAAAAAAATGTGATTCTGGCTCAGGTATGTGATAGTTAACATATGCATATATATAGAGATACTGAAACTATCTTGCTCTCAACGAGCGTATGTTGAAGAAAGATCGGGCCTTCGAATTTATAGTGGCTGGAATGTTACAGTGACATGCTGTTCAATTTGTTTTATATTGTACTATATATTTTACAGACACTTGCTCCGTAACACGTGTCTCAAAATGATACTACAACTTCACTAAAGAATCATTTAGTGTGTGATTAGTTCTGTCACCAATTAGTATAACGAATAAAAACAAAAGTGATTTAAGTTTGTTTAAGCGGGTTTCTATCGTCCAAACAACTCTGTGGTGCCTGTTTGAAGACATCTGAACTGTTTCTTTAGCAATTACGACAGTGAATCTATCGCTTGTTGAAAATCAGCAGGCAAGATAAATGATCGATCGGGTTGAACACAGCACCGTACGTTATCTCATACTGTAATGTCATGCACCGATGTCTATAATTTCACTGTTTTTTCCCTAAGCGAATTGCTTCTTGCCTCACTTCTAATACTTTGGTCCTTGATCAAATTCATTAGTTACTATCACAATCATAATTTATATGATTGTGGAGATTATGTGATTACAGTTAATACTAATACACTTTAAATGTGGTTTTAAGTGTTATAGTTGGTTTCAAAACTTCACAAGTTTTCACTTCAACTATTGTCATATATAATAGTATAGTGGTTTATAGTTCTGTAATATATATATGTTTTATATACGTATTATGATCTATCTTGTTGTAACATTACGTATACTAACATATTACATATCCATCAAGATAAATATTTTTCTAACTAATTCATCATCTTAAACTTATGGTGGGATTGGATTTTACTATCTCTCAAATTAACTTAGGCTCTTATACCATATAAAGATAATTATAACTATGCATCTCAAAAAACCAATTTGACATTAGACAGAATTACTTCTATTATATATGTTACATTATGCATGTTCCCTTGATAAAAATGATACAGTTTAAATATTAGTCAATGGTATGAAATTGAATGCATCAAATGTTATTATTAATTATTTTGTGAAATAGAATATATATATATATATATATATATATATGAATAATTTCAAATACCCTTGCATGTTTGATCGGTCCTTATCATCATACATATATAGAAATCTGATTTCAAAGTAACAACTAAAACTATATTGGTTATGCGATTCCTGACTCGAATAAATTAAGGTGTCGAAGCTCTTTTATAATTATTTGCTTTCGGTTTATAGCTTTTTCCTATTTGGCTTATTCCCAAACACCCATTTTGTTTTTGTTAATTGCCACTAACTATTCTTAATTAAAATGTTTAGAACATACATTGTTATGGGTGTTTACTGTTTAGGTAAGCAAAACATGTAAAACGTATGATGGAAAAATTAATCACACCAATAGCCTTTCAAAACTAAAAGCTCTAGATATGAAAAATATTCAACTCGAATTGATTGAAATTTATAGATTTATAGTGATGAGTTTTTTTTTTCTATGCTGACAAGTAGTAATCGTAATTGAAAAGGCCTAGAATCATAAAAATCAATGAATACTTTATATTCTAAAAGTTATAGAAATGTACAAATTAAAGACGTGTTTTGTTAGGAAACTGAATGCGACCATGCAAAAAAAAAAAAGAATCAAATAGTACAAGATTCGTTTGCAATTCACTTCATATATTTTTGACATTAAGAAAAAGAAAAAAAAAAACAACCAACCCAACATTGGATACCTAGAAAAGATTACTACCGTTTAAAACTTAAATAATATACATTTTCTTATGATAAGAGAAATAAATCATAAATTATAACTAGCTTGTACAAGAGTTCTATCATTAGACAAACATAGATTAGTGAGTTCTATCATATATGATGAATTTAAGTTAGTGGGTTGGACTAAATTTATATTGATTTGACGTTTAGTGAATGAATAAATAAAGATATCATATTGGGTTAACCTCTAACGATAAAATTGATGATGTATGATGTCGTTCAATTTTCAGAAATAATGTTGATCGAACTAAAAAAATTTAGAGTTAAAGAAAAAAAAAAATTGTTACATGCACGCTTGTTCTATAAAAAAATATATCCTAAGCAAAATATTCTATTTTTCATGGCCTCAAAGACCAACCAAAAGCCTCATAAGGTCAGACTTTGAGATTTGATAAGCCATTGACCACGTCGAGTTTTTTTTTTCCTTTTCCGAAGAAGTCCCTCACGTGGGTCACCAGAATATAGAAAGTAATATCTAACAAAGTAAATATTGTTATAAAACATTACCTTTTTACCTGTATTTTATGAGAATAAGTGAAATATTTTATACTCGCAGAGAAGATTTGACACGAAAAGAAATGGAAAGAGTTGTATTGCTTTGATAAGCTTTGATATGTATGTTTCTTTAAAGTAATGTACATTCAATGATTCTCCGAAACAAGATATATATAAGCGTAAAAGAGTGACAGTGGGCTCCATTCATTTGTCGATTCGTTGATTTATGTTTACAACATTTTTGACTTTGCAACCATCTTTCCGTCCTTCTAGAAAATGTGTTTTACAACACTCCCCCTTGGAGACCATCGTCACTATGTTTCTTGTATTATGTCTTCTGTTGCCTCATTAAAAACCTTTCTAGGAAAACCCAATGGGAAAAACCTAATAGGATAAAAAGAGTGCAACCGCGCAAGCTCCCCCTCGAATAACCAGACTTATAAATCTCTTTGACAGCGCATTCCAATGTTGTAAACATGCTTTTTGAACACCGAGGTGGGTAGTGATTTTGTGAAGAGATCTGCAGCGTTGTCACATGATTGGATATATCTCACTTCAATTTCTTTATTTTTCTCAAGTTCTTGGGTGTATGAGAAGAACTTTGGAGGGATAAGTTTGGTTCTATCACTTTTGATATATCCTTCCTTCGTCTGAGCGACGCATGCGGCGTTATCTTCATATAAGATTGTTGGCTCCGTGTTTACGTTTAGTCCACTGCATGATCGAATGTGTTTATATATTGACCTTAGCCATACACATTCTCTACTTGCTTCATGGAGTGCAATGATTTCAGCATGATTTGAAGAAGTAGCCACAAGCGTTTGCTTCTGGGAACGCCAGGATATAGCAGTTCCTCCGATTGTGAAAACATATCCTGTTTGTGATCTGGCTTTGTGCGGGTCTGACAGATACCCTGCATCTGCAAAACCAACCATTTGGTCTTTTGAATTCTTAGGATAAAATAATCCTAGATCAATCGTCCCTTGAAGATATCGGAAAAGATGTTTAATCCCATTCCAATGTCTTTGTGTAGGAGACGAACTGAATCTTGCCAAAAGATTAACAGCAAATGATATATCAGGTCGGGTACAATTTGCAAGATACATGAGTGCTCCAATTGCACTTAAATATGGTACTTCAGGACCAAGTATCTCTTCATTTTCCTCATGTGGTCGGAATGGATCATTTTCAACTTGAAGTGATCTAACAACCATAGGATTAATCAGAGGAGTTGCCTTATCCATGTTGAATCGTTTTAGTACTCTTTGGGTATATGTGGACTGATGCACAAATATACCTTTTGGAGAATGCTCAATTTGTAAACCAAGACAAAACTTTGTTTGTCCGAGATCTTTCATCTCAAATTCTCCTTTTAAATAGCTTGTTGCTTTCTGTATTTCTTCATGAGTTCCAATTATGTTTAGATCATCAACATATACCGCAATAATCACAAATCCAGATGTTGTTTTCTTAATGAAAACACATGGGCATATAGGATCATTTACATATCCTTCTTTTGTTAAATGCTCACTGAGACGATTATACCACATTCGTCCGGATTGCTTTAACCCATATAATGATCTTTGCAATTTTATTGCACATAACTCTTTGGGTTTGGAACTCAATGCTTCAGGCATTTTAAATCCATCAGGGATTTTCATATAGATATTAGTATCTAATGATCCATACAGATAAGCAGTGACAACATCCATGAGTCGCATTTCAAGGTTTTCATGGGCTGCTAGACTCATAAGTAATCTAAATGTAATTGTATCCATGACTGGGGAATAGGTTTCTTCATAATCTATTCCTGGTCTTTGAGAAAAACCTTGAGCCACAAGCCGAGCTTTGTATCTCGTAATTTCATTTTTCTCATTTCGCTTTCGAACAAATACCCATTTGTATCCAACTGGTCTTACATCTGCAGGTGTAAGTGCAATGGGTCCGAATACATTTCGTTTGTTCAATGAGTCAAGCTCTATTTTCATGGCTTCTTTCCATTTAATCCAGTCATGTCTCTTTTGACATTCATACACAGACTTTGGTTCTGGATCTTCGTTTTCTTCATTTATTTCTTTCGATACAAGGAACGAAAAAATGTCATCCATAACATCAATTTTATTTAGATTCCATACCTTCCCATTATGAATGTAGTTGATAGAAATTTCATGATTTTGTTCATGCTCATGATGTTCTACATCATCATTCGTTTCATGATTTGATTTCTCCAAAATATTTTATGCTATTTTGGGATCATTAGGAATTTAAATTTCCTTTCGTTTTCTAAGATTTTTATCCTTAGAACCAACAGGTCTACCACGCTTCAGGCGTGTTCTAGATTCACGTGTATCATCTGCTATTCCATGTTCTTGTGGAATTTCAATCCGAGCAGGAACATTAGCAGCTGGAATGTGTGATTTAGTTACCGTTTTAGTATCTGCAAAAGCATCAGATAACTGATTTGCTATACTTTGCAAATGCACAATTCGTCGAACTTCAAGTTCCGACTGCTTTGTAAAGGGATCAAGGTGTAATAAAGATGGTACATTCCATTTTATTTCCTTTCTCACTTGTTTGTTTTCTCCCCCTAGAACTGGGAATTTTTTTTCATCAAAGTGACAATCAGCAAACCGTGCTTTGAAGACATCACCAGTTTTAGGTTCTAAGTATCATATAATGGATTGAGAATCATAACCAACATATATCCCTAACCTTCGTTGTGGTCCCACCTTCGTTGTGGTGCTAACCAAAGATTCTTAGATGAGAAATATTTGGTTCTCGACCAAATACCAGTTGTAATGGGGAATACTTGTGATATGCACTTGGTCTTATTCGGATAAGTGCTTCAGCATGTAAAATAGAGTGTCCCCATACAGAGGTTGGGAGGTTTGATCTCATGATCAATGGTCTTGCAATTAATTGTAATCGTTTAATCAAAGATTCTGCCAAACAATTTTGTGTATGAACATGAGCTACAAGATGTTCAACATCAATCCCCGTTACCATACAATAATCAATGAATGCTTGAGATGTAAATTCACCAGCATTATCCAATCTAACTTTCTTGATAGGATAATCAGGAAACTGAGCTCTCAGTTTTATAAACTGAGTCATAAATCTTGCAAAAGCTAGATTCCGAGACGATAATAAACTAACATATGACCATCTGCTGGATGCGTCAATCAACACCATAAAATAGTAAAATGGTCCAAATGGTGGATATATTGGTCCACAAATATCGCCTTGAATCCGTTCAAGGAACTTTGGTGTTTCTTTATCAATTTTGGTAGGCGATGGCCTTAAGATCAATTTTCCAAGAGAACATGCAACACATGTCTTTTTATTCCCCTGATTTATCTCCTGGATTTTCAGCGGGTGACCATGTGAGTTCTCTATAATTTTTCGCATCATTGAGATGCCAGGATGACCAAGGCGATCATGCCAAAATGTGAAATCTTCTGGATTTCGTTTGATTGCAAGATTTGATTCTATCATACTTATGTATATATGATGTAATCCAGAGGGAAGTTTTGGTATTTTTCTAGAATTTGCCTTTCTCCTGATTTATCAGAAGTTATGAACATATACTTCTTTCCATTCTCAGTTGCAGACTGAGTATCAAATCCTTGAAGATATATGTCATTAAAACTCAACAAATTCCTTTTAGAATTTGGAGAAAATAAGGCATTATTTATGGAAAACTTTGTTCCATTAGGTAACACAAAGTTGGCTTTACCAATTCCCTCAATCAAGTCTGCAGGACCTGATATTGTGTTGACAACCATTCTCATTGGTTTTAAGTTAGAGAAATATTTTTTATGTTTCAGAATAGTGTGTGTTGTTCCACTATCTGGTATACAAATTTCTCTAACATTTTCTTTGGATACCGTTCCGTTTGTATCGTAGTCCATTTCTGTATTTATAATAAACATCAATAAAAACAAAGTAAACTTTATTAGAATAAAACATACAATAATTATATTACATTAAACACTCAATAATTATACAATAATACTTTGTTGTTAAAAACAACATTATTCTTCGAGAATAATAATAATTATACATGGTATAACCGGAGACTATTCAGTAGTCTCACTACAAGCATTTCATTTATCCGCAAGAGTGGTCTCATCAATATCCATTTCAAAGTCCGAAGCATCAAGGTGTGTGTCACCCTTAAAGTGTTCCATAAGGTTCACTTCCTTTCTTTTGCCTTTGATAGATTCTTGGTATAACTTACAAAGATGCATCGGAGTTCAACACACTCGGGACCAATGCCCTTTGGATCCGCATCTGTAACAGATATTTTCACGCTTCTAGGTGATATTTCCTGCTACTTCCTTTCCTTTGGAATTTTGTTCAGATCAAACCCATTTAAATGACCTCCGCCCTTGTGGATTGTAAACTTTTCCACGGCCACGATTAAATCGACCACCACGACCCCGATATGTTTGACTTCCTCTTCTTGGATTTTTCACATCCATTTTCTCTGGATATTTCACATCTGTTGCATTCACTTCAGGGATTGCTTTGGTTCCAGCAGGTCGAGCATTTTGGTTTTTAATGAGAAGTTCATTATTCTTCTCTGCTATCATGAGGGTCACAATCAGCTCAGAAAACCTTTTGTACTTGCAGTTTCTGTATTGTTCTGCAAGAACATAGTGCTCTTTATGAAAAGTGAGGTAAGTCTTATTGAGCATTTCCTCTTCGCTCACATGCTTACCACAATATTCCAGTTGAGCCACTATTCTTAACATGGCAGAATTATATTGTTCCACCTTTTCAAAATCCAGGAACCTTAAATTTGCCTATTCATCAAGAGCATGTGGGAGAGTTATTGCCTTTTGGTTGTCAAACCTATCTTTTAGAGCTTTCCACAACTCTACTGGGTCTTTTATATTAGCGTAGTTATGCATCAAATTTTCATCTAGATGCTTTCTTAGAAAAATTATCGCATCTGCCTTTTCATGGGTAGACGATTCATTTTTCTCTTTTATAGTATCCAATAATTTCTTTGAATCTAGATGAAGTTCAACATCCGTGGTCCATGCTATGTAGTTTGCTCCGGTGATTTTGAGGGCCGGGATTTTAAGCTTCTCAATGTTTGCCATTTATTTTTTTTGTATTATAAAACAAAAGAAATAACATTATTAGATAGATGATATTTATTTTAAAATATGCTATTAGAAATTTTGCAATTTTGTTTTTTTCTAAAATAAAATTATAAATATCATTATTAGAATTTTATTTAATTTATTTTAACACATAAAACGCTTATATAAATATTGCAATTACAAGAAATACAATTACATAAAAGAGTAAAACAATATTTATAATAAATTCTCCGGGAGTGAATTCTCCAACGGAGATTCCATAAATAGAAACAAAAATAAAAATTACACTTAAAAGAAATAATAATCGAGACATCTTTATTGAAATCTTAAAAATTCTTCTCGATATATTGAAAAATATTTGAGAGAAATTTAAGAGAAGATGAAATATTTTGAGATGAAAGAATGAGTGAAAATGAGTATATTTATAGATTGAAAATACTGTTCATTAGCCGTTAGAAATTTTGAAAAATAATTGAAAATTTTTATGTTATTTTCTAAATATGACCGTTGGAAAAAACGGTTCTAAAATATCAATCTGAAAATATTTAAAAATTATTCAGATAATATTTACTAGTTCATATATATATAATTTTATAAACATGCGATTAATTATATCACAAAAATAAACAGCAATTTTATAATATTAGGATGACAAGATTAATCATATTAAAACAGTAAATAAATTATTAAGGCGGCAGAGCCGACCATAAATATAAATGAATAATTAAACGAGTAAATAAATTTGCAGGCGGTAAAACCGACCATTAATAAATGAGTATGGTGACCGAGTCATCCATATTAAACAGTAAATAAATTATCAGGCGGCAAAGCCGACCATGGACATAAATAAATAATTAAACCAATAAATAAATTATAAGGAGGCAAAGCCATCCATTAACATAAATAAATAATGGTGCATTAAGCAACCATTGTAAAAGTAATATATTATTATAGAGACGGTAATCCAGCCATTATAAGGTATTATAAATATACGAAAAAATGGAATTTATAGAGTGATCGTGCTGATAACGTGTTATAAAACATTACCTGTTTACTTGTATTTATGGTGAAGGAATTTATGAGAATAAGTGAAATATTTTATACCCGCAGAGAAGATTTGACACGAAAAAAAATGGAAAGAGTTGTATTGCTTTGATAAGCTTTGATATGTTTGTTTCTTCAAAGTAATGTACATTCAATGATTCTCCGAAACAAGATATATATAGGCGTAAAAGAGTGACAATGGGCTCCATTCATTTGTCGATTCGTTGATTTATGTTTACAGCATTTTTGACTTTACAACCATCTTTTCGTCCTTCTAGAAAATGTGTTTTAAGGAGTTGTTTTGCTTTTATTTTCTAACTAGAACGAATTGGAAGAGAAGATAAGATATTGATGGTTGAGTGCAAATATTACTATGAAAATGGTTAGTAATGCATCACAAATAGTACAGAAGATGAAATGAAGTAAACATTTTTCTTCTAAACTGTCTAAAAGAATGTAATAAAATTCATATAAAAAAATCAATACAAAGTTATAATTAACTAGGTGCATAGTTTGCCAAAAACAAAATAGTTCTATAGTTATACTATATTTTTGGTCTACAGTTCATTGCATAATCTTATATTGAATATTAACATAAAGAAAAATTTATTATCTTATAGAGGTTTTAATTTATCGATAAATTAATGAATTATTAATTAATCGATAAATTTATGATGATAAATTAATAAATTATTAATTAAAAGAGATAAAAAAATTCAGTTCATAAGCTTTAAAATTTTATTTTATTTGAATTTTCGTATTTTTATTGTCAGTATTTTATATATATATATATATTTAGTTAATATTCTATTTTTATTAGTATTTACTTATTTTTTGTCTGCTACGACATTTTTTTGTTTTAATAACCTTTTTGGTAATTCATTAAGCATTTTTCACGTCATCTTATATTTTTTACACCAAACTTAGCAATGAATTCTCATCTAAAAGATGTTGATAAATAAAACATGACGGATTAAATACGCAAAAAAAATTATGTGAATACAATACCAGAAGTTGTTGATGCAATAAAGAAGATTAGAGATCAGCTCTACCGAGATTCTAGTTTTATAATTAAATAAACAACAACATATTTATATTTTACAAAATTGTCTTAGGTATGTATGCATAAGATTTATAATTATTAATTTATCCTATTGTTGGGACCATATATTTACATAGGAATTTCAAAATAATTATTATCTTATTATCTTATCGAATTGTGTTAAATTTTACACTTGCCCGACTAGGGACCGGAGGAATTTATTAATTTATAGTGATTATTAATTTATAGAGTATTAATTTATAGAGATTTTACTGTATTTATGTACCACTTCTATACATATGTACTATAAGTCAATATACATAATATCTTATTTTGCACTATGAAATTATTACTATGATGAATGCATAGAGTTAAAGCAAGAATAGTATTGCGCAAAAAAAAAATTCAAAAATGACATGCATGGTCGAAGTAGGGGTATACGTAAGGTTGAAATGGAATTTTAATAAATTTATATCGGTTGACAAAAAACAGGAAAAAAAAACTAATTGACACAAATATATAATTCCAAACAGTAGTGTGGCTGTTTATGGAGGGTAATGTTATATAGCTTTCATGAAGCAATTATATAATATTTTAATAGATAAATATTGATTTTAGTTATGGTATAGTATATACTATATAGTAATGGTTATAATATAGAAATTTTAAAATAATAATTATGATGGTGTAGTTACAGATTAAAGTATTCAAAAATACAAAATGGGTATAGTCTACTTTAGTTAAAAGAAATGGCTAATGGATTCCTCCATACAAAAAGTATTTTGTTAAATGAATTTTCATTTAATTATAATTTATTTCTGTGTTACGGGTCTATGTTTAACCATACATCATATAAAAAAGTAGCAATCACAAGGTGACAACCATTTGGGGGATCTAGTTATTTTCAACAAAGCTACAAGCAATGGAATTTGCTTTTCTTTGAAAAAAAAAATTGTTCGATGCTTGATAAATCACTGTTAACATCGATTGATATAACAAGACGGAAGATAATTAAATTTTTTATAGCATTGAAAATAAGTTGCTAATGTCTTTTGTCATCTATTGAAAAAAAAAAAGAGAACCTTTGCAAAAAAACTTAAATTTTTTAAAAATATTACTGATATTTTTTCGTAATAAAATTACTGATCTAAAAACGTATATAAAACAATTACTTTATAAGAAGAAGAAAAAAACAGCTAAAACAGTTAAGTGAAAGTTGAAACTAGTTATTTTTTTTTGTAGTATTATAATTCAGTTTAAAACATTTTGATCGTAAATGAGCAACCATCTTCACTCCTTACCCATGTTAATTAGGTTATACTTATTTTCCGTAAGAATGAAAAGGTGTCCGTACTGTCGTTAAAGAGAAACATAGATTTGACATTGATAGCTATTTATTCTCTTCGAATTTTCTTTTTCTTTTCCCTAAGCTTTAGTTTTTCTTCTTGGCCGATACCGAGGACTTACCATGACCCTTTATTATTTTAGAAATAAAAATCGAGTTTTATTCGGTTCAACAATAGTAATATTACAACTATCAATTATTTATAGAAAAATAACATATTGATTAAAATTATTAAATTAGTGTGCCCCTTTTAAAATTAAAAATGTTATCATCGTCCAAAGTGGAGATAGGGTTTCTCATTATTTATAACATTTTTTGGAATCCATTTGGGCCTATGAGGCATAAGAATAAATACATATACAAGCAGACAAATTAAGTAATAAACAGCTGAGAACGGAATGAACAAAATTATAATTATAAACTACTAGGAAGGCCTCACGCGTTGCGTGAGTTTAAACAAATATAGTAAATTATACAACACTATATAAATAATATATATCAAAATGATTGATCTATGTAGATGTCGTTTGAGCATTCCGCTTAGGTAAAACAATTTTATAATTTACAACATATATCATGTTTCTATTTTCTCCATACACTAAAGTAAATAATGATAGTTACATTATTATTTAATTATTTAAAAATAATATAGTTTAATAGTTTTTGTATTTTGGGATCGTCTTCTAATAATTATATTTCTATCAATATTTCACAAAGTTGTTACAACTTATTATATATTTCAAAACTAATTAACATTTCTATATAAATGAATTTGATGATGAAAATACATGTATAAATAAAAAAAAATTATTCTAAATTTTGGTTGAGTCATTTTAGAAGAAGTGGAGAGACTCATATAGATCGTCCAATAAAAAAGTCTTACCTTGCTTTTCACATTACATTGAAAGCATAAGATGGGAAAATAGAGAAGTGATCTTACATTTGTCATTGACTCTATACTCCCAAGTACAACACTTATATATATATATATATATATATATATACATATGTGAGAAAATCTTCTTTACTATATAAGATTGTGATGCCATTTAAATTAGTCTATTTATATTTGTTTTATTGATATATAGTTATATTTAGTTAATGAAATTAAATAAGACATACAGAAAAAATTCTAATTTTTAGGAGGTAAACATTAATTAATTTAGATAAATTAATATATATATATATATATATATCACATTAAAGAAGTGATCTTACATTCATCATTGATTTTATGTTCCCTACTACATCACATATATAAAAGAGAGAAAATCAATCTGAAAAGAAAAAATAAATTAATATATATATATAACACTATAAAAAAGTGATTTTACATTCGTGAGATGCTATATGCTCCAACTAAATCACTTATATAGAAGTAAAAAATAAACCTGAAAAGGGAAAAAATTAAACTTTGCATTGTAATAATTATCTTACATTTGTTAGGGGTTATATGCTCGTATTACATCACTTATATAGAAGAGGAAATCAATGTGAAAAGAAAAACAATTTGAAATTTTTCTAATTAATTAATTAGTTATTGCAAATTGTATTAATGAGTTAAGTTATGGTCAATCAAGAGAAATTATTATCTTTGTAAATGTTTTTGTTATATATGTTTCTTTTAGGAATGTTATATATAGACTTATTGTTTGGTAAGACTTAGAAAGCAGTAATATTGAAAAGACACATTTTAAGTTATTGTCAAATTGTAATAATTATTTTTAAATGTGTAATTAACAGTATGTTTCTTTTAGAATTGAGAATATGAAAAGGTAATCGCTTATATAGAAGAGGAAATCAACTTTAAAAGAAGAACAATTTGAATTTTTTTTAATTAATTAATTAGTTATTGTAAATTGTATTAATGAGTTAAGTTATGGTCAATTAAGAGAAATTATTATCATTGTATATGTTTTTTTGTTATATATGTCTCTTTTACGAATGAGAATATCAAAAAGTAAAATAGAGAAATAATTAAAATGAAGGATGACAAATTATAATAATTGATTTCTTTTGTATATTTCTTTGTTATATTATTGTCAAATTTTAATAATTGATTTTAAATGTGTAATTAATAGAAATTATTGTTCTTATATATGTTTATTTTAGAAATGAGAATATGAAAAGGTAAGATAGAGAAATAGTTAAAATGAAGGTTAAAAGAAGGATGACACGTGTCAGCTTGTGGTTAAGCGAACCTTACTTTATTATATAAGATTTCTTGGAAGCTCAACTAGGAGTCGGCTCTTCGACACTCGTAAATATATAAATACAGAAAAGTAGTAAAGTGGTTTGAAATTCTATTGTTGGTTTAGATAATTGTAAAATTTATGTGAAAACTAAGTTTTGGTGTATGCATATACGATATTATCATGTATATGTCGGGCGAGAGATAAAGGTCACCAAAATATGCTCTACAATATATATATAACTTAAGCGAGATATTAAGGTCACCAAAATATATCAACCAACATATAAACCCGTTTTCCAAAAAAAAAAGCATATGAACCCGTTTAATTAGTTCATCAATCATAAAGTAAATGTGACTTCTGACTTTGGAGAAGAAAAAAATGATTTGCAAGTTTTCTTTTCATAAAAGATACATTAATTAATTAAAAGGAGAATGGTCTTATAATTTTCAAAAACTTCCAATTTTTGAACCAAACATTTGAATTTATAGCCAAATAATAATAGAATTTGTGTCATTAAAATCGAAGTCAGAACTTAGCCAAACATAGCAAGCTTAACGAAATCCTGAATTTTTAAACCATAGTTTTAGGATAGAGGCATAGAGCTTGCCGAGTGTTGACTCCACCACACGAATGTAAGGGAAATAAAGATTGTTATAGAATAATTCAGTCTCGCGTTTTAGCTAATAATATTTAGTGGTTACAATTAAAAATGATACGAAGATGGTGATCTTTAAAATTAAGATTAGATTCATTTTGGAGCATATAAAGATGGATTTTCTACATGTGTAGTCATTTGCAAATGATTAATCGACCACACACAGTTGCTTTTAGAATCACCCACTCTCTCTCATCACTTTTGTAAAATATAAATTACACCCATTATTTTGGATTTGATAGAGTATTCGATAATGGACGTCATATAAATTAGAAAGAAATACATTATGTACATAGTTAGATTCGGACTCAGGTAGCATTTATCTTCACTCCCATTCGTGTTTCAATGAATTAATATTTACAAATTATTAAATAAGAGTTCCATAGTTTTTGGCCCAATAACTCTTTTTTTTTTTTTGAAACATAAAAATTAATAACCAACGATGGATCAGAGTTTTTTAGTGTTTTTTTCTTAGTTAACATGTAAATCTTTAAATGGTAGAAGTATCCGATTTTCTAAAAAATTAATGATTAACAATTATTTAGGCAGAACTAATTCATAGCATACTGCTGCAATAGTTCATTAGTTCTTGTTAAAATTACTTATCGTGATTTATATATTACATGCCAAAATAAATTAGGCTATATGGGCACTGGAGCCCTCTTCGATTATATTGATGAACGGTCACATCAAACATTCTTCTTTGGATTCATTTATTTTATTACAATATAGCTACTAATAAATTTAAATCATTGTCAAAACATTCTTAATAAATGTTATGTGCCAATAGCTATTAACTACTTATAAGATTAAGCAAAACTAAAAAACTAATAGTCCACTAGTACGTAGATTAAGAACAGAAACCATATAGTGAAATCTGAATTATACATTTTGTTTTGTCGGATGGATTCGGCGTTGTATTATATATTTAAACAGTAATCCGAAAATTTAATATAATCATAACGATTATAAGTTGGAAAAAAATACTCTAGCTAGCTATAACTAAAGTCACTAGTCGATAATCATGATCATTTATGTAACTTCTATTTATGTTATCATCTAGAGTAATCTCCATATCGTCTCTAATAAACTATCATCATCTGTTTCTTTATTTTTTTGGAATTAAAAAATCAAAGAAACAATGGTCCTATGGAAAAATATAAGTTTCACGTATGTTGTATATATATTGCAAATATTGTTTTAAGAAAATGATTAGAAAAAATAGACAAAATTACACGATTTTAATTCAACTGCATAAACACCACAAACGAATTCACTTATTTTGGTTGACAAAAAAAAAAAAAATCACTTATTTTGTGTGTGTGTGTTTGATTCTTGCATTTACAATTTATAGAAACGATCAACTGAAACACCTTCTTCGAACAATGTAAACTCAGAAAGAACATGCAAACATGTTGGGGAGGTATAATTCAATTGAACACGAAATAAACAAATCTGTCAAACGATGGGCCTAGTTTTCATCGCAGGCCTTCTTATAGATTTTTCAAAAATTGGGCATTAACTTTTATTCGTCAAATAAAAATTATTATTATACTCCATCAGACAACAACATAATATTATAATTATCATTATCATTTTGAGCCGTCGTAATCGAGAGTTTAGACTAATTATGTAATTATGCATACCAACGACTTTCTCTCGCCACGCGCTAGAAGGCGCGTTTAATTCACTCTCTAAAAGTTTTGTCTCAAAAACGAAATCTGAAACCGCCACACACAGTCGCCAAAAAATGTCTCTCTCGCTACCCTCTTCTTCCGCCGCCGCTGCGGCCGCGTCGACATCGGGATCATCGTCTTCTTCGGCGACAGCTACTTCTTCTTCCACGACGACGTCCTGGTTCTCCGGAATCGTTCGCGGCCGTGGTGATAAATCCGGCACCGCGAAGCTATCTAAAAGCTCTTCCATGGCTGGAGGTGGAAGCGGAAGCGGAGATTACGGTGGACCAATCAAAGGGAAAAATCAATTTCGTGGAGTATTGTTCAAATACGGTCCCAAATCTATTCAGGTTCTCTTCTCCATTTCGATTTGTTAAATTGGGTTGCTTATGAGTGACATCGAAGCAAATAGGAGAAATTTGTTTTTTTAAATAAATTTTTTGGTTTGCTTAAACTTAGCTTCTTCTGGATTTCTCATTAATTTTAATGTTTTGTTTGTTTGTTTGTTATACTGCTTCGTGACAGTTTTGCTAACGATTGTGTTCATCACACGCTTGTTTTGCTTACTTTGACTTTGTTTTTTCATGTCCCAAATCGGTACCTTGTTTGATGATCTTGTTAAGATTCGTTGGAGCTTTGTTGAATCGTTAAGTAAAAACAATGAGATACTAGGTGATTTAGGTCAACGTTCCAGGCCATGTAAGAGACCTTGATTTCATGTTTTGCATCAATTGGGTTGACTAGTTAAAGCAGCAGTGATTGATCAAAGCTTACAAAGATGGTTCCTTTCTGAAAACTCATAGTGGATATTACATGAGATTGTTGTTTATGAGTTTTCATGGCTACTTCTATGTTAGATTCTGGTTGTAACAACAGCTTGCTTGTCTGTTTCACGTGTATTATTAGGTGGCTTTTAAGACCGGAGAGTATAAACAACAAGTGATATTTATCGGTGGATTAACCGATGGACTTTTAGCTACTGAGTATGTGGCTTCTCCCTTTTGATCTAAATCTTTATCTTTTGGCATGAATTCCCTATCGAATCTCATTTTTCGTGTATATTAACTGATAGAACATTCACAAATTGGCCGTTTCAGTTACTTGGAACCTCTTGCAATTGCTTTGGATAAAGAGAAATGGTCACTTGTTCAACTATTGATGTCTTCTTCGTATTCTGGATTTGGCACGTCCAGCTTGAAACAAGTAATTTATTTGATATGTTAGACTCTGAGGAAAAGCTAAGAATTTCTCCATTCAGCAATTTACTTAACAATATATCGTTGTTCCTTTTGATGAAGGATGCTCAAGAGATCGACCAGCTAATAAACTATTTCATCAACAAAGAGAACTCCGAGGGTGTTGTTCTGCTTGGTCATAGCACTGGCTGCCAGGTGATTGGTTATGCTCCCAAACATTTTTCTCATGGTTCTGAAAGAAAAGTTATGACAGAAAGTATTGTCTTCTCGCGCTTTGAAACAGGACATTGTGTATTATATGGGAACAAATGCTGCATGCTCCCGAGCTGTCCGAGCTGCAATTTTGCAGGTGCTATTTCTAGATTCTTTACTTGTGCACTTCGTCCTTCTCTTGAAGCTACTCCTCTCTCCTGTGAAACGCCTTGAGTTGGATCTTGTGTAGTGTGCTATATCATAAGTTTTGACTTTAGTATAGCTTTGATCATAATGCCTATTGCAATGTTTTACTCAGGCACCGGTCAGCGATAGAGAATACAAAGCAACGCTTCCTGAAACACCAACTATGATAGACTTGGCTGCAAACATGATAAAAGAAGGTCGTGGAGAGGAGCTAATGCCTAGAGAAGCTGATCCTTGTGCTCCAATCTCTGCTTATAGGTAAATATCTATGTCCTTGTACCATAGTTGCAGCCTTGAAAATGGGAAATTGATTTTCAAACATGTCTAAATACAGAAATCAATCTTTTGCTTACTTCCTGCAGATACCACTCCCTCTGCGCTTACATGGGGGACGATGATATGTTTAGTTCTGACCTTAGTGATGATCAGTTAAAAACTAGACTTGGGCATATGGCTAACACACCTTGTCAGGTAAAACAAAACCAACCATCTCAAGCATTCCAGTCCCGGTGAACATAATTGTTTCTTGTTGGCCAATTGGGCAGTGATTAGCTTCTTACATCATCTATGTCCTGGTTCTATACAGGTGATTTTCTCCATGGGTGATGAGTATGTACCGGATTATGTCGACAAAAAAGCATTGGTTAATAGGTGAGACCATTAAACTAAAGTAACAATAAGAATCTAGAACTGAGGATACAAGGATGTCCTCTTTGTGTTCATCTGTTTGGAATCTTAAGTTAAAATAGGTATATATGGAGAACTATAGATGCAAACTTTGGATCAAAATGATATAGAAATGATTGCTCATGAACAAACCAATCATAGAGGAATGAATTGATCTCTGTGATTACAGATTAAGTAAAGCAATGGGTGGAGCAGAGAAAGTGGAGATAGAGCATGGGAATCATTCTCTCTCCAATAGAGTTCATGAAGCTGTTCAAGCCATTATTGGTTTTGTCAAAAGAGAAGGACCCAGTGGTTGGGATGATCCTTGGAGCTAAATCTACTTTTTCGATTTATGTGGATAAAACTCAATTCAAATTTGAATTAATTCACTCCTTGGCTGATTCATAATCATTTCTCTTTTAAATAGTAATTTTTTTTCTTCTCTTTTTATTCTGATATATATACCTGCTTTGTTTTGTCGTTAACCAAATTTGTTTTCTTGTTGTATAATCTTCAATATGCCTTGTCTTGCTAAATCCATAAGTTCAGCTTGAACAGAGATGTTTCATAAACATGAAAAATCTAATTCATTAAGCAACCAAAGGTAAAAGGTAGATGATAGAACTTAAAAATAAAAGAAACTATTATTAAACTCAAACCAATATTAGGCCTTGAGTTGTCAGAAGGATAGGTAGAAAACAGAAATTTCCATATTTGTAGATATAACTGTTTTCTCCTAAAACAATCAACATCATACATATATATTTTTAATCTATGTCAATATCTTCCAACCTAAGATGAATATGTAGATTCTGTTTTTAGCAAAATATGTTGATTATTCAGTTATGCAACAGGAATAGATGGATCACTTTTTAGCAGCTGATTTACAGTTATACAAAAGGATCATTGATGGCAGCCAAACAAAACTCAACTGTTAATTATAAAGTTGTAATCTCAAACCTAACCTTTCTCTAAATCTCAATATCTGCTTTTTTTTTTGTTCATTAGTTATTAAATTTTATTCCGGCAAAAGAATTTGCTAACTGCGGTGAGACAATAACCAAACAAACAAAAGACGTGACGCCAACATTGTCTGTAAAATCCCACCGTACACTACACGACTGATTAATGATTTAACCAGACAATGCCCGAAGTGTTCCCAACGTCACGCCGACGCGACTTCTAAACACGCTTCCTTGGTTGACGCGATCGGACTTTGGAGCCATGGTAGTTTCGGCTTATTCACGAGGGTATATTCGTCTGTACATGAAACTAATCATTTACTGCCGACCAATCTCTAAATTCTTACCTAATTACTTTTTGTGGACTTTTAATGTTTTTTCTCGAGAAAATCGAAACTGAGAAAATAATAAAAATCCAAACTTGGAATTCGCCTTGTCGTAAATTTGATTTCTTTTCTTATTGTCATCTTCTTCAGGTTTCTTCAGATGCCGGAGAAAGTAGTGATTCCGTCTCCGGCGTTGAGTCATCTTCCTCAATGGAGATTAGGCGCTCTAACATCACTCGTCTTCTTCCTAATGGTTGTCGTCTGGAGCATTGATGGTTGTACAATCAAAAGCTTCATCGAATCATGGAGATTCAACTCTTACTCCATACGACTCATTTCTCCTCCTTCACTCAAACCCAAACTCTATTCTCTGGATCTGGATCCGACCCGAGTGAAGCTTGCTTGGATCTCCGTCGAGCAAGAGCAGAACTTCACGGCGAATGTTCTGAGAAACTGGTTAGCTCCGGGAGGAGAGAAGTGCAGAGAAGCAAAGACCGTCGAGATTTCAGTTCCGGGAATCGACGGTATGGATTTAGTAGAGTTAACGGCTGGTGAGATTTACGAATTCAGATTTCAATCTTTAGACGATTCTGGGAAACATGTTTGTATCGGTGGAGATTACTTCGAGACTGATCTCTCCGGAGAAAACTGGAAATCAAGACCACCGGTGAAAGACTTAGGAAACGGAACTTACTCTTTATCTCTTCAGATTCATCCTGATTTCGCCGGGGATTACAATCTCACCGTTGTTTTGCTCTTTCGTCACTTCCAAGGTCTTAAACTAAGCCCCCCGCGTTTCGCTTTCGACAAAAAGCTACGTAATTTCAGATTACGGTTTGTCAAAAAACCCGACGTCGTTTTGCCGGAGCTCCGGATTTGTGATCGGTCTGATTTTGACAGAGACGTTTGGTCTGGTCGGTGGGTTAGGCTTGGTAAGAACGAGGAATGCGAAATCAGTAACGACGGACGTTACCGTTGCTTACCAGCTAATTTCCCTTGCCGGAAACCATGGTGTGATGGAGTTTTAGCTGAGTTAGAGAGCAATGGTTGGGTTTACTCTAGCCATTGCTCGTTTAAGCTCTTCTCCGGTGATTCAGCTTGGGATTGTTTGAAGAACAAATGGATCTTCTTCTGGGGAGACTCGAACCATGTTGATTCGATTAGAAACTTGTTGAATTTTGTCTTGGGTCATCCGGAGATTGGGGCAGTGCCGAGGAGGTTTGATTTGAAGTTCTCGAATCCGAAGAACTCGTCGGAAACAGTTAGGATCACGAGTATCTTCAATGGACACTGGAACGAGACTCAAAACTATCAAGGTCTTGATTCACTTAAAAATGATGGCTTTAGAGAATTGCTTAAAAGCTATTTCGTCGAAGATAACGGTGTACCGGACGTGATGATCGTGAACTCGGGTCTACATGACGGTGTTCACTGGTCTAACCTTAGAGCGTTTACAAAAGGAGCAGAAACCGCGGCTGCGTTCTGGAGAAACGTTTTCGACTCAGTGAAAGCTCGCGGATTCCGCCCGCCTGAAGTGGTTTTTAGGAACACTATTGCGACGGGCGGTTACGCGAGGACGCTAGCGTTTAACCCGAGCAAGATGGAAGTGTACAATGGGGTGTTTTTGGAGAAAATGAAGGAGCTTGGGTTGGTCTCGGGTGTGATTGATAACTTCGATATGACGTATCCGTGGCATTTTGATAACCGGTGTAACGATGGGGTTCACTACGGGAGAGCTCCAGCTAAGATGCGGTGGAAAGATGGCGAGATTGGGCATCAGTACTTTGTGGATCTGATGCTTGTTCATGTCTTGTTAAATGCAATTTGTGTAAGATAAAAGAGTTGAGTAGAGTAGAGAGAGCTGTTTCAATTTATAGGTCTAGGAGATTCTTTTTATTTGTTGATTACTATGTTGTTAGCTATAAATTCAAAAGTCATCCAATTACACGCATGTTTCTATTTGATCAAGACTGCTTTTTTGAAAAGAATTCGTCATTGGTATAAGAATGTGTGTATTTATCATATAATATAAATAAAAGACCATATTTATATTGATGAAAGAATGAGTATATTGAATAATTAAATGGATGGATCATGAAATGTACATCTCGTGGCTTCGCGCCACTTAATTTTATCATTATATATTTTTGGTCAAAGATATCTTCATTTTTAAATGTCATTAATTTTATATATATCCACATATAAAATCATAAAACGACCAAACCAAACTGCGTATATGCGATCACTGATTTATACATATGGGATAATATTTGTTTCATTCTTTTGTAAATCTAATAACAAAAAAATAATTGGTTATCTAAAATATAAAACTATAAAAGAGTAAAATTTCATCCTATTTAAATAAATAAAAAAAGAAGATAGATAATATCGAAATCGATTAAGGACGGCAAGGGAGTCGGTACGCGCCACACGGTTTAATGAAAGCAGTCACAGTTCGTATGCTCTCTCCTCTCTATCAGGCTAAACATGGAACTCTCTCCAAACCAAAACTATAACAATTGAATCAATCCATCATATCACGAAACCTCCCCCAAAAACTCCTTAAATTCTTGTCCTTTTCCGTTTCAGATTAGATCATCTCCAAGGCAGATATCTACATCCTTACGATTTCGTTGCTTGTCGGAATATTCTTCGCTTTGTCGTTATTCTCAATAGCTCGCTTGTCAGATAAACAATCTATAGATCTGGCAACGCGTCGCCGGAGGTGATTTTAGCGTCGTAAGGTCGCCGTTCATGGCGTTAACGTGGGGATCTGCTCTTCGGATTTCAGTTCTCCTTATCCTTGTAGCTGCAATTGTCTTAGCTTGCTATTTTCTCCCCGTTGAGAAGGTCCGTTTCCAATTTAACCTCGTAATTGGCCAATTTAGGGTTTCCAATGTGGTTTTTCTGAGATTGGTTTTTGTTGGTGTTGGATGATCTCTGAAAATTCTCACGCTTTTCTTTTCATTTCTGGTAAATTTCGCTTTTTTGTGTTGTTCTGAGACTAATTGTCTCGTTTGAGGTTTCGTAGCAATGAAAGGATTGAACTTTTCTTTTTTTACCCTTTGCATATGTGTTCATGTGGCTAAATTGATTAGCAGAAGCAAATGTGCGAGTAAAGCTTATAGATTTGTCTCTGGATATTATCTTTCCTTTTTGAATTCGTCTCATTTGGAGTATTATTGATTTGTCATCGGCTAGTTTACGGTCTGAAACTTACTATTCCTTTGTATTTTTCAGCTCTTGAAGGATTTTTTGTTATGGGTTGAACAAGATCTAGGGCCTTGGGGACCTTTTGCCCTGTAAGAGACTCTTCTTCTTGTTTCTTGGGATATGAAGCTTATTTTATTCTTGCTTGTATTGGAGCAATGAGCTACAGCAACAGTAACGGCGACAGCTTTATATCTGTTTCATTACTACTAATGTTTATCCATGGATTTAACAAGTCTATGCACATAAAACTTCTAGAAATTTAGGAACATAAGAGTTAGGAGGCCTTTTTTCGCAGGTTGTTTACCTCGTTAATGAACTTCTCTTTCTTTTGTAATGTTTGCAGAGCTGTTGCATACATTCCTCTAACAGTTTTGGCTGTTCCTGCCTCAGTTCTCACGGTATATGCATCATGATTGTTTTTCTTTTGTGTGTGTTATATTATGGCTTTTATCCACTTTGAGAGTTTATCTACTTTAAGAGTTCATCCACTTCGAGAGTCATAGGTTTATCTATAAATTTGAGAAATCTTATTTGGTTGAAGTTTGTGATTTTCAGATCGGTGGTGGCTACCTTTTTGGGCTGCCAATTGGTTTTGTAGCGGACTCGGTCGGTGCTACACTTGGCTCAGGAGCAGCATTTCTTCTAGGCCGTACAGTAAGCGTCTCAAAGTTCTTATGTATTTAGAAGATTTGCAGATAGATGCTATCCTAATTGTTTGGAACTTACATAGTAAATGCTCTTATGCAGATTGGAAAACCTTTTGTAGTTGCAAAATTAAAGGATTATCCTCAGTTTCAATCGGTGTCACTCGCAATTCAGAAATCTGGTTTCAAGGTTTGCACCTTAAACCTACGAAGGTTGAAACTTTTTCTTGTGTGCTGACACTCTTTTTCTACTTGTGAATATGCAAAACTGAATGTAGATATGCTTGCTGCTCCGGCTTGCTCCTCTTCTCCCCTTCAGCATGTTGAACTACCTCTTATCTGTAACTCCAATTCGGCTAGGCCCATACTTGCTTTCTTCTTGGTTAGGGATGATGGTAATCTAATCTACTCCACCTCTCTATAACTAGTGTAAAAATCTTAACTGTAAGATCAAAAAATTAACATCTTGATACATTATTAATTCGCAGCCAATAACGCTTGCGCTAGTGTATGCTGGAACAACTCTAAAAGACCTTTCTGATGTGACTCACACGTGGAGGGAATTCTCTCTAAGTCGCTGGGTAGTATTTTTGCACAAATTTAACTAGCTTCTTGTTTCAATCTCTTTTCTGACCTGTGTTCTGCATTTCGCAGGCGATCTTGATATCAAGCCTTGTAATATCCGGTTAGTTCAACACTTCCTAGAATTCATGTTCACCATAATAGAATCTTTATCAACCTGGCACTAATGCTTCTCGTTTCTTTCATTTATCTGTTTATTTGCAGTGATATTAATGGTCTGTGTTACGAAGGTGGCAAAGGAAGCTCTAAGAAAAGCTTTAGCAGAGCACGGAGGAGACATGAACGGCGGAGGGGTTGCAGCCTCGCCGGAGCTGACTGTTACTGCTGATGCTCCGGCGGATTTAAGTGAGCCTCTCTTAATAAAGATAGATGCTCAACAACCTCTGGACCAAGAGAAAACCATAGTCCTTAAATAAGCTGCTGAATATTGTATAATCTTTTATCTTTAACTTACAAAGCATAGTTTTCTTGGTTTGTATAATAACATAGATTAAAATTTATTTTAAATTTTTTTTTTTCTTTCTCTTTGAGATGTAATTATTAGTTCACGAAAAAAAAAAATGGACTTTGGGATGTAGTTTTCTTTGGCTGTATTAAGTTTCTACAGCTCCAATATCTAAAATAATTTGCTAACATAATATTCAAAGTTGAAAACTTGCTGATACATGTGATCAACTATACAAATATCACGTTTGAAATTCAATATAAGAGCATCCACATTGGTGAATCCTTAGGGGTTCTTAATTTGTGAATCCTTAGGGTTTCTTAATTTGGGTTTTTAACATTATTTAATTATTATCTTATATACATACAATCTTATCAACCTCCTTCTTCTCTTTTCTTTTAAAAACCCTTCTAATATTTAATTATTATTTTATATACATACATTCTTAACAACTCAATTCCTCTCTCTTCATTGAAAACTTCACCACGAAAGTTTCTTAAATAACAAATTTAAGAACCTCTCTCTCTTCTTTTAAAAACTCCTCTAATATTTAATTATTATCTTATATACATACAATTTTAACAATCTCTTTTCTCTCTCTTTTTTTACAAATTTTTTAATATTTAATTATTATTTTATATACTTACAATCTTAAGAACTCCAAATTAAGAACCCCTGAAGAGTTCACCAACGTGGATGCTCTAAATAAAGTTTAAAGTAGTTGATATTTAATAGTCAACACGTCAAATATGTAAATATTTATGTTTTCTAGATTTGAGCATGAAGAAATAGTCACGTCTCCTTCGGTCAAGTAAGTCCCTCGGGGAAGAACATCCGATTAAAAAAAAAGTTACACGCGTTGACTTTTAATACAAAAATGGCAGTAAATCTGGCGGTAAAGATTCATATGATAAATTAACTGTGTAAAGTAAAAAACTGTAATTAATACAAAAGGCTTCTAACATTAACAAATCTTTGATCTGACTTCTTCTCTTACAAATCTCTCTGTCTCTCTTCCTTCAGAGTCTATGGGTATCTCCTTCAGCAACCGTCGACGAGACAACAACCACCACCGTCTCCACCCTCCTCCTCCTCCTCCGCCTTACTATTACTCCGATCCTCCCTCACAACAACCGCCGCCTCAAATCGAGCACAGCTACACTCGCAACAACCTCGTCTCAACTCCGCAGCTCTCTCTTCCTCCTCCTCCACCACAACCACCGTCTTCTCAGCCTCCGCCGTCGCAGATTAATTACGGACCGTACGGTCAAAACTATCATCAAAACCAGTATTACCCGCAACAAACCCCTTATTTCACCGGTTATCATCACAATAGTTGGAATCCTGTGATGAGACCGGTTTTCTTCGGTCCGCCTCCGGTTCAGCTCCCACCGCCTCTGCCTTATGTGGAGCATCAGAGCGCGAAGAAGGTGAGGAATGATGTCAATGTGCATAAAGGTACGGTGAAGCTCGTAGTAGACGATCTTAAGCCCGGTCATCATCTTGTTTCCTTCGTCTTCGATGCCCTATTCGATGGCAGGTATAAATTCTTAATTTGGGGATGTTTAGGGTCAAATTTGGATGAAGTTTCCGACTTTAGAATCGGAATTGGGATGAGATTGGCTAATTGCCTAATTAGTGTAGATGGGACTTCTAAGTTCTACTGAATCTCTAATTTGGATTGAAAAGGTTTAAACTTTACATGATGTGACTCAAAAAACTTTAGGGGTTTTTCATTTGGATCATTTTGGTTCAATTAATCAAAGTTGAGTGATATTATATAACCAGAATTGGGACATGATTGGCTAATTAGGGTTGAGGGAATTTCTAAAAGGATGAGCCACAATTTTTGATTAGAAAAGGCTAAAATTTGACATGATTCTCGCTGATGGGTTTGTGGCTGTGTTGCATACCCTGATCTTAAGGCTTTGATCTTAGACTCAGAGTGATCATAACTCAGAATTTTTTTCTGATTGAGAATCCTTAAAACCAAAATCCTAAAATTTGAAGTTACTTGAATGTTTATTAAGATTACCAACAGTGGGTCTGATTATGTTACTTGTCTCATTTTCAGTTTTACTATCATATTTTTTGCAAAGGAGGAATCAAACTGTATAATCGTTCCCCATTTACCAGAAGCTTACCCACCAACCAAAGTCCCTTTCCAGAAAGGTACTGCGCAGAAGTTTGTACAACCTTCAGGGACAGGAACTGACCTAGGCTTTTTTTCACTGGATGATCTATCGAAACCAACACCAGAAGAGGTGTACCCACTTGTAATATCAGCCGAGACAGTAACTTCACCAAGCTCGGTTTCAGAGGAAACATTAGCTCATAAGCAAATCACACTAGCCGGTTTGGAGAAGACTAACGATATATCTTTCAAAGTGATAGTCATGAAACAGATCCTATGGGTTGAAGGAGCTCGATATGAACTACGTGAGTTGTATGGAATCGATAACTCGACCACACAAGGTAATGCTGCGTCGGGCTTAGAGGATACCGGTGGCAAAGAATGTGTCATATGCTTGACTGAACCTAAGGACACAGCCGTCATGCCCTGTAGACATTTGGTAAAAGCTTTTATTAATTTTCTTTGCCTTCTTCTAAACACAAGTTTGCATCTAATCGGTAACTTATGAATCGTCAGCAGAGTTTCGAACATGAACATGCAAATTCTGTCATTTTAGACTTACTTCACATTGCTGTTGATTTTCTCTAAACTCTATGGCCAATCTACACCAAATCTTTTACAAGAACATAATGTCCTTGTTGAATTGTCGTCAAAAGACTAAATCATACTGTTTTGTCTCTTGCAGTGTTTGTGCAGTGACTGCGCAAAAGAACTAAGGTTTCAGTCAAACAAGTGTCCCATTTGTCGGCAACCTATCGATAAACTTTTAGAGATAAAAGTGGATAGTAGTGATGAACAACACTGAATGAGAGGTTTCTTCCCTGCACTTAAACACCAAGTTTGATTCTTTCTTTTTCTTCTGAAACTCTTAAATCAAATTCTTATGCCCTGTTTTCTTATACAAACCTCATTTCATACTCTGCACATATTTGTTGGTGTTAGTTTTGGAACTGGAAGAAAAAACAAAAACATCAGTAATGCATATAGCTCTAATGATTCTAGTGAAGTTCTCGTTTGTGTTTCTCTGCTTGAGACACGCATTGATATGTTATTGAATATTTCTTTGTTTACTTATCACTCGGATAGAACTTGCAACCATATGTTGTTGATCGTAATGGATCGAGTCATAATCTAGAAACCGAACCTCGTAGTAACCACTTCTATGTTAAGATAGACAGGAAAAAACTGCAAGAGTTTTAGATACCTCTATATTTAACTCTTTCTTTTCTAGAAAGTAAAAGTTCATGTAGATGACAAAAAAGGGGACATTGATAATTACAGAGATTCAAAAGAAAATAAAGAGAGATGGAACTGAAGTTGATGAAGAACATTCAAAGAAGTAATCTTTTTCTTTTTCTCTCCTTTTTGCTCTTTGGTCTATTAGAAAAGGCTAAAAGAAAAGGAAAAGCTGGGTTGGAGATGGAGAATGTTTCCTATTGAAGTTAAGCCTGAGAAAGAAATAAAAAAAAAGTTAGAAAAGTGAAGTTGAGTTCATTCTTTTTGACAGGATAAGTCTTCATTTTGATAGTAGTGAAGTGACCCTCTTCACAAGCAACATTATTTTTCCTTATACATATTGATTCCAGGTGGTATCATATCTAAGACATGATGTTTCTTTGATAGTTTCTTATCAAGAAAAGTGTATTAAAAATAAAATCGAGAAAAAAATCATGAATGAGCTACGCTTTTATAAAATAAATAAAAAAATAGATTTGAAAAACTAAAAATATAAAGATAATACTGTAGAAACGCAAACATACAATTTGAAGTTTTGAACAATGAAAATTGAGAATTGATTGTCTCTGTCTTGTTTATTGGATTTGAAGTGATATTTTTCCCTTTCTGCCTGTGACAATGTTTACTAGTCATACCATGATGTTTAATCAAAGTTCCTTAACCAAAATCTCATTTATCACCTATTTCCCTTTTTCTCAGATTTGACTATTCAATAAAGATATGGTTCATCAATGGAATATTTAGCAATTAAATATCCAAGCGAGATTAGTTTTGAAAATGTAATTTTGGCTGAGATAAAACTCAAAATGAAAATTTACTATGATTGAATAACTAAAGTGATTGGCTGAGTTATTGGTATGATGGGTGTTGCAATGCTGAAGACTAGGTTCTATAGTTTAGTTCAGTGTTAGTTTAGCTCTGAATAGATATTATTTGGAGATATAGGTTACAAATTTTAGGACTGAACAAACATTTAATTATGTCTTGTATTTGTGTAAAGAGAAATTTAGTACAGATATGCTACATGGGATAATAAAACTAATACGAATCTTGTACCAGCGTCAAAGATATTATCATTTGCGTCAGTTCACTGTCATGTCCCAACCATACAAAAAAAAACTAGAAACCTTGATTTATCATTCACACTATCAACAATCCACTAAATTTAAGATTAATAGGTACAACATTTTCCAAACTAAAATATTAAAATTTTAAGTCCGAAACGTTTTGTGATAAGATTCGATTTTAAGAAATGAAAAAATGAAAACGAATCTATAAGGAAATGATGGTTACAAGAGGAGAGAATAGAGACAAAAACCCCAATTAATGTCATTTTGTCAATAAGAAGAAGATGACCCCATGTGAACATTGGAGACTCATGTGACTCAATTCTATCATTTTAGGCAAATATTCAGCTACTAGTTTTATATCGCAATAAACCCAAAATTTATTCAAATGTTGATTGTTAGCTGATAAGCTGTTTTTATGTTGTCGACTTAATTCAAGTCTTTTCCATTTTCTTTAGATCAAAGTCTTTTTCGTTTCCACAAACAAAAATTATGCAAACCAAAAATTCAAAACTAATAAAAAGTCAATTATTTTCCTTAAATATATATATATTTTGAGTCTTTGTATCAAACTGATTTTATAACTTTGCCTGGCAAGATAAAATTGTTTTGATCCTTCAACACCAATTTGCAAGAAAATATTTACCCAAGAAACTTGCAAAACAATTCAATAATGTCGAACGTTCTAATCAAATAATTCCCCAGCCATCGTAAAATTTTATCATAAATGTCAAAATTGTACCATGTCCTTTCGTTATAAAAGACTTGGCCTATATCATACAATAGATAACGAGTTAACGTTACTTTTTGTCCTATCCAATTATGTGGTACAAAACTACAAATCACTCTCATTGATATGGTGATGAAATATCTAGTAGATTTTTTACGAGTAACGTTTTCACCTTTTGTTGTTAGTTTTAACACCCCCTAATATTATTAGGTCGCAACATGCTTGTATCTTGTCCGTTTTTTTTCATTACAGAACTTCTATATATATAAACATTTATGTCTATATTCCAATAAAAAAACTATATTTTACGTATAAGATAATCGTCGGATATAATTAATAAGCGTGAACAACCTAATTACAAAATTTGGGTTTATGATCGATTTCATGTACGATGCATTTAATTTTTAGCTAATGGTACGATCATATTAATTGCATGCTAACAACTTCTAATTATCATCTTATAGTTTGCACTCTTACGATTTGAGATATGATTATGTACGTGATGTTATTATTTCTTTGTCTTTAGTTTAACCATTACGAAAAAATATTCCAATCACAAAACTGAAAAAAGTTTTAAGTTTTTAGTTCAGTTCAAAATATGTTTTGCAATCTTGTTGGATTTATCATTTTTCTTTAATTTTAAAAATGATCAACCAATTCTGTTTTTTTTTTTCTACGGCACAATACAGGGCACGATATATACACAATGTACATTGTTGTTGTTGAAATGGAATTGCTATAATATTACAATAATATTCAATAAACAAGTATGATAAGACAAAGTTAAAATGAGCCCATGCATTGGTATTTGGTAGCAAAGTTGTAGTTAGAGTTGGGTTAGGATGTTAGTTCACAGTTCACACATGTTCAATTTTTCGATTTTTGCTACGAACAAATTCGTTGTACATGAACCACTTGGTTGTTTGGATTTGGCCTAAACAATTAATTCTTTCGTGGTGTTATGACCAAAGAACATGCTCATATTTGATATCAGTCGGCGTTTTGAACATTTGATATTAATTAGAAAAAAATGAAATTTGTATATTTTTGTATTCATGTGTGTGCATAACCTTTTTTTCTCTTTACTATTTTTTTTTTTTTGGGTTTTATTCGCTTTACTTAATTGATAGGTACACTAGTGAATTTTTCATTTCTCGTCTAACAGTTAAATCTCTAAAAGGAATAAAAGAGTATAATTATAGTATTATTTTAATTAAAAGCCAAAAGGAAAACTAAAATAAGGGGAGAGTGTTTCATGCCATGTTTACATTATTTAGGCTTTTGAGACAAAGGGCAATAATGATATAAATGCGTAGAAGAAAAGTGCCTAAACTTAGAGAAAATACATGCTTAATAACAAAAGTTATATTATAAGAAAATTAAGAGAAACTTATGCGGCTGAAAACGTGATTATGTTCACTCGTAAGGGTGAGGCTTTCATCATTTACCCAACCCCACCTTTTTTCTTCCCATTATTTTCTCTCTTTTTAGTTATTAGTATTAGTTTCTAATATTAGCATTTTGAATTTATTATATAAGGTTAATCTCTTTTCCCATTAAGACAAAAAAGTAATAAATTTAAACTCATATTCTTATGCCCAAATTTCTCTTAACGTGTCTCTTCCTTTAACCAACTTTGTCATTTTTTCATCTAGTTGGTCCCACTGTTTCAAGTTATAACTTTTACTATATATATATATCATTCAATTATTGAAGAAATTGTTGACAAAAAAGGTTGAAAACCATAGATTGTTCATTGTTGGATACAATTACTTGTGAGCTTTAAGAATTTATTTTTTTATAACGACACAAAGTCTTAAGCTTCAAAAATATTAAGTTGATAGATACTATTCAAATCCTGCCCGTATGTGTAGAATAGAAAACCATCGACTAAAAAAAATCTTGTATACTAGCTTACATTGGTTATTTTGTTAGTTCCTCAAAAATCTTTTATCTTTTAGAATTAAAATGTTTAATATGGTTGATGTAAAAATTGTCAACTGATAGACTTAAAAATAAAATTTCACACTTGAATTTAGTTTTCGTGTGAGAAACTATCATATATTGTAATTAATCGTCTATATGTTTTTTTTTATGTTACTCCTTTGATTCCTTACAGATAGATTTTTATATCATTACAAATGGTTTCTTCGTGAATCGTTGTTAACTGTATACTACTAGTATTATATAGACAAAAACAAAAACAAAACTGGATAAGCATTACAGTGCCCTCCAATTATGGGTGTGGTTTTTAGATAGAGTAAATGTATTGGCTACTTATTATTAGTTATTAGTTATTACCAAACCTGATCCGTGGTGATTTTTATATGAAACGAAATAAATACATAAATCGAGTATAGTTGTTAATGATTGAAAAAACGAGCCATGCGCGATATGATATAATTGCGACAAATTATTAAGAGTATGTGAATCGATATGGGAGTCAATAGTTCTTTGAATCGTAGAATTAAATTAATCATGATTGGGTATACAATCATATAAATCAAACCAGAAAGATAAGAACTCTTAGGTTGTTTTTATTTACTTTATTCATTTTATTTTTCTCAACTCTTTTCTATATGACACTCCATGTTTTGAGATAGTCTGAAAAGTACATGTGATATATAATTTGCTCGATCATAAATCAAATGATATTAATTAAAATACTAACCAAACTCTAAAGTCTAAACCGGATCGAAACCAAATCAAATGACTAGAATGTTAAAGTTCGTCATGATTCTTTCATAAAAGAGATTAGTTTTGGCAGGAAAATTGAACTTCTCTGAGCCCCATTATAAAATATATGTTTTATATATTATTAAAATACATTTTTATTTTATAACATCTAATTTTATAATTATTAACATCTTTAAACCGGCCAGACCTGATTGTGGACCTTGCGCATCCAATTTAACACCCACTCTGCTTTTAAAAAACATAGTTAAATCGTGTTACCATACATATTAACTGTATATTTTAAAACATATATATATATATATGTATGGTCTAAATGTACTGTTTAATTATTTAGGATTTATGTTAGTATAAGATAATTAAAGATTTAATTAGACCATCAAGATTGATTGGGATTTATTAAAGTTTCGAAATTAATTTATTGCGGTAAGAAAGAATGAAAGATCATTCCTAAATTTAATGTAGCAAAGTTCCTAGGACCGGTTTATACGGAAGGAATAAAGAGAGAACAACTTCACGTTTTTCATCACATAGTAACGTCAAATTAACCGGCTTATTGTCGTAATTAAGAAACATATTTAACAATTTCCATAAAACAATTGTTTTTTTAGTTGAGGCCAAGCCGAGTCACATAAGCCGACCTAATAATGTTAATAAAGTAAAAAATTTAAAATAAATAGCACATTCTTATATAGGGGATGTTACGAATATTCATATAGTGTTCTTAGTCCCCAGTTCCAACGTTTCCTTTGTACGTAATAGTTTATTTCACACTGAAATGTATTATTATATTTCATTTTCAGTTACTAATTAAGAATTAAAGGAAAGTATTCAAATCTAACACTAAACTAACCAAAATCATAAATCCTAGTTTAAGTTCACATATTAAAGAATTCAAGTTTCTAACTGACAATTTTTTTTTTCTGACTCTATTCTATATTCGAAGATTAAATTAATTTTGTATGTTAAAAAATTATATATTCAATATAAGGATTTAGAACATTAAAAACGGTGATATCATTAATAACTCCTAATCTAGTTTTTTATGGCACATACTCCTAATCTAGTTTGACAATTACTTTTCACATCTTTACCATTAAATTATAATAATGACCAAAAATATATATTTAAATATATAAACCCAAAATAAGAGTACTGCACTCACTTCATTTCTCCTAATAAATTAAAGCCCATCTTAAAAAAGATAACGAAGTAGCAACTTTGCATCATCTCTCTCTCTCTCTCTCCCTCCCTCTCATTCTGAAATAGATGAAGTAGAGAAGTTAATGTTCACCAAACTTACTGTAAAGTCTGAAACTTTCTTCCTTCTTCTTCTTTGCTTCATTCAAGTAAGTCTCTGATTTGCCTTCTCTATTTCTGAAATCTTCTCTCTGCATATTTGTCTTCCATGGCTTATACCCAATAAGAAAGGAGACTTGTTTCTCTCAAGCATATTTGTTTCCTCAGATAATGTATAACATGTGTGTATGCACAGTCTTTTTTACTTCTGTCTTCTAAATCTATTCCTTAAGTAACATTTTATGTGTTCTTGATATTTGCAGATTAAACGCTCAAGAACCAGAGGATTTGTCTCAGATCTAGTGACAATAGTGAGATAGATTTGAATTTCGTTACTAATTCAAGAAAAAAATGAGTAAAGAAGAGTTTATGAAGATCCAGGTTTGCTCATTGTTATATTGTTTCCCCGTTTTTTGATGTTTTATATATTCTGACAGTAACATGAAAATTTACTCTGTTCTTTTGGTTGTTGTGTAGACTTGTGTTCTTAAAGTGAACATTCACTGTGATGGTTGTAAGCAGAAAGTGAAGAAAATCTTGCAGAAAATTGAAGGTAAAAAAAAACAAAATCTTCCAAAATTTTGACTTTGAGAAAATATTTCATTTTAATTCAGACCAAATCTTATGTCATCAGATTTGACTTAACACTCCAAAGTCTTTGATCGTAGGTGTTTTCACGACAAAGATAGACGCAGAGCAAGGGAAAGTGACTGTATCTGGAAACGTAGACCCATCAGTTCTGATCAAGAAGCTCTTGAAATCTGGTAAACATGCCGAAATTTGGGGAGCTCCAAAGGGTAATAACAACAATCAGAACCAACCCAACTTGGCCAATCAGTTTAAGGGCATGCAGATTGATCACGGCGGCAAAGGCGGTGGTGGTAACGCCGGTGGGAACAATAACAAAGGCCAAAAGGGCGGAGGTGGTGGTGGAGGTGGTGGAGGTGGCGGTGGTGGTGGTGGCGGTGGTGGTGGGCCACCGAAGATGGTTCTACCGCAGTTAACTCCACAACAGATGCAGCAGTTGAATCCTCAGCAGCTTCAGCAGCTACAACAACTACAGCAGATGAAAGGGTTTCAAGATCTGAAGCTTCCTCCTCAGTTAAAGGGTGGTCCAGGTCCAGGGCCTGGCTCTGTTCCTATGAACAAGAATCCTCAGATGCCTGTTAATCCTAATCAGAAGGCTGTGAAGTTCAATGTTCCTGATGATGATGATGATGAAGACGATTTCAGTGACGAATTCGATGATGAGTTTGATGATGATGATGACGAGTTTGATGATGATTTGCAGGACGATGAGTTTGACGACCACCCACCTCCGCCTAACAAGATGAAGCCTATGATGGGTGGTGGTGGTGGTGGTAACATGATGATGCCTAATAACATGATGCCTAACATGATGATGCCTAACGCTCAACAGATGTTAAACGCTCATAAAAACGGTGGTGGTGGTGGTGGTCCTGGACCCGCCGGTGGTAAAAGTGAGGGTAAAGGTATGCCTTTCCCTGTTCAAATGGGTGGCGGTGGTGGAGGAAACGGTGGTAAGAAGGGAGGTCCCGGTGGAGGTGGTGGTGGTGGTGGCGGTGGTAATATGGGGAATCAGAACCAAGGCGGAGGGAAGAACGGTGGTAAAGGCGGTGGTGGTGGTGGTGGTGGACATCCGTTAGATGGAAAAATGGTCGGAGGTGGCGGCGGTCCTAACGGTAATAAAGGAGGTGGCGGAGGCCAGATGAATGGCGGCCCCAACGGTGGCAAAAAGGGTGGTGGAGGAGGTGGTGGCAGTGGAGGAGGATCCATGAGTGGGGGCCTCCCGCCGGG
Organism: Crucihimalaya himalaica; assembly: GCA_004349715.1. Classification (NCBI taxonomy): domain Eukaryota; kingdom Viridiplantae; phylum Streptophyta; class Magnoliopsida; order Brassicales; family Brassicaceae; genus Crucihimalaya; species Crucihimalaya himalaica. The sequence continues at coordinate 2,419,080 of SMJT01000009.1, forward strand.
TTTCCGTCCAATGGGAGGCGGTGGAGGACCTCCGACCATGAGTATGCCAATGGGTGGTCCAATGGGTAGTCTACCACAAATGGGTGGTGGTCCTGGTCCAATGGGTAATAATATGCAGGCAGTCCAAGGATTACCAGCAATGGGTCCAAGCGGTGGTGGCGGCGGTGGCACATCCGCGGGAGCGCCACCAGGATATTTCCAAGGCCAAGTTCCTGACGGAGGCGGACAAGACTCAATGCCAGGAAATCCCTACTTACAACAACAGCAACAGCAGCAACAACAACAATACTTAGCGGCGGTTATGAACCAGCAACGAGCAATGGGCAATGAGCGGTTCCAGCCGATGATGTACGCTCGACCACCGCCAGCTGTCAACTATATGCCACCTCAACCGCACCAGCAGCATCCATACCCGTATCCGTATCCTTATCAACACCCACACCCGTATCCGCCTCACAATGGTGACCAGTATTCTGATTACTTCAGTGATGAGAACACATCAAGCTGCAATATTATGTGAACAACAACAAAACTTTCCATAGTTTGTGTCCGGTCTGTGATTATACATGGAAATGGTTTTTTCTTTTTCATAATTATTGGGGGTTCTTAGAATCCTTCTTTTTTTCCTCCAACGGATCGATCCTAAGTTATATTAGGATTTTTTTTTTAATTTGTGATAGTTCTTAAGTAATTTATAGAATCATAATATAAAATCAAACGAATATTTTATATTTAGTACTTGTCCTTTTTTTTCTCTGGGTTCTTACTTTCTTAATGAGATCCTAGTGTTCATATGTTGTTTATATGTTTCAGGAAAAAAATAAAAAATAAAGCCATAATGGAATGATTTTCTTTTATCTAAAGTTCTGTGACTCATGATATTTGTTTTTTTTAATTATATTATTATAAAGAATATACACAATTGCGATGAACAAGTTTGGTAGATACTAGATACCAAAACCCTTCAGAAAATAAAATCCGACTGCGATAAGTGATATTGACGCTTTTGAATCAATAATTTAACTCTTTTTTAAAAAAATGAAAAAGTTTAATTAATTGTTTACTTCCTCTTGCAAACTGAGCAAAAATAATGGAATTGGACTTGTGTCCCACCCACTATTATTTTAGATCATTTTGTCCAATTGGTTTTGGCTTTAATTTTTTCACTTTTATTATTAGGTTTGAATAGATTTCTAAAAGGAAAGAGATTACAACGACAAAAGTAAACAGATCAGTTGTCTTTAAATAAAAATAAAAGGAGACAACAATAAGAAACGCTGATAGTGAAGGATGGCAACATTTGCTTTTCAAGTATTCGTTAAGTAAATTCTTAAAAAGTTATACTACAATTTAGCCCTTCTCACATTTACACTAACTATAGAATATAGTAATATATACACCGAGATATATCGCAATTTTAAATTTGGTCGCGGCACAACGAGGCGTTTGGAAATGTTAGGTTGATTTGAGTTAGCCGGTTTAATCTCTTTACAAAGTCAAAGCCGGTTTAATCTCTTTACGAGTGAAAAAACAAAAGATGATCATCATAGTCATCTTCGTTAGGAATATGATGATGTATGACTGAATGATCAACATGGCGATGATGATGATGATGGAGGATGAATGGGACCTCGAGAAGTGAAATTAAATGTGCTTGCGGCAGCTATTAGTAAATCGCGTCACAGAGACACAGACTCAGCACACGTTTCTTCTTCTTCTTCTTCTTATGCTTTTTATGTTTATTTACGTGACAGTAACACACAAACTTATTTAAGAAGCGCTTTGGATTCGCCCAGATTTTGCTTCTTTCATACGTACTCTTCTTTTTCTTTCCTTTTAAAACTCTTATTTTATCGTTTTCCCCAAAAACTGGTTTGTTTTCTTATTACGTAAATAATCAGATTAATAATTAATGGACCCAAAAAAAAAGTGTTGAAATGAGAAGACAAGTTAAGGCATCAGAACACAGGCAGCTCGAGGTCCGACACTTGTGTTATCATCTCTTGTTTGTTTGCAGTTCCAACACTATCCTCACGGCGATTTACTTGAGTTTACCACCTTACTGCGTTACCACTTTACCCACTAAAAAGTAAAAACATCCGTTACGGATATTGACAAATCAACCCATCTTTTTCCCCTGTTTTCTCTTTGGGTCCCAACCCATAGTTTTTTATTTTGTCCCTTCATATTATTCATTTCATTATTTAGCCATGGCCAAAAGCGAAAAAGTGAGTTCACATATTACCATAAGAATGTTTAGTTTATCGTCTCTTTAGGAAACTTAATTAGTAATCTAATTTAGGGATTTTTACGGAAACAAATACAGCTTTAACTTAAACTTTCAAAATGTTAGAATTACTTACCAAAGAATGTTATGTTGTCACAAAAAGGAGGTTTTACATAATCAGTTTTTATTTTTGTCATCAATTATCTTATTAATGAAGTTATAGCAAAATACTACTTTTTTTTGTTCCAAAATAAGTGATGTTTAAGTTAAAAACACAAAGATTAAAAAATAATAAATATTTTATTTTTTACAAAAATCTAACCAATAGAAAAAAATAATGCAGAATTCAAATGATCATAACTTATTAAATTAATATAAATTATACGTAGAAAAGTGAAAAAATTAAATATTTTGAGATAAATTTTTTGTTGGAAGTACTATAGAGTAAATGAAACCAAAGTAGTTCAGCTTCGGCTACAAGCTGATCTAGTCAGATAAGCTTCGGGTTCGGAACCATCCAATAAGAAAGCGCCAAGTCATGATCAATTGAATAATTGAGAGTTATAACGTCTGCATCACAGTCGTCCGATTGAAGATCTCTCAGATGGCGCCAGAGAGAGAAGCTCGGCTGTCGAGGAGACCGCGTAGGACCCTACACTTGGCTCCTCCTTCACTGCGCTTGCTCACCGGTTACGAAACCACCAATGATGACGTGATGTGTTGTGTTGGTTAACGCCGTTAAAATGCCATAATTGTCATGTCACACGTAAATTATGAATAGACATTTTTGATTATATTATTCTGGTAACCATTCCGGACCGCACTAAAAAAAAAATTATTATATAAATTATACCATATTTATCCTATAATTGTTCTATGCATTATCATTCTAAACCTATATATAAATATATTATAATGTCTTTTAAAAAAGAATGGCCACGTAATTATAAAGTTGGTATATCCTTCATAATTACAATCAGAGAAAAGTAGCTTTATGAATTAACGCAAATGTTCCCTAGTCGTACCATGAAAACCTGCACACCAGTCGAATTGCGGGCACTAGCCGATTCATCAATTCGTTTATTTAACGTAAATTGGATCATTAGTTTTTGAAATCAATATACTCTACTTTTCCCCCATTTTACGTGGATCATAAGTTCTAACCATTTAAAATTTTAAATAATCAGAATCCTAAACAAGTAACCTTATATTTCACTAGCTGCAGTTACCTCGTCTACTTTTTTTTTTTTTTCAAATGAACTCGTACGAGTACAAACGTGATTGTCTTATTTTTCGATAATGAATGAATACGAACACAAATAAAATGTGAAAGAATAGTCAGAGTTAAGTTCTTCGCATACTTTCTTAGGATGATGTTCCTAATGAACATAATCAAAGCAGTTTACAACCACCAAAAAAACATAAATCAAAAAGTTGCAAAACATATAAGATTTCTAACATGCCTGATCAAACTTACATTAGTTTTTTTTTTGAATCATCATATATAGTAGACCTTTTTGGCATGCATGTAGATCATCTTTATGATATATATACTTATATATAGATGTATTTGAGATAATAAAAAACGACATGCAATAAGTTATTTTTTTGGTGCAGGCATTAAAAAATAGAGACGGATGTGACAGAAACAGAAAGAGCGTGTGTGATATTGATAGCCCCGAAAAGAGATTATTGGAGAAGGAAGTGAGCACATGGAGAGGCTCGTTTGTGTTTCCGATGATGTAAGAAGGAATATTACAAACCAACAAAAGTCAAATCTGTCTTATTTGGAACTCAAGAATCTGAATCGGTTTTGACAACAAATCAATCGGAGCACTCAGAAATATAGGAAGAAAAATGAGAAATTTTCACTTTTTTGGAAAAGAAAAATATAAGGACATTGTTTTAGACAAACTGATAAATTTTCAATAAGCTTAAGTCTCGACTTCACTCAAGAGGAATTACAAAAGGAAAATACACGATAACAAGACAAGAAGTGCCTGAAAATACACCAAAAAAAAAGGTAAACTAAAGATAGATTGAAGATACAATTCAACAAACAAAACCAAAAAAATCGTAAAAGAAAGATCCCAAAAATCTGAAGGATTACAAGTTTTACAACGAAGACAGAAGAAATGCGATGAAGATCTTTGCAAAACCGTCCACTTCTTAAAAAATGATTTTAAATAAAAATGTTTCAAATTACATATTCATATAAACTGATTTTAACATCAAAGAATAGATACATGTTAAATAAACGATTTATACATGTTTGCCGGAATGTAGGATCAATTCATAAGAAACATATACTTAACCATAATCTTAGTGTAAAGTAATAGCAGAAATATTTTTAAAATAGTCTGAATTTGTTTTTGTGGCTACATATATGATTAACTAAAGTAAAATCATCAATCTGAACTCAAACTCGTATAAGTTGGATTTGGATTCGAATTAGCATAATTAATATACGTTGCTCAAAATTTCAAACCTTCCTTATATCAAAGTTAACTTCTTCTTCTTGACATCTACTCGCATTCATCAATATTCTCTAACCATTCCAAAGTGGTCAGTGCATAGTTCTGTTTTCGTAAAACGCATTATCTTAAATGTCTTCGTATCAAACCTAGCAAATAAAAATCAATTATTCACTGAAATAAAAACTAAATTTAGTGCACTCTCCACCTTCTGCTTCTTTTTATTAATATATTTTGTTTCTCATATTTGGACAGCTTCCCATTATAAAAGTTATTAATCTGTTGACTTTCTTCGGACAGAAGAAAAGAGAAAAATTAAATGGATCACGTGAAGCTGATATAAGAAGCAAAGCAGAGACCACTTTGACAAATAACTAAGCAAGTATGCTAAAAAGTCTTTGACTACTAATAATTGAACCACACGCTTTCTTACAGTTTTTTTTAATTAGTTACCAGTTTTAGAGTCTGTATAGTTTTCTCTTTATGCTCTGCGATTTCTTCCAAAAAAAAAAGAATTATTTTTAAATGTTGTTTGATTTAAGCAAATGTACACTAACACTAAAAGCCGAGTAGAATTTGCACTCCCGAGTTTTCGCTTAACATGGTGGACTCACAAGTCACAATTCTTGTAGTGCAAATCAATAGCGGGAAAATAAATTCTAACGGCAAAAGGAAAAAAAAAACTATACACAAATTAACGGCTAGTATTCAACTGTTCAAAAAAAATTATGTTGTCATATTTATCAAAAAAATTAAAAATATGTTGTCATATTTTATTTTTAAAAAAACTCCATAAATATAGAAGAAAACCTATGACATTTATAATCCTGACGTAGAGCATGTAGCAGGTTCGGTCCATAGCGGTAAAAGAAGTCATGACTTCGTGCTTCAAACATATTTGGGGATAAATTTACATATATACTATACTATATATATAAGTAAAACATTTGTATAGGCACAGTTTTTTTATTTAGTATACATTCGAAAACGTTGGACCGACGATGTCATGTTATAGCCAACAAATGTGCCTGCCTAAAATCGATGTTCGACAAACAAAATAATGAATACAGAACTATCACTTTCTGTTTAAACTATTTACAAACTTAGAAACTTTGGATTTTTTACATTAATTTTTGTTTGTAGGGGTTCATTCGTCATTCCAACAACGTTAGTTTATTAAAACGTTTGAAAATATAAATAAATTAAGAGTATGTATTTATCAAGTTGTTATAAATCAGATAAAACCAAAAACCGAATTTATTTAGGAAAACACAACAGTAGAAATGCGAACTGTACAATTAGACAGTATGTACAAAAATGTATTATAGTTTGTTCAAGCTCTCTATGTCAGTCTCATCAATGCACGTAAATATTTCGATATCTCAGTCGGTTTTCTAATCTACTAACACGAGAAATTTGTTCGTATTATATTGATTATATCAATGTGAAAATAGATGGTCTCAAGACTGTACTTCAATATATATATCTGCATACATGGACTGCATCATTACTCTTTAACGTGCATTTCGTAATGGTCGACTTTAAGTATGCATGTAGTGTGTAAGTAAGAGAGCTGAGGGAATCAAAGCAACAGGACACGAACGGGTCACGGGCAAGAGGAAAACTTAAAATACTAGAAAACAATTGAGAAAAGAATATGCATGAAGTATAATAATGAGAGGCAGTGAGATATTTTGGTGGGTCAATATGGAGATATAGATATTGCTTATTTAAGAGCCCAAAATGTGGCAACAGCCTTTTATTCTCTTACAAATCATAATTTGATATTCATATATAAAGAAGCATTATTTATGTAAATTTGTATGTAATTAATGTATAGTGCACACATTATCAATTATCATATGATCCAGAAAAAAAAACTCATAAGAAAAGACTTGTCCTTGTAGTGCATATGATTGATTCAACTTAGTGAGTGGGCTTTAATGGGTCGATACCAATCCTTTACTTTATTTCCTGTTTATTAGTACGAAGGTATACACTAAAACCTCTATAATTAATATACACTATAAATTAATAAGTTTTTTCGAAGTCACAGTCAAATTTAACATAATTTAATAAAATAATAATTTTTATATAAATATATGGTTCAAACAATACGATAAATTAACAATTATAAATCTTATACTTAAAATAATTTTATATAATATGAATATATTATTGTTTATTTATTTTTAAAATTAAAATCTCGTTAGATCTCATCTGTAATTTTTTTTATTGCATCGACAATTTTTGGTGTTTTATTTAAAGTTTTCTTTACATTTTTAATCCGTCATGATTGATTTTGAACCACGTTTTAAATGAGAAATAATTGTCAAGTTTAAGTGTGAAAAAATTAAGATGACGTAAAAAATGTTTAAAAAAATTATTAAAACAAAAAAAGTCTAGTAAAAGACGAAAATAAATAAATACTAAGAAAAAATAGAATTTAACAAATTATATATAAAACATTTACAAAAATATAAGAAAGTTCAAATAAAATAAAATTTTAAATATTATGAAAATAACTTTTGTTTTTAATTAATAATTTATTATCATCATAAATGATTAATTATTAATTTATAATAAATTATCAATAACTTAAAATCTTTATAAAATTATTAATTTTTAGAAGTTTTACTGTATTTATATGTTACATGTATATGAGTTGAAATTGTCATAATCGAACCCCAGACATGTTTCTGGTAGCACCACGTGAAAGATAGGATAACATTTATATAACTAAACAAAACAGGTCAGAGTTCACTTCACCCAACTCCCATCAAATATCTTGCATTTTTAATGGATTATGTAATTTGTTTTATTATTTACTCACCCCACTCCAGCCTTTTTAGCAATTCATTATGAGATATATAACTTATTTAGTTATTCATAAATGTTTAGTTCTGTACCAAGATAAAAAAACAATTATTTTTTTGCCTGCATGTGAATTCGGGGGAAAATATCTTTGAAATAGTCTGTTATTTTGAATTATTATTTGCTGCTATACGAATAAAAGATATGTTATGATCTAGTTTTTTAATAGAATATATGATTTATTTCCATTATGTGATTAGATGACATAGTTTCTTAATTGAGACCATAAAAATTAGGCCAAAAATATTGAAAATGGTCAACTCAAGTTACGGTCAAATCTTTAAATTAACTATTCTTTGTTTTAGTCTTACGTGTGGATTTACAATGACCAGACTAAAAATCAAATGTTGATAATTCAATTGCAAGAATATTAAAAACGTACGACAAAGATTAAAAATATAAAACTGTACTATAATATAATCAGAATAATGAGTTAAGTACCGGTTAGACTGGTGTTGTAGGGGACTTATATAAGAATAAGAAGAAGGAATTAGTGAAGGAGTTTAAAGTAATTAAATGATAAAGTGAGTTAAAAGAAGAGTAAGACTTGTAAGAGTCAAAGTGAGGAGTTCGAAGTAGAGATGGCTCAAGACCCAATACGGTCTAGTGTCAGTGATGTTCACATGGCAATGTCCATTCACCGGTTTATCCATTCATCAATCTTCAACGGCTAAACCTTTTTCCACTTCCCATCGAATGACCGGCAAAAGCTAAACAAAATTACGCAATTTAATGTCATGTGTTTGGACATAATTGTGATTGTTTATTTTTCGAAGTCGTTTTTGTATTTTTCGAAGTCGTTTTTGTATTTCACGGTTTAATTTTTATGCCTATAAATAGACATTCAGTTTTTTTTTTCTGTTTCTTTGGTTTTATTATTTGTGTTTCCTTTCTTTGTTTTTTTTGGCTAAAATGCCTTGTCTAGTTTGGAGTATTTTATTGAATTGCAGACAAATATTTTCTATTGGTTCCAACAAAAGCCGATACTGTTCGATTTTTCATTTTGGATATAGAGCTGGTTTGTTTCTTGATGAAAATAAGCACAAACGGAAAAAAATCATATTGATTCCAATTTAATTATAACATTATTCAAATTAGTTGGACTGTATCACCTTGTTTTAAGTTGTTTTATTTTGTATTGAAACATGATTATTAGCAAATTCGTATATGTAACATAATGGTTTATCCTAATATTGTATCACCTGAATTTATATCGAAAAAATGTAATTTACCTATAAAAAAAGGAGCAGAGGCCTTTTGACAAAAAAAAAAAATTGTCAAAAAAAAAAAGAAACAAATTCTGATTTTGTTTACATTAAAAATTGTTAAGTTTTGGTTCTAATATTTATATATGTCAAACTCGGTTTCAGACTGCGAGACGAAGTTAATAAAATATTGCATACAACCAAGGATTTACCTTGTACTTCGTTTCGTGCTAATGAAGTTTTGTAATATCTAAAACTGTAAGTTTTTTTTTGCTGTTGTTGTATATACTAAAATTTTAAATTAGTCCTAAAAGATGTAAAATTAGTCGAAGCCACCACAAGAAAGAAGAATACTTCATTTGTAATAAACTCTAATTTCCTGAACGTTGAAATCCCTTTTATCGTCTAATATATAGTGGTTGAACAAACTCAGTATATAAATACACACGATATATTAAATACCAGCCAATAATTAATATATATATATATATATATATATATTTTGGGATGGTTAAGCACTTACTAAATTGTTACTAGTACTTAGTACGTCCTCCTATAAACAAGAGGGATTGGCCCTAAAATATGACCGACAAAACCCTTCAATTACGCGCTACAAATTGTTTTTCTTCATATTCTTTTTGCTAATTCCTAAGTTTTGAACCCAACTATATATTTGATTAATAACATTATTCCCTTAAATTTAAAAGATTTGCCGATTTCACTTCAACACCGAATAATTCTTCACTGACTCCTAAGGTATATTGTTACACTTAGAGCAACTCCAATGTAACACCAAAACACCAAATTTTGGTGTAAAACATCTCCAACCCAACTCTATAATTTACACCAAATATTTTTTTTTGGTGTTTTGTGAATAGTGTCACACCAAATTTGGTGTGACACTATTCACAAAACACCAAAAAAATATTACTATTTTATTGTTGCTTTTATGTTTAAAATATATTTAAATTGTTTTTTATCAATTAATTATTAGTAATATGATTAAATTGTTGTTTTTCATATGATTATCACTTTATTTTTGATAATATAAAATTTAATTGTAATTAATACAAAATATTGATTAGAAAAATATATATTAATAAGCAAAATTATAAAAATACATAACATATTAAAGATAATTACATAATTAAAACACTTAAAACATAAAATTACATAACTAAACACTTAAATCTCACACTTAAAAAATAAAAGAAATCTTTAATTTAATAATATAATAATATAGAATATTGTTTTTAGTGTGAGATTTGGTGTTATGGTTGGAGATGAAAAAAAAAGTAAGACACTAAAACACTAAATTTGGTGTGAATCCAACACCAAATTTGGTGTTTGGGTTGGAGATGCCCTTATAACATTCGCTTTGCCCTTGGTAAAACTTTAAAAAGTTAATACCATACACATACACAATCTATGATCAGTGGTCCAGTGACAATCAATAAATAGTTAAAACGGTACTACAAAACATACTACTAACAAAGCATAAATCGACCATTTAAACCCGACCTTTGGATTAAAGTCAAATGATTTATTGCATTAATACTTATAATGTGAAGGGAAATACGACAAGTAACAACATAGTTGGATCCTCCGCATTTCGAAGAACCATGATATCAAATTCATTACTTATAAAGACGTCCGACCTTAATAATGAGCCTGGAACATTATTTTATACAAAAGGTTAAGAACATGAAAGCCGTAATTATAAGTAAACTACAATCTTAAGTCAAAAAAAATCAACAGATTCTTGATTTGCTTGTTACGTCTTCTGTCAAAAGATCGGATATAAAGTCTTCCAATCTACGAATGAACGGTCAAAAAGGGAAGCTTAAAGGCTACAATTTATTACAAATACGAAAAGAGATTAAACAAACCTTATTATAGGGTTCTATTTCTAAGTATATAATTTACCGGTAAATCTAAATCCCAACGCTCGTCGAGCCGAGCCGGGTCGAGCAGATGAGCTATGATCGGGTGGATCGCATACACATAATTACTCGAAATGGCAAAAGATGACGGGGACTAATCGACGGTGTATATCATCTGTTGGAGGAAAGTTTGTGGGACCTACGTATCTAATATGGGAATCTTTCTGATGTACGGTTGGATTTTCATGCTTGTGGGCCCCACTTTTCTCCATACCTCACCAGTCACCACACCCCCACGCCTCATTATTACACTCTTCTTCTCTCTTTTTATCTCGTTACTAATTATCAGTGTTTTCACGTCCGACCCGGACCTTCGCCCGGTTGATCCGCGATCCGGATGCTATTCCAGTTCAAGTTAAGTGTTAAAATCCGTCCATTTCAAAACCGATAAAATCTAGAAAAATCCGCCATTAACTCGGGATCCGGCGAACAGGTTGAACCGGCCGGGTATTGGATCAAAAAAATTCTTTTGATTTAGAGAATAAATTAATAAAGTATAGGGTTTTATAGTTATATTTAGAATTTTTTCAATAAAGACATACTCTTATATATGTTCTATAAGTGACTTTTATCATTTCTTCCAACTCATAAATAACAAACTAGTTCATCGTTTTATATATGTTTTGTTTTCAAAATCTAATTTATCAGACCGTCATAATCATTTTATATTTTAATTTAATGATTTTTATATTTTCCTAGTATTTTGTCATCAACTCTATATAATTTAAATGTTTTCATATCGTAATAATTCATTCTAATGTTTGTGTATTAATTTAATAACGATTATATTGTATCATAAATAATCTATTTGAAATTAAAAAGTATAAGTACTTTATTATTGTTATTGGATTTAGTATGTTTTGTTAAACATGATATCAATATATTTTACTTTAATTTAATAAAACTATATATATATATATATATAATTTTTATGAATACATTAAAATTATTAAACCGCGGTTGATCCGGGTGGACCGGATGACCCGGTGATCCGGACACTACTCCGGTTCATTGTTTGGGTCGGGTTTAAAAACATTGCTAATTATATTTATGATTTAGAAACAAAATTATGAAAAGGTTGAAAAAATCAATTAATAAAACGGAAAACTCAAGAGTGATAAAAAAAGAGAGATGAGGAATTAATACATTGGTGGGATATGAATGAAAAGGAGAGAAGAGTTGAAAAGAAATATAAAAAAATTAGTGGGTACATATGTTTGAAAGTGGTGTAGTGTAAATAGGAGTTATAAAAAGTGATTGGTACGAAATGCTTAACTTAAAAAAGAGAAGATCACAGAGAATCTGAGGACTGTAAATGCACAAAATCCCTCCCGATGACTTTGTATGATAAGGACACCACCATACATTGACACACAAAGAGACAGGAACAGCAAGTGGAACATGTGAGTGATTGCACAACATCATCATATGTGTCGTTTTTATTTTGTTGAGGGCAAAGTTTTTATTTCATATACGACGTTTTAGTAGTGTACACTGTTCTTTTATTGTGTTTTTTTTTTTGTGAAATGCATACTAATCATGATGGATATACTGTGTGTGTGTGTGTTTTTTTTGTAATGTTGTTGTTGTTTGGAATTGAATCCTAAATATCTTGGTTTACCAAATTAAATCCATCAAGACTGAAATTTTACGTTGCTGAGAATGTTCATATTAAGGCTCTAAATAATAAACAGAAGAAGGCTAAATCGAATATAAGAAAATGAAATATGACTGACAATAAATATTATTATTCAGTATTTTTGGTGATAAAGAATTTATAAAGGAAAATCATTTAAACCTTCTATTATTTATGGCAAACAAAAACAAAACTCTCTCTTGTTTTGTTTTTTTTCTGAAAAAGCAAACACTTTGCATCGTACATAATAATAGGATTCCCTCTGATTTAAATAGTTGATTTGGACAAGTTGATTTACCAATTACCATATGGGAACTTGAGTGGCTATTTGAAATGAAATTTTCTCCGTGGTTAACTTTGCCTTTGTGAGACATCTATGTGTGTGTGTGTATGTAACGTTTTGATTAGTCGGCGACACTTTTATAAAACAAATTGGGCCGAAACTTCATTCAGATGCATATGTAATACAAGAAGGGATAAATCATATGAATAGGTAGGAGATGAATTGATATCAGTGTATGAGTTTCTTGGTATCATTGGGCTTGGATTGATTTCAATGTTTAAGTCAATACTTTCAGTTTAGATAAAGGCCTAATACTTCTTTCTTTTTTTGGCCCATTAACAGCTCAACCTTCAAATATCTACGACTGGTAAGAAGAGGAAGATTTACGAAAACTATTTATGTTGGACATCGTGAAAAGAGCCTTGTCATAGAAACTAAAGTATCAAGTATTTGTTTTGTAACTGTGTATTCAGTATCAGTTGAGTTGGTTTTTTTTCTTTTCAAATCCTAAACCATCCTATATAAGATATCTACTCCATTATTGCATATGGTATATGAGATACAATGCCCCTAGACCCGAGATAGTGGTTTGTTCGTAAAAGATGTTCCTTCTACATCTGGTACATATGATGCAAGAGACATTAGCCCATTTGGGCCAAAAAATAACCCAACGCCTTTATCTTCTTCTTTTCATCTTAACTCGTTATTAATAGGAATTTTACATCTTCATATCTTTTTACTTCATCCCAAACACAAGAATTGAAAATAGAATATATTGTAAATTTTACATTTTATCTATGAACTCTACTTAAGCTATACAGAGAGACAGACAGCAAAAAGCACCAGTGGTCTAGTGGTAGAATAGTACCCTGCCACGGTACAGACCCGGGTTCGATTCCCGGCTGGTGCAAGGTTTTTTAAAATATTCAACTCATTCCTCTCTCGTCAAATTAGTTAAAGCGCTTGTGGTAGATAAAACGGGTAATCTTTGTTCTACGGAACAATTAAACCTGCAAAGAAGGGTTTTGAGGAGTCTTATCTGCCATATTTTACGATTCAGTCGGTAAAACAACTAAATTACTTTATACTTGGGGATTAACTCGTCTGGTAAATAAAAACAAGAATAGGTAAAAATCACTCGGGTATTCAGTACAAGTCTTAATTGATAAACCCAAATCCGAATAAGTAGTTTGGTATATTATTATGTGGATGTAAAATTTTATAAATACAACCGCTTTTTTAACAAGAAATGGATCCGATCCAGTCTGGTTTTCCATATACATTAGAAATATTAAATCTTATTAGATGCTCTTTCGAGGTACTAATCAATTATTAACTTTATTAATATCTGATCGCATTCTAAATAAAATAAAATGAAAAGTTCTGAATAAAGTTGTAGTGGTTGTAAATAAGTTAGTAAAAATTTTATATATATATTTTCCAAAGGTCATACTTCTACGTCCTCGTGGAAACAATTTTGTGTCTCCTCTCCCTGGTTACTTTAATTTTATTTTGCTGGTCCAAATAAAATAATCATACATATGGAGGACACTAAAATAATAAAAAAATATTGAAAAAGATGGAGAGAAATTGAAATGGATTCCTCAAATAAGAAACTTTTCGTTAAGATATCTATCGTACATTTGTCAATTTATGATTGAATTATTAATCATACACGAACTTGGTTTATGAGGACCTATCCTCATTGGGAACTTAAAAACTACAAGAGAACAGAAGAATCTGCTTTGGTTATACAAAAGATTCTGCTAAAACGAGAATGCGAACCTAGCTAGTTCTACGTTAGTATATAGTATTTTATGTTCATTTGTTATGACAAGAAATTAAATGAAAGCAAGAACTCACACTTGTTTCACAAAAACTCACACTAGATGTTAATCCCACATGAGGATAACTTATTTTTGACATTTCATATTTTATGATGATTATTATTGTTGAAAAATTATGTTTTAATATACATAATAAATTATCAAAGCACAACTACAAAATATAAGCTTTAACGTCAAAACTACATAATTTCGTTTAAATACAGACAGAAAACATCTCGCATATTTATAATTATTCAGATGACTATATGGTCAACTTACATAGACATGCTAAAAAAATATTGAGCCTTTGTCGAGGCACTAGCAATAAAATACAGAAAAGCATGTGTTAATGTATTTAATGATATATGGACCGCAGTCCCATATATTTTTAAATCCATACCTTTATATTGTCGTGTAAAACTAGCGCAATAATTCTTAGTATGAGACTTTTTTTCGAGGTACTAGCAATAGAAATACATAAAAGCATATGCATCATGCATGTGTATTTAATGATATGATATCTTTGATGCATTCCCATATATTTTCCAGATGTATCTCGTGCAATAATTAAACATTTTTGTGCTTCTCCTCGGGTCACTTTAGTTTTTTTTTGCTGGTCCAAGTACAATAAACATAGTTCTCGAGGACAGAGGACCCATGCTCATTTGTTTTGGAGGATTAGAAAACTAAAGAAGGTCAAGAAAAATCTGCTTTGCTTTATTATACTAGAAATACAGCTAAAACGAGAAAGCGAACCAAGTTCTACGTTATTGTATGTCGGCAAGTTCACGTCTTCTCCTTCTCATATTTTTAACGATTTAATGTAATCAGTGTTTTTTAATATAAATAAAAACAATAGAGCCTTAAGTCCACAGTGTTTTATGGGACCAGGCTAAATAATTTTCTCTCTACTACCACATCTGATTGGCTTTAAGTTATTTGAAACGAAAATGAGATGCAACATCGATATCGATCACGTGCATTAGAAAGGTGATAACCTTTCCACAGCGCAAGAAGTGTTGTGAAGCAAAAGAGAAGAAGAGAAAGAAAATTTGGAAGCTTTGAGATCGAACTCCACCAAATTATCTTCCATTTGAAACCCTCCGATCACTACCGGGTTCTTCGGATTCACACCTCCGTCCACAAACCCTAAACAAACCACATTTTTATTCACCTTCACCAGGGAGTTAGACCCGTAGATCCTCCACTTAGCCCCTCCTCTCAGCACCAGGTCGATCACGGGAACTCCACGTCCTCCATTGGAGCGGAAGCACGCACCAAAAGGCTTCACGGCGGGAGCTTTAGCCATCTTGACGTTTCCGGCGAAGGCTGTAAGAAGAGCCTTGTAAATGGAAGTTTGCAACACGGTGTAAGGAGCCAGAGTGCTGATCTTTGTGGCTCCATGGAGTATAGGAACGGTCTTTCCACCGGTTTGGATAGACTTCACATCGATTAAGTACTCACCGGACTTGTCATCACCGATCAGAGGCGTGGAGGCAAATATCTTAGAAACATCTTTTGAGTAAGGCAGATAATAATATTCCCCTTTACCGATCCAAAAGCCACCAGGATACATTTTTGAACTCTCGGTGGAAGGCAAACAAAGAGCCATCTTAAGAGGAAGCTTGTACATGGAGACTAGCTGCGAAGGAATCGACAAGTGAGTGTTAGCGAGACCGATGGTTCCTTTGAAAGGACCACCATCAGTGCAGGTCAAAGTCAGCGAAGAGCTCTTTTCAGAGTCCTCAATGTATACTCCATTGTATGTGTAGAAAACCGGTACGGTGTCTCGGAAGAGCCGGGCGTTGTCGGAGGAGCGACACAAGGTCTTCCTCTTAGTGGTGGTGTTGTTGGGACAGGAGAAGCTCGGGTTTGCGTAGGTGCATCTCGTGGAGCCGCATCTGATGGGGTGGAAGGAAGTGGATTTGGCTGCTGTGGCGCAGTTTTGCAATAACGGTGCGACTCCGTTGAGGTCAAGGACGTATTCTTGGCTGGAACTTGAGCCAATGGACAAAGGGATGGTGTATATATTTGTGGCCTTGTCTTTCCTAATAACATGTAGAAATGACTGAAACTTTTCCAATGAGTGTGATGTCTTTGTGAGGTAGAGAAAAACAAGTGAGAGGAGAAGGAAGATCACACGAGGAGCCATTTTTTTAGGGTTGAGATTTGTTACTTGGGGCTGTGCTTGTGATGTGAATTACTAAGACTAACCATTAAGTATATTTATAGATTGATAATGGGTCCTCTTCGTTTCCTTTTGCAATTTAGATTTTAACATTACGGTAAGTTTCCGTATGACAGTCAGAACTCAGAAGCATCTTACCACGTGGTCTTATTTTAATATCAAAATAGACCATTTGTTTTTTTTTAAGATGCCAAACAAATAAAATATAGTGGTAAGAGATTTCTTACAGAATATTTACGTTTTCAGAAACATATCAAACGAATCTCAAATCAGAGGTAGTGGACTTGATCAACAACGAAAAGGTCAATTTTGGAGCTTACAATTGGATAGAGGGGAGGTTAAACACAGGAAAGACAAATTCGGAGAAACTCAGTTGTTAAAAGTGCTTTCACTTAATTCGATTCATTCATAATGGAGGGTAAGAAAGTCATCGTCGAAATGGACTCGAGTCACACATTGTGATTTGGGGCACTCCTAAAATTACGTGTCTATCATACTGTTTTGAATACTTTTAATCTTAAATATATATGTAAATTAGTATATTTTAATACTAGTTTATTTAATAGAAATTGGATTAAGAAAAACATTTTTTTTTAAAAATATATATATATATATTTATACACGTAAATGAGTATATATAAATATGTTGTTATTCTTCTTTTTTGTTAATTTTTTTTATTTAATTGAATAAAGATAAATATATTCTTTTGACATGTGTTGCAATGTAATTGATCAATTTAACACATATCGCAATCATGTTAATGGATAATTCTGAAAAATCAAATATCACATATATGTAAATAATTTTTAGTTGTTTTAATTCTAATTAATAAGGGTAAAACTAGAAATATTACATGAAAATGAAATATCTATTTTTGATGAAACATTTTTTCTAGAAAAAATGTCTATCTTTATAAAACAGGAAAAAATAGAATACAGTATATAGTATTAAGATTTTTACCAAATATAACGTTTCCGGAATGTATTTTTTTCTTATTGAAAAATCCCACTTGGGCTTCGGATCGACATTCGAGGCCTAGATGAGGAATTAATTTCAGATCTATTTAAGTGAATTAGTATACACTTTCTTTTATTATTAAATCCGGCTTTAGCAAAAATACCGCACTCGAGGCAAACAAGAAATAGTAGTATATTATCAGCGTTGCGAGTTTTGAGATTTTTGAGATGAGTTTTTTTTTTTTTTTGATAGAGAAAAAGTATTCAAAATGGTTTCTCTTGGTCAAACACATTTACACTGTATACAAATATTTAACTATTTATTGCTATGCTGAGTGGTAATCTAGACTGTATACATATTGTTAAGAATTCAGAGGCTCACACGTAATTATTTTATGAGCTTGAACCTTAGCAAACCAATACCTGAAGTTGTTTGATGTAGAACAAACTGAAACAAAAAGTAAAACAGAGAATGAAGCAGAGTCTAGAGAAGGAGATGGGAGCACACACACATTTAACGAGTTCAGTAGTGTCATCGTGACACTACCTACATCTCGCCGAGACCTCAGCTCGGAATCCACTATAAACAATCAGAGATACAAGAGATTACAATGTGAAAAACTCATACTAGCTAACACAATAATGCTCTGTACTACTCTCTGATATACTTTGAGAAAACTCTAAAAGCTTATGCCTTTAACAATGGCTTTCTCTCACCCATAGTGATGTGTGTTTCTCTCTGAGCTAAAACCGCTCAACACACTCCCATTCTCACCATTTCGGCTGCTTAGCTTCATCTCTCAATCTTCATATTAGCTTATATATGGGTGACACCTCAACCCTAGTGCACATCCCCAAAACACCCAAGTCTCACACTCTTTTCTTGGGTTTTGTGTCTTGGACAAAACAAAGTCTTCAACTTTATAGCACATGCCTGACCATAAGCTACTCCCTTTGTGTTTATGCTAACACCTACACAAATGCTCTTCTTTGTGGTCCCAAAGCTAACTTAACCATGCTTTGATTTAAACTCACTATGATTAATCTTTTGTGTCAGGATCTGTGTCAGCTGGTGCATCAGACTATCATCTTCACACATATTTAATTATTTACTGTGTTAGTGCTAGTAATCATTAATTATAAATATGAATTTTAATTTTGGGTTGGTTTTATATCAATAGAAAAAAATGATTGTTCATTTTGTCCCACATTTGATAAACGTATCCACTGGCGTAATTTTATCATATTTAATTTAACGTAAAGTAGCATCTTTAGAACGCTGGAGCCGAAAAAAAAATCATTTTAATAATTTTCTCTTTATAAAGATTTAAAATGTGAAATTCAACAAATCTCACGTGTTCTTATAGGTTTATTACCGAAAATGATATCCCGAGTAGTCTCGACCACATGCAGTAGTTATTTCTTCAATTTGTTTTGGAAATACAATTACATATCTATCCGAATGTGTATATCTTAAGTAAGCATCGATCTTTAAGCGATTCAAGAAATTAAGAAAATATATAATCTGTTTAATATATTTTTATTTTGTTGAGTTATGGAGTTAGTCTCGTATATCTCTCCAAGTTGAGGACGAGAACATATAGATTTTTTCGAATTTCACTAGAACATATGATTTTTTGACTTGTCCATGGGTAAGTAATTGGCGCGCTTGAGAAATAGTCAAAACCATACCCAATTAAAAATAAATGTTATCCAAATGACTTTCAAATAAAAGAGTCATCAAAGTTCAAACGAAGAGGAACATGAAAGAATAACCTAAAAAATTGTAGAAACGAAACCTTTTTTCTTATCGAAAATTGTCGAAACTAGATTTTCGTTGCTAACTAAAGCCCTGTTCGTTTCCTCATTTTTCAAACTCATCCAAATGACTCATTTCAATGCTTCATCCAAATGATTCATTTAAATGGTGTTCGTTTCAGTTTTTGTATCTTCAGTTGGATGAATCATCTAAATGAATGTTTGTTTGTTTGGTTATCTTTTATATATCTTCATTTACATCTAAATGAGTTTAGATGAAAAAATGACTAAAATACCCATTATTCCTTCTAATCATATTTTTAAATATTTATCTTAATTATATTAATATTAATTATTGATCTAAAATATATTACAATTTAATAATTTTTAAATTATTATTTTAACATTTATAAATTAATTTTAGTCATGTAGATTCATATCAATATATAAATTAAGATTCAATTTGCAATAAAATTCATTAAACTTCATATTTCTAAAACAATATGAAGCCACAAAACATTCTCTGTTAATGTGTAGCAGTTCTAAGAACAACTTGAAGAAAAACGGTTTCCAACAGCTCCATACCACCTTATAACAAAGCTGAATACAAAAAATTGATATGAAGCCATCATTTACTCCTGATTAAAGCCTCACTTTGCAAGACACAACTTTATTCATCTCTGAATTAACTGCTTCTGATACGCCATCATCTAGCTTTGTTCCCCAACACCGAATCCAGTGATCATCTGTTGTAAGATACAGAAGCCCTTCTAGAATGTCTCTGCCAAATTTCATCTTATTCCAAGTTCATTTGGTCGCCCGTTTGATTTTTCTACCAGAACTTGTCAAATCTGAAAAATCAGAGGAACTATGCCCAGAACAGGTTGAAGATCCTCAAATAAAACACAAACCAACCATCAAAAACTTAATCCGACCATTTAATTTCAAGCCAGTAGTATCACAAATCTGGTTACCAAGTTTCAGCTTGATCAGATTACTTTTAAATCTCCACTCCCTGCCTTTAAGATGCCATCTTGGCACTAACTTCTACAATTCTTTTCCAAATCCGAAAACCAAACTTCCCTCCTTTGATGTTGCAGTTCAGATCCTCTACGCCTTCATTATATCATGCTGGATCTGTCCCTTTAACACCTCCTACAGAAACTTGTTATACTAGCTCACTAAGCCTATATACAACAAGTAAAGGCAACTTTAGTTGTAAAACCCTAATTCGCTTAAGAGAAAGAGGAGAGTCAAAGAGAGATTGTGAATATCTTTAAAGCAAACAGAACATTGAAATAGAAACCCAGTAAAAAGCAGAATTCCAAAGTTACATGAGAGATCACATTATAAACACACATCATAAACACTCCCAAATATAAGAACACTAGACAACTAGAGGATCTAACACAAGCTTCATTCATTGCCCAAATATAAAATGTCTTCAAAAACAATAGCTAAGCATGAACATCAAATTAACAAGACGCANCACAAAGACAAACTTGTAGCAAGAACCCCTTTCAAAACTCAGCATAATCCATTGAAGCATACTTGTCAAGTCTCCCACTTGTACCAGCTTACACCAATACACATTCTGATATACCAGCAACCTCCCATTGCTTCAGCATATCTTCCTGACGCAAAACAGAACTGCCTGACACAGATTTCAAACTGCCTGATGCAGAACAGAAACAACCTTTGTTGTTTCGCCTTTGCTGTCCAATAGACCTGAATTTGTTCATGTATACTTCTTGACTTGATTCACTCAAAGCTGATCTGCAACTCCTTTCAGAAAATCCAGAAAGCCATAATACTTCACAGCCCAATACCCACAAAATTCAAACTTCTAAGGCGTCCATTAGTCCCAAAAAATTTTATGAGTTTCCGAGGCTGTGATTACAACCACCTGCAACTGATTTAACCACACTGACACTTGGCCAATCCCTCGTGAAATCAGTACACACCCTTGTGTTCCAACCAGCTTTCATTCCCAACAAATATGCAAATCTTGAGTAAATCACAATCTTCAATAATCACCATCTCAAATACCTTGTGATTGCAGCGGAATGGGACTTGCTGTCTCCCAACATTGAGTCTTGATATTGATGCTTTGATTCTTACATCAACCTTTCAACCGGTTCTTCAGCATTGATCAAGAAAACACCCATCTTTGATCAAATGCTTCTCTGCTACAGTCTCTGACGCACTTTTTGAGCTGGCAACACATTTCTTGTGAGTAATCTGAATCCTTCTCACTATGTTGCACATACTTGTACCCTTGAAGAACTTAGAGACAACCTGATTTCATAGCCTTGAAATCGCCTCACTTGATTCACACTTCCATTGTGAATCTCTCCTTATGGTACTAGCTTGTCCATGACTTACTTTCACACTCAGTTTCAGACCATAACCAAAGCTTTCTCCTTTGCTTTTTCTGTCTCCTCATGTTGCTACCTCTGTTCACAATTCTTTTGAACCAGAAAACCTGCAACTGCAACAGAAACTGCAACAGCTTTGTTCTTCTTCATCCCTGAGCTACCTTGTGAACTGCTTCATGAACCACCAAAATGAGTCTTACAACTCATTCTCCTCAGACTTGAGCTGTTAACCAAGCTGTTAGCTTGATTTACAACCAGAGATACTCTAATCTCCATAACGTTTCTCAGCACTTGAGAAAACACATGATGCTTCACCAAAGAAAGAGTCTTACGGCTTCTTCTTCTCTTTAGCACCATTTACCAAGAGCTTTTACTTGCTGTTTCACCTGAGACGTTTCTTGTCTCCCCACAACAAAGCTCTCCAAGGAAAAGAAAGTGAACTCTCAAAGGAAAGGAGCCTTCTTGCTCTACTCTTCCAAAGATCCAACATTTTCACTTCTTTTCACTTTCTTCCTTTCTCTAGACCTCTTCTCTGTTAGATCTGAATCTTCTTTCTCTCTTTCTGCTTCTGTTTCTCCCAGATCTGAGGCTTCCTTCTTGAAACTCAGGCTATCCACGAGTTTCTCCTTCCTCAGAGCAAAGTTCCCACAAGCATCAAACTCAACCACTTCTACTCTTGAAAATACCATGATTCTTGGCTTGAAGAATCACAAAACACAGAACCTATGCTCTGATACCAATCTGTTAAGAATTCAGAGGCTCACACGTGATTACTTTATGAGCTTGAACCTTAGCAAACCAAGACCTGAAGTTGTTTGATGCAGAACAAACTGAAACAGAGACTGAAACAGAAAGTAAAACAGAGAATGAAGCAGAGTCTAGAGAAGGAGATGGGAGCACACACACATTTAACGAGTTCAGTAGTGTCATCGTGACACTACCTACATCTCGCCGAGACCTCAGCTCGGAATCCACTATAAACAATCAGAGATACAAGAGATTACAATGTGAAAAACTCATACTAGCTAACACATTAATGCTCTGTACTACTCTCTGATATACTTTGAGAAAACTCTAAAAGCTTATGCCTTTAACAATGGCTTTCTCTCACCCATAGTGATGTGTGTTTCTCTCTGAGCTAAAACCGCTCAACACACTCCCATTCTCACCATTTCGGCTGCTTAGCTTCATCTCTCAATCTTCATATTAGCTTATATATGGGTGACACCTCAACCCTAGTGCACATCCCCAAAACACCCAAGTCTCACACTCTTTTCTTGGGTTTTATGTATTGGACAAAACAAAGTCTTCAACTTTATAGCACATGCCTGACCATAAGCTACTCCCTTTGTGTTTATGCTAACACCTACACAAATGCTCTTCTTTGTGGTCCCAAAGCTAACTTAACCATGCTTTGATTTAAACTCACTATGATTAATCTTTTGTGTCAGGATCTGTGTCAGCTGGTGCATCAGACTATCATCTTCACACATATTTAATTATTTACTGTGTTAGTGCTAGTAATCATTAATTATAAATATGAATTTTAATTTTGGGTTGGTTTTATATCAATAGAAAAAAATGATTGTTCATTTTGTCCCACATTTGATAAACGTATCCACTGGCGTAATTTTATCATATTTAATTTAACGTAAAGTAGCATCTTTAGAACGCTGGAGCCGAAAAAAAAATCATTTTAATAATTTTCTCTTTATAAAGATTTAAAATGTGAAATTCAACAAATCTCACGTGTTCTTATAGGTTTATTACCGAAAATGATATCCCGAGTAGTCTCGACCACATGCAGTAGTTATTTCTTCAATTTGTTTTGGAAATACAATTACATATCTATCCGAATGTGTATATCTTAAGTAAGCATCGATCTTTAAGCGATTCAAGAAATTAAGAAAATATATAATCTGTTTAATATATTTTTATTTTGTTGAGTTATGGAGTTAGTCTCGTATATCTCTCCAAGTTGAGGACGAGAACATATAGATTTTTTCGAATTTCACTAGAACATATGATTTTTTGACTTGTCCATGGGTAAGTAATTGGCGCGCTTGAGAAATAGTCAAAACCATACCCAATTAAAAATAAATGTTATCCAAATGACTTTCAAATAAAAGAGTCATCAAAGTTCAAACGAAGAGGAACATGAAAGAATAACCTAAAAAATTGTAGAAACGAAACCTTTTTTCTTATCGAAAATTGTCGAAACTAGATTTTCGTTGCTAACTAAAGCCCTGTTCGTTTCCTCATTTTTCAAACTCATCCAAATGACTCATTTCAATGCTTCATCCAAATGATTCATTTAAATGGTGTTCGTTTCAGTTTTTGTATCTTCAGTTGGATGAATCATCTAAATGAATGTTTGTTTGTTTGGTTATCTTTTATATATCTTCATTTACATCTAAATGAGTTTAGATGAAAAAATGACTAAAATACCCATTATTCCTTCTAATCATATTTTTAAATATTTATCTTAATTATATTAATATTAATTATTGATCTAAAATATATTACAATTTAATAATTTTTAAATTATTATTTTAACATTTATAAATTAATTTTAGTCATGTAGATTCATATCAATATATAAATTAAGATTCAATTTGCAATAAAATTCATTAAACTTCATATTTCTAAAACAATATGAAGCCACAAAACATTCTCTGTTAATGTGTAGCAGTTCTAAGAACAACTTGAAGAAAAACGGTTTCCAACAGCTCCATACCACCTTATAACAAAGCTGAATACAAAAAATTGATATGAAGCCATCATTTACTCCTGATTAAAGCCTCACTTTGCAAGACACAACTTTATTCATCTCTGAATTAACTGCTTCTGATACGCCATCATCTAGCTTTGTTCCCCAACACCGAATCCAGTGATCATCTGTTGTAAGATACAGAAGCCCTTCTAGAATGTCTCTGCCAAATTTCATCTTATTCCAAGTTCATTTGGTCGCCCGTTTGATTTTTCTACCAGAACTTGTCAAATCTGAAAAATCAGAGGAACTATGCCCAGAACAGGTTGAAGATCCTCAAATAAAACACAAACCAACCATCAAAAACTTAATCCGACCATTTAATTTCAAGCCAGTAGTATCACAAATCTGGTTACCAAGTTTCAGCTTGATCAGATTACTTTTAAATCTCCACTCCCTGCCTTTAAGATGCCATCTTGGCACTAACTTCTACAATTCTTTTCCAAATCCGAAAACCAAACTTCCCTCCTTTGATGTTGCAGTTCAGATCCTCTACGCCTTCATTATATCATGCTGGATCTGTCCCTTTAACACCTCCTACAGAAACTTGTTATACTAGCTCACTAAGCCTATATACAACAAGTAAAGGCAACTTTAGTTGTAAAACCCTAATTCGCTTAAGAGAAAGAGGAGAGTCAAAGAGAGATTGTGAATATCTTTAAAGCAAACAGAACATTGAAATAGAAACCCAGTAAAAAGCAGAATTCCAAAGTTACATGAGAGATCACATTATAAACACACATCATAAACACTCCCAAATATAAGAACACTAGACAACTAGAGGATCTAACACAAGCTTCATTCATTGCCCAAATATAAAATGTCTTCAAAAACAATAACTAAGCACGAACATCAAATTAACAAGACGCAACTTAAATATTTCTGGTGAGCAAAGATACATTGAAGATCAATGGACATGGCTAAAAGAACATGTAGCTAGGTCTACACGAAATTTAAGGTAGCTAGGTCTCGATTATTTTCAAAGCAAAAACCCATCATCAAGAACATGCTTATCATAGACAACAAGGGTCAAACCCAAACAAAAGCTCATCGTTAAAAAACCATCAAACTTAGTTCGACGCATCAGAATTCAGAAATCAGTTTCATAAATCAAACTTATCTTACAGCTTATGATTCCATGATCAGTAACCAAAAACGTGATCAGTAACCCAAAATCCAAACTTCTAATGATACCCAATTCATGGAAACACAAAATTTGCTAGGAAATTTGTAAGAAAAGACACATAAGCAGCAGAGAAGACCCATTTCTTTGAAGCAAATCATCAAACACTTAGCAATCAATTTCAAATGTAAAGAGCAGCAAATAACTGAGTAGAGGAAGATAAAAGAAAAAAGACGAAACCTTGGTAGGAGTGGGAACATGTGTAGGAGAAGGAGACAAGTAAGGGACTGTGTAGTTCGCCGGTGAGAGTAAGGCTTGTTCGTCGGCGAGAGTTAAGGCGAGAGTAAGGTTTGTTCGTCGGCGAGAGAGAATGAGAAGCGAGATAAAATGAGAAGCCAGAGAGAAGACATTAGGGTTATGGTATTTTGTAATTTTTTTGTTTATATGAGGTTAGTTTTGTCTTATAAAATTTTTAACTGATCCTGGTCCATCTGACTGCCCCAATCTGAATCAGCTGATTTTTTTACATTTTTTCGGATGAGGTTAGAAAATTCATCTGACTGCTCCATCTAGATGAGTCGCTTATCGCAGTTAAACGAACATCATTCGACAGCTCCATCTGGATGGATCATCCAGATGAACAAACGAACAGGACCTAAACACATCGACGAGCTCACCATCACCAAACCGACCATCATTAATGACAAGACCACCACCACCAACGAGATCATCGCCGTCTAAGAAACTATCCTTAACGAGGAGTTCAACTTTAAGGATGAGACCATCATCAATGAGACAATGACGAGAACATCGTGACTTACGAGATCATCTTCATCTACGACAGCATACGATATCATCATTTTCTACGAGATCATACAATATTAACGTGACATCCTCACCTATGAGGTCATTGTCACCTATGAGAACAACCTCACTGACTACTTTATTGTCACCAACGACACCATGATCCCTGTCTCCCTGATGAGTTCACCGTCATCGGCGATAATAACATCACCACTTTCAGAAAGTACCGACGAGATCATCATCTCTTTCTAGAAAATTATTATAAAGTACCGACGAGATCATCAGAAAGTACCGACGATATCATCATCTCTTTCTATAGCAACCACTTTCAACTAGGCATGGGCGTTCAAATGTTCAGTTGAGTAGGAACCGTTCGGTTTCGAGTAAAGAAAATTATTATCCATTCTAGTAAATTAAATTTTTTGGTTTAGTTCGGTTCGGCTTCGGATATTTTCGATTTAGTTCCGGATATCTCAAAATATTTGTTTTTGTTAAATTAAAATAAAATTTGCTTAAATTTTGACAAATAAAACTAAAACATTTCTGATATATTGGTTATTTTAAATCTTTTTGTTGTTTTAGTGTCAAAATAATTGATATTTTTGAGTTTATAATTGTAGTTTGGGTAATTGGATATTTATAAATAATTGTTAAATTTAAATAAAATTTGCTTAAACTTTTTACAAATAGAAAGTTTAGATATATTGGTTATTTTGAGTTTTTTTTTTTGTTTTTTTAGTTTCAAAATAACTGATATTTTTGAGTTTATAATTGTAATTTGGGTAGTTGAATTTATATCAAATCTAGATATAACTAATTTTTTAGGTGTATAATAATTATATTTCACGTACCCAATTCTCGGTTCAGTTCGGCTTTTTCGGATATATAAATTTAGTAACTATTCGAATATTTTGTTGGTTTTGATTCGGTTTGGTTCTCATTTTTTTGGATCGGTTCGATTCGGTTACTTGATTCCGAGTATTTTGCATGGACTAGAACTAATTAAAGCAATATTATTCGTCAACGAGCGACCAATAACATATGTGGTCATCCTACAACGGTTTTTTTTTTGTTAACTTATATTCATTAATTAAGATTTCCAAAACGAACGATTCTCCACTAAGGTGAGTCCGCCGGAAATTGAAAAAGTTATAAAGAAAAATGAAAATAACAACGGATATAGAACATTCCAAAAAGAGTACAAAGTTAAAAGCATAGCATAAGCTAGCAGATCGGTCTAAAGTACCAAAGGCCTTAGAAGAAACGGAAGACACCTAAAGGATAGTTTGCCACACAAAGAAGTCGATCTTCCAAGTTAGTTTCGATCTCTGAAAAAGGTGGTCAATCCCGAAGTGAGTACCGAAATACTCGATCCCACAACTGTTTTTTTATATCAATTCATTGTAACTTCGAGCGGTTATTAACCGAAATTCGTTGATCACTGAAATATCTCTTTATGGTCATTCCGTAGAACTATCCACGTACGAATCGGTAAAATTTGCTCAAGCACAGTATGTATCTTCCCTTGGTGAAGTAGTTCTACAGCTCCTATATAAAAAGTTTGGAGCTATCAATTTTTTACAACTTAGAAAAATATGAGAATTGAGAATTAGAAGGAGAAATATGTGGGTGTCGGTTCTTGAGCACACGAATAACCAGAAGTATTTGTAGAGGTCGGATCGACAAAAACACAACACGAATGGGTTGAGAGTCTTTGGAAGCTAGATTAGATAACGTGAGGTTGAGACTTGTGGCTTCACGGTGTTACCGAAGTTCTCTTGTAGATCTTATTTTTGTTATCATTAGATAACTGTTTCTCCCAATTTTGGAGAATGCTCCTGGGTCCTTTCTTTGTGTTTTTGACCGTGAGCTCTATTTGATCTATGATAATGTGACATGCTTAAGTTAGGGGTTTATTAGTACAATATGTCGTTTGATTTGTGATGAGTTGAAGGTACTATAGATGTCTGGTATATATAGATATGTATAAAACACATTTGAGATCTAAGAAAGTGAAAAACTAAAATAATGAGAATTATTTTTTCTATGAAAAATGTTTAGTGGTATTCGTTTTTGGGCGGGAAATAATAATATTCTTTAATGTTTGAGATTCGTGTTAAGATTTCTCTTAGAGCATTTTCATTGGGAGTTCTTAAATATGGGGTTTTTAAGATTGTAAGTATATAAAATAATAATTAAATATTAAAGAGGTTTTTAAAAGAAGAGAGAGGAAAGAGATTGTTAAGATTGTATGTATATAAAATAATAATTAAATATTAGAGGGGTTTTTAAAAGAAGAGATAGAGGTTCTTAAATTTGTTATTTAATAAACTTTCATGGTGGAGTTTTCAATGAAGAGAGAGAAATTGAGTTGTTGAGAATGTATAGGCCTGGGCGTTCGGATACCCGTTCGGGTTCGGTTCGGGTTTTTCGGGTTTCGGTTCTTTCGGTTCTTGTATTGAAATCCCATTCGGATAATTTTAAAACTTCGGTATGGGTTCGGGTAAATATTTTCGGGTTCGGGTGGGTTCGGATAGTTAACTACAAAACCGAAAATACCCAAACTTTTTCGGGACCAGTTTGGTTCTAGTACTTCGGATCCGCAAAGTAACCAAAGTACTCAAAAAACCCGAAATATCCGAAAATAAAAAACTGAATTTGTAAATTGACATAAATCCATAGTAAAACCATATAACATCCAAACTTAACATAATAACGTATACAATCCATATAAGTCATAAATAAGAACTAAGTAAGAATTGAAACTTGAAAGAAAAAAAATTCATTCCAAACATAGCATAATGTCATAAACCGTAAGATCCAAAGTCCAATCTCTAAACTCCTAAGTGACCATGCCTTTGTTACATCTTCTCCCTTGTTTATCCTCTGGTTCTCCCTTGTGACAAATACTTACCTTTTAATTCAAGTTGATCTGAGGTTCAAACTCTGAAAAAGAGTAAACAAACAAAAATGTTAAAACTGAAAGTTATGAACATTGATATCGAGTATAAGATTAGATGTACCTTTCTCAAGTTTATCTAGTAGTTCAATATCAGCAAGCATTTGTGCAGTTATCTCAGCAATTTGTTCATTTAACTGAATATCACATGTGAGCCACTGCTTTGTGCACATCAACACCTCCACCATATAATGGGTTAAGCAACTCATATGTGGTTATATGAATCGGCCACAAGTGCTAAAAGCACTTTCAGATGCAACAGAGGTCACTTGCATTGCAAGAACATCCTTTGCAATTTCTGATAAAACAGGAAACCTTTGAGCATTGAGTCTCCACCAAGACAAGACATCCCACTCTGTACCAATCATAGTCCTAGGATTTTCCACTTTCTCCTTTAGATATAGATCCAGCTCATTCCTTGCCTCTTCAACTCCTATATCATCAACCATCTCCTTATAAGACAAATCCATCTTTTCAAACTGCATAATACCAACAACCTCTAACTCATTTGTACCAGCTGGAGCATTATGATCTCGGCCACTAGAAGATGGACACTGATGCGACTGACATGGTTGTGTATTTGGTTGTTTATTATAGCGACTGCTATACTCCTTGAACATAGAGTCCATAGCATTATAAACAGAATCATTCATCTCTTTAACATCCAAAGTATCTTTACCATAAAGCTTTTCAAAACACATCTTAGCAAATTGCATCTTCTTTCAAGGATCAAAGACACTAGCAATAATCAGAAGTTTGTTGATGTGTTTCATCCCATACCAATACTTTTCAAATTTATCTCTCATTTCATTAGCCTTTTTCTTCAGCTCTTCATCTAAACTATTGCTCAATGTCATAAGATTCTTCTCTATTGTCACTATCTCACCATAACATTTGTATGAGCAAATAGTAGTAGAAGCAGATACAATCATTGTGGCATTGTAGAAGAGAGCAAGAAAGTTTACTAACCTCTCTATTGCCCTCCAATCAGATGAAGTAGGAGGCCCAATCCTTTTTTTCCCATTGTCTACTTCCATAAAGTACTCATTGTATAACTTGTCTTCAGCCTCCATCTTGTCAAATGCTAATCTATACCTCATGGCTCTTGTTAACATTAAGTATGTAGAATTCCACCTTGTCTTGACATTTAAAGGCAAACTTCCCCTAGTCATCTTCCCTGTCACAACTTTTGTCTCAAATGCATTACATCTTATAGTAGAAGACCTCACATATTGCACTGCATTCCGAATGGCTGCCACATTATTACCCAGATCATGCAAACCATCGCTGACAATCAAGTTGATAATGTGAGCACAACACCTCATGTGCATAAACTCTCCATCTAAAACTAGTGAATCAGACCTTAATCCACTAAATTCCCTTTGAAACCTCCTTAAAGCTGAAGTATTGGCAGTAGCATTGTCAACTGTGATAGTGAATATCTTTTCTATGCCCCACTCAGCTAAACAATCAAGCAGAACCGATGAAATTGTGGAGCCTTTATGATCTGTGACGTACCTTAACCCTATGATTAGCTTCCTTAATCGCCAACTATCATCAACAAAGTGGGCTGTGATAACCATATAACTTGCTCCTGTAGACTGAGCGACCCATATGTCTGTTGTAAGAGACACTCTTTGTTGATTAGCAGAAATCCAATTCTTCAGAGATGCTTTCCTTGCCACAAACATTTCAACTATATCTCTAGCAGTTGTTCTCCTTGAATATGGCTTATACAGATTGACTTTATTGCAGAAGTGTCTCCAAGCCATACTTTCAATAAACGCAAGTGGCAACTCCCCTAACACAAGCATTTCATTGCAAGCTTCTCTGAAAATGACCTCAGAAACTTTTGCATCCAGAAGATTTCCCTCTTGAGTAATAACAGTTTGAGAATTTTTCTGTTGCCATGCCTTGTAGTGCTTACATATATCCAGATGCTTCCCTAGGTTTGAAGTCCCAGATGTTGTTGCACAACAGAAAATCCTTTGACAATAGTGACATTTGCATTTGTCTTCTTTGTCCTTTAATCTCGTGAAATGATTCCATACATGGGACCTTGTATTCAACTTCTTCTTTGGCTTAGATGGTTCAGAATTACCTCCACTACCTCCTGGAATATCTTTCCTTTTACCTCTCCTATCATATCCTCTTTCTGATGTGTTAGTTTCTTGTGTTTCTCCTTCTATGTCAGCCTCAGCCATATCTGGAAATGATGAAGAATCCATCTGCAAAAGAAGAAGAATAAAACGAGTTAGATATAAGTTAACAAAATCAGAGATTAACTTGTGTGAGACACAACATAAACATAGAATTTAAACTATATACATTGTTAGACACAAGTTAACATAATCACACAATCAGACATTTGTTAGAAACTAACACGATAAGCAAATAGTATCATCTTATGTCCTATGGCTAACTCAAAACAGAAGAAAAAATTACAACTGACATGGATTGTTTCTTGCACTTAGAGAAGTCAACAAATAGAAGATCACTGTGTGGTTATGAAGTCAACCTAATACACGCTTACTAAACTCATTGAATAAAACTAAGTTATGGTTGCATTATATCTCTTAAACTTTGGAAAACAATTATATAGGACACGTGATGATTTTGTTCAATTTGCTTAAACAATAATATTAAACTAATACTCCAACAACAAATTTATTAATATTCTTATCGATTCAAGCTACTACTTCTACTAAATTATTCGAGAAGGATCCTAAGGCCAACTCAAAACAGAAAAAAAAAAAAAGAACTTTACTGAGACTTGACATCATCAAAGAGCAAAGATCCAGCAAAAGACTCGTAACATCATCAAAACACTAAATTGGTTCTAATTAAAAGGTCTCCAAGCAATCAAAATAAATACTTAAGCTTTAACCCAAGACACATGGATGGTTGCAAAATCAAAAACTTTTGAATCGAACTTGTAGAAAAAACCAATTTAGAGAAACCCAGAAAATTTAAAGCAAGAGAAGACCAAAACCTGGAACAATATCTTGTAGTTTTGACTTGACTGTACAGTATTTTAATCAGTTTGACCGAATACAAAGTACTGAAACAAGCAAACCATGGAGTCGAAACTAAGATTGAAACTAAGTCGAAAGCATGAAGAAGAAGAAATCATACCTGAGATCGATTTCTCGATGTCTCTGACGGAGGAGATGAAGGTGAATGTGCAATTAGGTTTTCCAGATTGTTTTTATGGGGATAATTGAAGTAATCGAAAAAAAGGGAAACTGAATCGACATGCATATCTGCTGCATATGTAAAATTACCAAACCCAAACCTGATTTTTCGTTCAGAACTTCGGATACTAATTAATACTTGTTCGGGTATCGGATATACCCAAACCCGAACCGAAACCCAAAGTATTTAAAGCCAAGATCCGTTAGGGTTTTTTCAAAGAACATAAGTATATTCGGATCGGGTTTTTCGGTTCGGGTTCGGTTCGGGTTTTTGGGTTCAGTTAAAATGCCCAGGCCTAAGAATGTATGTATATAAAATAATAATTAAATATTAAAAGGGTTTTTAAAAGAAAAGAGAAGAATGGGGTTGATAAGATTGTATGTATATAAGATAATAATTAAATAATGTTAAGAAACCCAAATTAAGAGATTACAAATGGAGATGCTCTAATTATATTATGCGCACTATTACAAAAGAAACTATTATCATTATGCATGATTATGTAACCCGTGAGTTACGTGACAAGTGACCATAGCTAATTATTTC
The DNA here is from genome assembly GCA_004349715.1 of Crucihimalaya himalaica. Lineage (NCBI taxonomy): Eukaryota > Viridiplantae > Streptophyta > Magnoliopsida > Brassicales > Brassicaceae > Crucihimalaya > Crucihimalaya himalaica. The sequence continues at coordinate 2,452,226 of SMJT01000009.1, forward strand.
GGAAAAAAATGGAAAAGATCCGTCGACCGGTGTATCTTAGGAGGCGAGTTTAAGTAACATTTAGCATAAATTGGTATTCAATTTGGAAAAAATGGTATTTTAATGGATGCAACTTGAGTGCTCCAGTATAATAAATTTATAACTCACATGGTGATGTTCACGTCATATGACTCATAATCTATCTTTTTCCAAAATAGTTTGTTGAATTCTTATACCTTATATCTTAATATAGCAATATATGATAAAGTCTTGTATATATTGTGTTTCGAATATAATGTACAAAAAAGAGGGGAAAATATTAAAATAAAAAAGAAAGATCTAAGTTTTTTAAAAAGTTTGATAGGCAAAATCCTAACATTAATTTTCAAACGATTTTTAAGAGAAACGGATGATAACTATTTTAAATATCGATTAGAACACATGTGTCATATAAAACGTGTCATACAACACCAAGAAGTGTACTAAACTGTAAAGTCAAAGATGATAATGAGTGACTGATTCTATTTTTGGGAAGGCCAAGTGGAGCAGCTTGTGTTTAGGAGCAAGAGTGACTCACTAAAAGCGAGAACCGTCCTGCTGAAATCGAACTCGAGCATATGATCTTGAAGCTGATGCGTCCCAATCACCATCAAATACTTCGGTTTCTTTCCACCGTCGATGAACGCCAAACACATCACCGTTTCCTTCACTTTCACCACCGTATTCGCACCGTAGAACCCCCACTTCACCTCCCCTGTCCTCCCCGGCAAACCAATCTCTATCACCGGCACGTTAGGCCCCGTCACGTTCTTTCCGGCGGTGCGTGCATCGAAACAATGTTTAAACGGCGCTACCGATGGAACCGTAGATATTCCCATTGCCTGTATAATTCAAACCACAAATAAAAAAAACAGAAGTAATTAGTGTTTTATCTACACCAAAACAAAAATAACATGATCACCTTTATAATTTAAAGGAAATCAATTTAAATTTTAAAAAACTCACCTCATAGTGTATAGGAATTAAAAAAAAAAAAAAGTATAAGAATGCATCTATATGATTTTTGTCATCAAGTGATCGATATCGAATATCAAACATAAGAGTTTTTTTTTGTCCAGAAAATTGTAATATAAACGAGGTTTTTATCTTTGATTCCGAACTCATCAAATAACAAAATATGATATTAGCTCATACGCATATATTGATACATAAAAAATTATGTTTGAATACCTTTGCCTTGAGTGTAAAGGACTCAGCAAGAAGTTTGTAGATGTCGGTGTGGAGTACGGTGTAAGGAATCACCGTGCTGAGTTTAGCTACATCCTCAAGTAAATTAGGGTTGAACGAACTAGTCCCGTCAACGTAGAGATTTAGGACGTAGAGTAGATAATCTCCTGAGTCAGCGCCTCTAATGGGCGTTGAAGTCATCGGAATCGAAAAACTGCTATCATTGAACGGCGGGATAAAGTAATGGACGCCGGCGATATAGAAATGACCGGTACCGGAAGAAGGCAAGCAGAGAGAAAATTTCGGGATGACGTTAAACGCTGAAGTCACATGTTTCGTGAACGAAGAAGATCCGGGAGAAAGAGCCAGAACTCCGGCGACCGGAGGAGGAAGGCCTTGGAGGGTTTTCTCGCCGGCGCAGGAGAATGTGAAGCGGCGGACGGAGATTGAGGAGAGGAATTTGCCGCCGTCTGTGGTGGAGATGGACACTCTGTCTTGGACGACACGGCCGGTTACGACGGTATTTTTGCCGAGAGGGTTTGGTTGCTTGTAAAGACAGGATTTGCCGTCGCAGCCATTACCGGGGATGGACTTGCATGTTGAGCTTTGACAAGTGACTAAATGGAGAGATGATAAAGATTTGAGTTTACGACAGTTGAGCCACGTGAGGTTGGTTCCAAGATCGAGGAGGAGGTTTACGGGAGACTTTGTGGTGGATCCGATGTTGAAAGTGGTGTAGAATTGGTTGGTAGGTTCGTGTTTGGTGATCGGAAGAAGGTATTCAGAGTTTGATTTCAGAGTTATGGTGACGAAAATGGAGAGAAAGACTACGAGACGCGTGAGGCTACCCATAATTGTTTTCTTGGGTATCACTTTTCTTTTTTTGTGTGAATGAAATGATGAATATGGACTGTAAATGTATGGTATTTGTAGATGTAAAACCCATCTTGGATCTAAGAAAATGAAAAACTAAAATAATGGTTATTATTTAATGTTTAAGATTCACGTTGAGATTTTTCTTTTCATAGAGTTGAATTTCGCGCACTCTTTCATAGATTATGCATATGTAACACATGACAACAATTAATTATATTTTTTTAAAAAATTGGAGAAGATCAGTCGATGTATCCTAGTACGCTAGTTTAAAGTAACATTTAACATTAATTGGTACGTCAAATATAAATAAGCGCTGCTCAAGTATTATAACTCACGTGGTGGGGTCTATGTCATAACTCATAGTATTCTTTTTTCTTCAAATTAGTTTTGTAAATTTGTTCGATCGTGATCTTTTTTTTTTTTTTTTTTTTTTTTGTGCAACGTTCGATCGTGATCTTAATACAGCAATATATGATAAAGACTCGTTTGCTCGATCGTGAAACTGTTATAAAGACACACTAACAAGGATAAAAGTCTAATTGTTTATGGTCGATATATACTTTTATTTTAATTACGTATCCAAGTTATTGGGCCATTCCGCAATATAAATTTGACATGACGCACATTTAGAAGCAGTAAGCCTGCTCTCACTTAGTTAGCACAATCTTTTCAATTTGTCTTGCGTTTTCTTCTTCGAAGATTGTTTTTCCAAGATCGTTTACAATGACATCGTGAGAGCTCATTGCTTCTGTCGATAGACTAAATTTCTGAATTGCTTATGCTCTCATGTTTTTGTTTTTTGTTTTTTCATGGGACCATATACATAGGTGATACACTATGTAGAACCTAATTATTTTCATTTTCAATATAGCAAAAGAACAAGTGGAACTTCAGTGTGCAATATTGTTGTCTTCAAAGAATCCATTATTATTTTCTTTCTTGATTTGAGAAATGACATGGTTACTACTTGCTAATATGGAAGCGACGATCTGTTTATAGTAATCAAATCCTTTTGCTTTCACGTGACACCGTGAGACTTTCGTTGAAAGCCTCTTGACCTTTTGGTTGAATATTTCCTTAAATGATTTCCCCTTTAGTTTTTCTTTTTAATTAATCTAGTCTTCAATGTGTCTTCTCCATCGAATAAACTTTCTAGTTTACAAAGATAAATTTTAAAAATTTGGTTAAATTGTCTATGATATAACAATGAAAGTTAAGTAAATATTCTCAGTATAACTTTTTCAATATTAGGTTTTTCCTCTTTTTTTTCTGTCAATACTCTTTTCAATCTCATGGATATCTTTATCAAATATGTTTATCTTAAAAAAAAAACCTTATTTCCAATGCAACAAAAGAATCAAAGACATGATTTTGTTTAACTTGAGATTTTGAAAGTATAATAGCTTTACCGTTTCTCTCTAATTCAATGGTGTTTTGGACTCTCTTTTTCATTTTTTATTTTAAATTATTATGTGATGTTTTCCAAGTTCATAAGCAAATTTTGAAATAATATATAGAGCATAAATTATGTTTAGTAATTAATGTAAAAGATATGGAAAATGAGGAATATAGTTTATAATGATAAATTATTTAAATTTCGATTGGAACACAGTGCCATGTGTCATAAAATCCCCAAAAAAAAAAAAGAACACAATGTAACCCAAGGAGTGTAATAACTGAACAGTCAAGACGACCATGTCATATAGTCATGTGTGATCAATTCTATTTTTGGGATGCCCACGTGGAGCAGCTAGTGTTATGGAGCAAGAGTGAGTCACTAAAAGCCAGAAACGATGTGCTAAAATCGAACTCGAGCATATAATCTTGAAGCTGATGTGTCCCAACCACCATCAACTCCTTCGAATTCTTTCCGCCGTCGAGGAACGCCAAACACATCACTGTCTCTGTCACTTTCACCACCGTATTCGCACCGTAAAAACTCCACTTCACCTCCTTTGCCCTCCCTTGCACCCCAATCTCTATCACCGGCACGTTCAACCCCGTCTTGTTCTTCCCGGCAGATTGGGCATCGAAGCAATCTTTAAATGGCGCAATTGCTGGGACCTTAGATATTCCTATGTTCTTTAATTTGTAAAAGTTAATCCACAAATACAAAAAGAAATTATTTATTTTTTTTAGACAACATAAAAAAACATCCCCTTTCTAAATTTAAGTAACGTAAACGTTTTTCATATTTTTTTTTCATCTAAACATCTACGAAGGATTTTTTGTCCAAAAAAAGAAAAAAAAACCCAAGGTCAAAAACATGAGATTTTATGCATGAAAGACTCAACTATATAATTGTACACAGTAATATGAAATGTTCACGTGGCTTGTATCTTTTGAAATAGAACTCCAATATCAAAATATGAGATTTTCTTTATATATAAACGATTTTTGTTTTGAATATATACCTTGGCTTTCAGTGTAAAGGACTGAGCCAGACCATTGTAAATATCGGTGTGGAGTACGGTGTAAGGAACCACCGTGCTTAGCTTGGCTCCACCCTCAAGCAAATAAGGGTTCAGCGACAAAGGAGTTCCGTCAACATAGATTGATGTAACGTCGAGCAAATAATTTTCAGAGTTTATGCCTTTTAACGGTGTCAAAGTCCTCGGAATTGGACGATCGCTACCATTGAACGGCGGGATAAAGTAGTGAACGGCGGCGATATAGAAATGACCGGTGCCGGAAGAAGGCAAGCAGAGAGAGAATTTAGGGATGACTCCGAAAAATGACGTAACCTGTTTCGTGAACGACGAAGATCCGGGAGAAAGACTTAGAACTCCGGAGACCGGAGGAGGAAGGGCTTGGAGTTGTTTCACGCCGCCGCAGGAGAATTTGAAGGGGTCGACGGAGACTTGAGAGAGAAGTTTGCCGCCGTCTGTGGTGGAGATGTTTACTGTGTCTTGGGAAACAAGGCCTGTTATGTTTTGACCTAGAAAGTTTGATTGTCGGTAATTACAGACTATTTCGTTGCAGTTATAGCCGAGGATGGATTTGCATGTGGAGCTTTGGCAAGTCACGAGGTTGAGAAGTAATGGAGGTGTGACTTTGCGGCAGTTGAGTAACGTGAGGTTGGTTTCAAGATCGAGGAGGAGGGTTACGGGAGATATCGCCGGGGATCCAAAGTTGAGAGTGGTATAGAATAGATTGGTGGGTTCGTGTTTGGTGATCGGAAGAAGGTATTGATCAGAGTTTGATTTCAGAGTTATAGCTGCGAAAATGGAGACGAAGACAATGAGGCGTGTAAGGCTACCCATCTTTGTTGTGAATGTGATTATGATGCTTATGGACTATTGAGGTATTATAAGAAAATGAAAAAAAAAACAAAAAATAGCGATTATTAATTATTATTTTAATATATAAAATAATGGTTTTCTTTAATGTTTAAGCTTTTATATCTAGAGTTGAATTACGTGCACTCTTACAAAAAAATGGAAGTATTATGCATAATTAACACATGACAGACAACAAGTAATGATATTTGAAAATGGAGAAGATGAGTCTCAGAGTCTGTGTATCTTAGTAGGCTAGTTTAAGTAACATTTAGAATTATTTGGTACGTATTCTATGCAAAATGAGCGCTCCTCAAGTGTTGTTATTAGTAAGCACTCACGTGGTGGGGTCTAACGTCAATAGATCATATTATATTTTTTAAAGTATAATGTTGAATTCTTGTATACCTGACCTCAAAACAGCAGTATATGATAAAGTCTTTCTGGATCGTGAAATTCATATAAAATTAGTACTAATTTTGAATGAAGAAAATTGATTTTCATTAAAAGAAACCATTAAGGACTCTCTTATTTTCGTAAAAAAAATAGTTCGATTTAAAAATTTTATATTGCCATATAAATTCCACACGAGACCCATTTATAAATGGAGCCAAATCTTCATAATACCCACATTTTTCAGTTTTAAGTGCATTCGAAAATCTTAATTGTCGCGTGGAAACTTACTAAAGATTTTCTTACAAGTACAAAACCAACCACACCAACTGGCCGTAGAGTATAAACTTAACGAATATTCCTAAAAAAATGAAAAAGAAAAACATGATATGATATTGTTTAACCTGAGTTTTTGAGTGTATAATAGCTATTCTTTTATGTTTCTCTCTAATTAAATGACGTTTCAGACTCTCTTATTTCTTTGTTTTTTCCTTTTTTTCCTTTGTTATGTGATGTTTTAGAAGTTCAAATTGTTTTAATGTTTTGAATCTACAAGTACTACAATTTCATAATTAATTAATTGAAATATAGAGGATAATTTAGTAATTAATTTTAACTTTTAGTAATTAATTATAAAAAATCATTAATCACAGTGGGCCACGTGGAGCAGTAGCTAGTGTTATAATGGAGGAAGAGTGAGTCACTAAAAGCCAAAAGCGATGTGCTAAAATCGAACTCGAGCATATACTCTTGAATCTGATGTGTCCCAACAACCATAAAGTCCTTCGGAACGCCAAACACATCATCGTATCCGTCACTTTCACCATCGTATTCCACTTGACCTCTCCTACCCTCCCCGTGGCACCTCTATCTCTATCAACGGCACGATTAGCCCCGTCATGCTCGTCCCTGGGACCTTAGATATTCCTAGCTTGTGTAAAAGTCAAACCCCAAATACAAACATAACTTAAGTTTTTCCTAGAAACAACATATAAATATCTCCTTTGTAATTTAAAGTACGTAACACATAATCCTTTTTCATGTTTGTATGGTTTCCCATCTTAACAGCTTTAGGATATCAAATTCATGAGATTTTGTGCTTAAAACTTGAAAGGATGTATATAAAAACATTTTTTCTTAAAAAAATATTAAATTCATAATTTATAAACTTGAACTTGAATCTTCACGTGGCTTGTATCTTTGAGATCAAAGTCCAATATCAAAATACGAGACTGTTTCATATACCTTTGCTTTCAGTGTAAAAGATTGAGCAAGAGCATTGTAGATATCGGAGTACAGTACGGTGTAGGAAACCACCGTGCCTTAGCTTGGCTCTGCCTCAAGCGTATTAGGGTTCAACGGTAAAGTAAAACCGTTAACGTAGATTAGGTAATTAGACCGCATCACATTATAGGAGGCCCATTCATAAATAAGCCCAATCTCACTTTTCGTAAAACCCACATTTTTTTCCTGTTCTTCTTACCAAACCAACTACTCACTCCAACCGGTGTTAGTTGGGTATAAACTTAAACGGATATTCCTTAAAAAACAAAAAAAAGAAATAAAAAAAGCTCCTCTACACGTGCCAAAATTCGATTTCAAAATAAATAAAAATGGATAAACATTGACCAAATGAGCAAAAAAGAAAAAGACCCCACAAAGAGCGAAACGACACAGCAAGTCTACTCAGCACTTACCTTAAACGAACCAATCCTTATCGTTTCACTTTCGCCTTAAACCAGCGTCGGCCCACCGCATCTCAAACCATAACCCAAAAATCCTTAAAATCCGTCCAGATTCATCTCCTTCCCCATCACACTTCTAATGGCTTCTTTTCTCAACCTCTTCGTCTTCTCCTTCCTCTCCGCTCTGATCATTTCCAAATCTCAGATCTCTGATTCCTTCAACGGAGTCGTTTTCCCTGTTATTAAAGACCTACCAACCGGTCAATACGTCGCACAGATTCGCCTCAATGACTCTCCGGAGACGGTCAAGCTCGTCGTGGATCTCGCCGGTTCAATTCCCTGGTTTGACTGTTCCTCTGGCCATGTTTCCTCGTCTCGGAGTCTTATCTCCGGTAGCTCTAGCGGCTGCCTTAAGGCCAAAGTTGGGAATGAAAAAGTATCATCGCGTGGAGACCACCAAAACGCCGATTGCGAACTGCTTGTGAAAAACGGCGTCGTTGGGATTACGGCGAGAGGAGAGCTTTTCAGTGACGTCATGTCATTTGGATCTGGTACTTCTCCGGGAGCCGTTGATCTGCTTTTCGCCTGTGTTCCTCCGTGGCTGTTACGTGGCCTCGCTACTGGAGCCCAGGGAGTGATGGGCTTAGGAAGGGCCCAAATCTCTCTCCCTTCTCAACTTGCCGCCGAAACTTACCAACGTCGTCGTTTAACGGTTTACCTGTCGCCGATAAACGGCGTCGTGTCTACGAGTTCGGTTGAGGAGGTTTTCGGAGTGGCTGCGTCTAGATCGTTGGTTTACACGCCTTTGTTAACCGGCTCGAGTGGCGATTACGTAATTAACGTGAAATCGATCAGAGTCAACGGGGAAAAGCTCTCCGTGGATGGTCCGTTAGCGGCGGAGCTGAGTACGGTGTTTCCATACACGATGCTGGACAGCACGATCTACGCACTATTCGTTGAAGCTTACGCTAAAGCTGCGACTAAAGCTACAACGGTGGCTCCCGTCGCACCGTTCGGGCTCTGCTTCAAGGGTGAGGTAGATTTCCCGGCGGTGGATCTGGCGTTACAGAGCGAGATGGTGAGGTGGAGGATTCAGGAGTGGAATCTAATGGTGGATGTTGGTAGTGGAGTCCGATGCTTGGGGATTTTAGACGGCGGCTCGAGTCGGGCCAACCCGATTGTAATGGGTGGGCTACAACTAGAAGGCTTGATATTGGATTTTGATTTGGGTAACTCAATGATGGGCTTTGGGCAAAAAACACACTCTGATTCAGCTTCGTTGTAATACCAACCTTTGTAACACATCTAATTAACTCGTAGATATCCTCAATTTTGATCTCATTTGTTTCTACCTGTTTTCACGCATTTGTACTAATAGATCGAAGCATAGTTTCTGCCTAGTTTGAAATTTGTCTTTGTAACCTTTGATAGATGGATGAAGTTAAAAGTACTTAAAAACTAAAAGCCAATACAAAACTACCTTCATTCATGAATTTTAATCTCAAACATGCGACAAATTGCTAATTGCTAATTATCATGCGACAAATGGAAACATTAACAATCTCAAACAGTGTGAAGCCACAGTATAGGAAATCAAAGTAAGAGAACTTATGAAGATCTGTGATTTTAATTAAGGAATTAAGAAGGATGAAACAAGATGCAGAGGCAAAGGAGCCAGCAAGGAAGATGAACCATACCTATGTATAGATATGTTGCACTCTTCCACGCCCACAGCGACTCTAACCATGTCCAGAACTCTCCTCCAAGACTTAACCCTACGAGCCCTTCTCCAAGCAACCCCTCAGAGATTGCGAAAAACATGACCGGGAACCCGATTGTCAGCAACACTACACTGCAAAACGCACCCAACAGGCTCTTAATGCGTCTGGATCTCAAAGCGGGATTTATAGGCTGAGCCATTAGACACGTCGGCACTAGTAGCAACGCTCCAATCTCTGCAGTGGCAAAATTGATTATGGACATGAGGCACAGACCAATGAAGGCAGCTGAGATGGTCACTGATTTCAAGACAGCCCAGTTGGTTCCTTGAAGCCGAGAGGAGAACGGAGAGAAACCCGGGATTGTAGCAAAGGTTATAAGGAGAAGTGACGAAGAGGTAGTGCCCCACATGATGGAGCGGTTTCTTGGAGAATGTTGGCCCGGTACTTGACAGATGAAATAAGGAAGCAGCGTGATGATGAAACCCAACAAGTGCAAAGCAAATACCTGTTTGGCTGCATCTAGCCATTTCCAAGACTTAAAGTTTTCAGCAGGGTTACGAGTGGAATTGGTAAGAGCTTTACAGCCATCAATGTATAAAGAGGCTGCAACCATTGGAAGAGGGGCTACAAGAAGCGCAAAGGCAATCATGTAGACTCCTACAGAGATAAATTTGCTTGGCGAAGTTAACAGGTAAAGGAAAAACGATTGATGGAACTTCTCGAGGAGGTTATTCACCGATCTAATAGTTCCTTCCAGTAACCTGCGTTTAAAGAGAAAGCACAGAGATATCATCAACGCTCATACAGAGTCTATGAGTAGCAAACATTACAACTCCTAAATTCTAGTGTAACATAAATGATGTATTGTAGTTCTTTAGCATTACAATATTCACATACAGTAGCAGAGGTAGGTATATGGTATAAAATGGGAAAGAAGGAATATATAAAACCTAAAACTCACCGGGCACCTCGTAGGAAGAAATCGTGTTGTCTTGTCTTACTGTCAGGAGGAAATCTAGGTGAAACTTTCAAAGTAATTGCATCAACTTGATAATCGCGGAAAGCTCCATGAGGACCAGTTGGGATACCAAGGGCCTGATGAGAATGAATGACGAAAGAAGAATAAATTTCTGTTAACTTTCAAGGTCTTTCCTTGTTAAAATGTATAGGTGTGACTGCAACCACAAGAACTTAATTCAGGACAGATCAATTATACATTTACCTGGGAGTACAGTGAACTTGCAAGGGTAGCACTGCCTTCAAGATAGTCTGCGGCTGGGATACCAAAATTCCAGTCCGGATTTAACGTATGGGCCAATTTCCCAACAGCTTCAAATATTTCCCCAATAATCTTTAGCCAACTAGAGGAAAGTAAAGATACAACCTTCTCCACCCTGACATAGAACCCCTGCCTGTGCACCGCTAAGTAATTTACAACATTGATGAGGTCGAGATTTGGCATCTGCCCGTTAGATGCCTCTGCATATATACTTAGTGTGTCCTCAAACCTTTCACTTCTACCATCAACCTTCAAAACCAAAGCAGCAGCCACTGTTCCAGCTCGTCTGAAGTTATCAGTTGTATTTTGCTCGTCACACTTCAGAAAATCCGACACCGTAAATGAAGGTGAGTGGTATTCAGTTAACCACGCAGCAACAGGTCTATAGTCTCCGTAACGAGAATCAGCAACAAGCCATATTATGTCTTTGGAGAGCCAGGTAACTCTAGCGAGCAAGGAAAAAAGAGAACTAGTAATGCCTAGAGACAAAGCCTCGTAATCTCCACCATTTATGAAATCATAAGGAGTAACCAGCACAATAGACTCTTTTCCATCACCACGAGGGGCTCGTATGATTCCAACAACATTGACTCCGTTAGAAGCACAACTGACATTCTCCAGCAATGTATATGAATCAGGACCAGAGAAAAAGTGCAGGGGGTGAAATTGATTCCCTTCAGGATGGAACTTTTGATAATAAACCTCTGCACCCATTTCTGACATGTATTTCCCAATGAGCCTCTGAACTTCACTAAAGTCAAACAAGTGGAGAATCATTAAGTTACTTGGAAAAGGGCAGAAACAGAAGAATGTCAACTGGAACATCTGAGACAAAGATGGAATTGCAGAAAAAAAAAAACGTGGACTATGCACAGTTGGGATTTCAATACTCGAAGAACTAAGTAAAAGGAAGAACAAATTAATTTCTCGGTTTCTTGTTTCATAACATAGAAATAGGCAATTCATGAGAAAACTGGAAAGAATTGCAATGGAGAAAAGACATACACACCCTGGCCTTCATGATTCAACCTAAAATTCTTTATATCCTTCACCAGTTTGCTTCCATCAGAAACATCCCGATTAGAGAGCATAGACCGTGCAGAGCCTGAAGAACAGAGCCAGAAAAGGAAATTTAAAGCACCAAAATAACAACTCACTCGGAGTTGGCAAGCCATACGCAACAATTTTCCTACAGATTCCAATTTTATAGAACAGTATTTGATTAACACCCTCAATGTCAAGTAGGCAACACTCGCTGATCCCAATTGGTAAGAATCAAGTTTAATATCATTCGTATGATTCACATTGTACTTTTTAACAACACTCACGAGATAACCAAATCCGAGAAACAGTAAGTTTTTTTTTTTCTTCTGTAAAGAGACAACGAGACTTGAATCCAACTGTGAACTTGTAAAGCGTTCTTAAGTATGCAAAAACCTGGCATTAGAGCATTCTCGGAAATGTAAGTGTTCTTTGCCAGAAGCGGCAAAAGTAGCAGCGCCAAAATCCCAGCAGCAGAGAAAACCACACTAAAAACATGATCAAAAGCATCAATGAACCAACAGAGAAAGAATCAAACAGAATAGAAATGATGGTGAAAACATTCACCTGAAAACGGGACTGTGAGCGATGAGAAAGGTTCCGAGCCGAACGATCGGTCTCGGTTTGATTTTAGGAGATCCATCATCGGTCTTCATCTCCTCCAAATTATCTCGATTCTCCGTCGCCATGATCCACAGATCCCCGATCAATTCGGGAGATTTGAGTTGAGTCTATCAACGAACTGTGATCCCCGGGAGCTTTAGCGGCTTGGGAATTGTAGACGACGGGTCAACTCGGGTCAGCCCGATTAGAATGGGTGGGCTAAAGTTAGAAGGCTTTGTATTGGACTTTGGTTTGGGCTTTATTCAGATTATGATGGTGCAGTACTCTTAGCCTCTTACATGCGAAATGTTTCATTAATGGTCGTACTAAATGTTTTTAATGATTTCTAAAAACTGTCTAGACAACGCTTAAAACTTTAAAAACGGTACACGTCTATAAATTGTAAGGATCATTTTTAGATTTAGAATGATTCAGCTCTTAAAAAACATATTAAATCAACCAGACAGTGTTAGATATATCATATATCTAAACGGTCATTTATAGTGCTTAAAAAACATATGATAAATGATTAAACTCATTTGTTGACAAAAAAAAAACAAAGAACAAACTCATTCATAATTTGTGATCTATTGTGTTACAAATAAATACTACTAAATGATATAATTTTGTGTAGTGGGAATGGAAACAATAGTGGCTACAGTCAGATTATTATCGCATTGAAGAAAAGAAAAAATAGAAACCGCTATTTGAGCTATTTGAGGAGGAACGGTCCTAGGCTCAAGCCAGAGATTGATTCTCTTTAAACGCTAAATTTACTAAATTAATTAATTTGGCCATCGAGACATTCATATAGTTTTTCTGAATATCCAAGATTAGTCGTATGGATGATGCATTGACCATCAATGCTTGTTCCCCAGTGTTTCAAAAAAGACTACGGAGGTCACTCTGATCGGAATTAGCGATTCTATCGAAATCTAGATTACCTGCGATATAAGATAAAAAAAAGAAAGAAAAAAGAAGACGATTATCAAAAATATCAGATATATACAGCTTCATAGGAAGTGTTCGTGGGGATACATTATAGATGATCGAAGCTAAAGGTGATCGAGATGGGTGACAATTTTTGACGATATATCAACGATGGTCCAATAAGTTTGAATGATTGGGAGAATCCTCTAGATCTAATACGTTTGCACCATAATGCTTTTTAAATATCTAGGAGTCATTATGTTCAAAATTCTAATTAATGTTAGCAATTCTAGTGAAATATTCAGATTTTCTTATATTTTTTCCTATAAATATATACCACAAACCTGTAGTGCTATTGGAAAGTAAAACTAAAATGATAGTTTTGACTTTTGAGGATACTCCAATTTTTATTCTTTTAAAGAACGATATTATTCATATTTATAATTTTTAACAGAAATTGATGAAAAGTGTATATACTATATTGCTTATCTCTATACTGCAAACAAGTGAGAAGACATAAAATTGAACATAATTTTCCCACCAAAACTAAAAATCAATAGATATAAGACTTGAGCTCAATTAAGTTTTTATCTTATTTCTTTATTCCAAAAAATAAAATAATAAAATAGTTCTAACTTCTTTATTTCTAATGTGTGAGCGTTTGATTAATGTGAATTTGATCCTCCTTATATAGCGTGTACCTAATTATATGTATCTACGGTTGAGTATTCAAGATTTAAAATTAGAGACTCCGAGTTTGACATGGACAAATCATTTTCAAGTTTCAAAAAGCATTTTCTAGAGGATTCCTACGTAGAGAACTAGATGAAATAGTGTTACCATATATAATTTAATACCAATTATTATGTTGGATAATGGTATCTGGCAAAAACAAATCTTGTGGCATGTTGAAATGAGATAATTTTCTTGTTGGGAATATTATCAAAGCAAAACAATATCAAAGTCGTTTTCAACTTTTGTAGTTCCCACTCCCAGGTCCATGGTTGGCTTTGCTCAGTCTTTATTTCTATTTTCTACAATTGTTTTGGTAAATGAAAAAATAACACATACTAGTGGCTGTAGTTTTAAAAATAAAATAATATGATAATGACTTTTTTTTAATAATCAATTCTAACAAAATGATACCAGTCATTGTTTGGCATTCAGTTTATATTAATTATTTATCTATATTGCGTCTTGGTTTTTTCTGTGAATATGATTTGAATATTATAGAAAAGTCAAAAACATACTATATACAGATAACTAGAAATATTATAATCGAAAACTAAAATCATCCATAGATAGAGGACATATATATATATATTTTTTGTTAAAAGCTAAACATTAATTGTCCATTCAAATAGTGCAGCTCTAATTTTAGGTAAAGTAATATCATAACATCAAGAAGAGTGTCTGAAACGAAATTTATTGGAGGCTTGTTAATTCGTCCGGTTCCACTTAATGTGGTTTTGGTAGAGTTTTTTCACTGAAAAGAAAAAGAAAAATAAATATGTAGTGGAATTAAGTTACTGTATTTTGATACCTCGTGTTAATATGTAGTTTCATCTGCAGTAACGTCCACCAAATATATGGAAAAATAAAACTTTTGTCCAGTTTTATTCGGCCGATAAAACCAATTTTACATGATCATTTATAAAACTCAGCTATTTTGTTTAACAAAGTTAAACTTGGCTTGATTCAATTTTTTTTTTACATTTTTATGCGAATGTAAACTTTACAAAAATGCTTAAACTAAATTTTGAATTATAAATATCTCATATGATGACGAAGTTTAATAGAAAGATTTATATTAAAAACCTCACACTTATAAAGTAGAAAATATAAGAGAGAAAACTAATTAATAATTTGTTTTAATTTAGTTTTGAATTCGAAGTCTATAAAAGTTAGCATAATCTAAAAGAAGTGAAAAACCCAAATCAATGTGCTCATTATCAAATTATTAACAATAAGAAATCCAATTAACCCAAAAAATATTTTAACATATATATTTGGTCCACCTTGTGGTCTCATATTTGGCACGAAATAGTTTTGGTCTGATCTTCTACATTTCTAGGATGTTGTCACCAAACCATTTATGTATTCTTATGGTTTTCCTTTTTTGCTGTGTGTGTGTGTGACATTTTCTTAACAAATGGTCGATAATCTCCAGGAACTCACCCATTTTTATGTTCAATTAAACGCTTAGTTTCTTTCTTGAAGTTCAATTATTGTTTAGGTCATGTAATCTGGAATATATATATATATATTAACAAATTAAGTTGGCTGATGTGTGCATATATGCATCAATGCATGTTGATATCAAATTCAATAAAAGAAGAAAATGTGCAAAGACAAATTTATCAAAGACCGTGGGCCAAACCCCGAAACATAAAACAAGGGGCGATCCACTGTTCTTCTTCTTATATTCTTTCTTAACATTATTTGTTTATTATTCAAATAATTATTTTGTTATTTCCTAACTAAAACCAAAAAAAGAAGAAGATAAACTGAAGCCTCAGATGTATAAGCTCCATATGAAAGTTTTTTTAAAAATATTACAAAAACTTCAAATTAATGTAGGACATGGTTTTGAATCTCTACGGAATTTCTAATGAAGTATATATTATTAATAACAAGAGTAGTTTAAAAAATGAGCATACAAAATTGAATAAGTTCTTCTGAAGGACGAAAAGTTTGAATTTTTTAATTTAAGCTACGATCCACGGCTAATTACATATAGCTACCCAAGATCCAGGAATCATCGTACAAATTCATTTTTCTTTTTATATGCCGGTACACAGATAAATTGGATCAAGTTGCTGTTTTAATATATATTAGAAAAGTGTTTTAGTGTTTATTTGACATATCTTATTCCCTGGATGAAGTATGTAAAAAAAGAAATATCCCTAAAGTTATTAATTTAATAATTTACAAAATTATCGTTGATGATAAATGTCCATTTAAATTAGGTTCAAGTTGCTTTCAGATCACAATCTCTCCATCGCTCCTAGTTATTGGCTCATAAAACACACATATTCCAACTATAATAATTGTACAGGTTTAAAGTATATAATAATTATTATATAAAACCATTAGAGATTACGCTTTTGTTATAAAATTTTATAATTAAGACAAACAAATATACAAAAGTTTTGAAACACATTAAAACCAATTTTTTTTTTTTCCAATTTTCTGTTATGGTTGGTAATTGAATCCACTAATGAGAAAATAGAAAGAAATTTGTGACACATCACTTGATTTTATTATTTTTGAAAAAAATTGGACATAATTCTTTATTTTTTATTTTTTTGGTAACGTTTAATTTAGTAAATTGGACAGACTCCACCAATATTTTTTATTTTATTGGTAACGTTTAATTTAGTCTTATTTTTTTGTCATCTGTTGTTATATTATAATCAAAGTGAGAATCAAAAGTTACACAGAAAAAAAACCAGAAAAAGAATTACAAAGACTCCTCGAACTTAGAATTCCTAAAATTCATCAAGATCCCACATACAGGAACTGATCTATTTCAAAAAATTTCCATTCCATACCCACTAACATAAAATGCTAAGTCAAACAGAAGAAGAATACCTTTCTTCTTCGAACAAATGAACCAGCAGCTTGGAGGTCCCTTTGCAACATAAGATTGGATTCTCAAATCTCCCGTGACACTTTGAGCTATAAAGTTAGCTCCTCTGTTTGAAGCAGCATTTTCAAAAGCCATTTTCCACTCCATCAATGGAAGCATAGAGCTCTTTAATGCCAACGATTGTGTTTTGAAAGAAGGCCACTCCTTTGGTCTATTCACTGCTCCTACCAAAAAATTGTCTTGGACTGCAAACACCACACACTTAACCTTATGGCTGGCCATACTTTCTATAGCCCACAGTAAACACCTCAAGCTTGCATCTTCTTTGTTTAAGATACCTGAAAAAGCTTGACGGCTATGGAGAATCACCTCCCCTCCTTCATTCCTTAACACCCAAGCTCCACCAACCAAACCATTCCTCCTCGACCAAGAGAATCCTACATTACACTTTACCCAATTTGATGGTGGTTTATCCCATCCCTTCCTTTTTGTTAGCTTTCTGTTTTGAATGTCTGTATTATTTGGATCATTAAGAACTAGAGCCTCTTCTGATTCTACTTTCTGAGCTTCAAACCATTCCAAAACATCCTCTCTGATCTTGTCAACGGTGACCTTTGCAGAGAAGCTAATTCCATCAAATATAAAGGAGTTTCTGATCTTCCATATTCTCCAAATAATCCAAGGAAAGCTCTTTCTCAACTCAGACGGCCAATCTCTGTTATTTCTGTTTTCTTAAAGATGCTGAAAGTTTGAAAAAACAGATCCCTTTTCAAAGCCATCCAAATAGACAGAATTCTTTTAGAAAAAAAAAAGTTGACGGTAAAAAGAAAATTGTCGCTTTTATGCTTATTACATCTCACCTGTAACATACATATATTGTTTCATTTATAGAATTATCCTGGGCTGTCTTATATATAAAAGGTAAGAAATTATGGCAAAGAAATTGGTAGAAAAAGTTAACTTATATAACTTGTAAACTGCTAATAATGTTATCTTCTTTTCCTTTTTTACGAAAAGTGGATGTTACCTTAACATGAAAAAAAAAAAAAAAACGTAAAAATTCAAATAATATACATCGAAGATATTTTATCAGCCATTTTTTAATAATAATTATAACACCTAAAATTCTCAAAAAAATCAAATTTGATAATAACTAGTATTAAAAAAAAGGAGATGGATAAGACAAGAGACCACAAAATGGCACAGGGGGTCCCACAAGAATTAGAATCTAACGCTCTAAAATGATTCCATCTCTTCCGTGCGGGACCCCCACGTGTTTGTGAGTCATCGCCCCATACGATATTACGTATTGACGTTAATTTCAGTGTATAATCAAAATCAAGAGTAGAAGACTCAGGAAATGACGAAACTACCCTCGATCTCCTCCACCATCATCATCTTCTTCCTTGTATATAAACACCATCATATCTCTCTCTCCTTTGTCTCCGATATATCTTATAGCTCAGAGATTTAATTTTCTTTAGAAATTAGTCTTTTTCTGGTTGGGAAATTGAGGAGTTAGTTGTTGTTATCATCGGAGGAGAGAGAAAATGTTGGGAATCTTCAGTGGAGCGATAGTATCGCCGCCGGAAGAACTGGTGGCTGCCGGAAGCCGAACTCCGTCTCCGAAGACTACGGGAGCTGCTCTTGTGAACCGGTTTGTCGACAAAAATCCCTCCGCCGTCTCTGTACAAGTCGGCGACTTTGTTCAGCTTGCTTACAGCCATTACAACGAGAGTCCTCTCCGGCCGAGGTGAGTCACCGGCGATTTTTCTTTTTTTTTTCATTTCTTTTATTTTTACTTGGCTTATTACGATGATTCCGAAGTTTCTTCACCGTCCGATTTTATCGATCCGACGGTGATGAGATCATCTTCGAGCCTTTAAATTTCACTGACAAATAATTAAATTATATAAAAAAACAACAACGTCTACATATTTGCATATATATGGACCATAATTCATTTGATTTTGTCGGATTTTCTTATCTAAAACTGCTAAAACGATATAATCACTGAAATTATTTAATTGTGTAGATATCTTGTTTTATAATATTTCTACTAGATTCCGATTTACATAATTGTGTTATTCTTCTAAGCACTCCACTCAACTTAGGGGTGATGTATGTTTGTGGTGTGGTGTGTGGACCCAAACAATAATTATAGAGTAAAAGTCCAAATAAAATTTCTAAAATTATGTATCTTTTTAGTAAAAATATGCATATACAAGGTACATCATAGGTATAGCTTTATTTAAATGCAACGATCATAATTTGTATGGATAATTCTGATAGGAAAGATAAAATATTTTTGGGCACTTTAACTTGTCCAAGTAAAGTTAGCTCCGTAGGTTAAAAAGGATATTGTGAATAATATAGAGATGATTTACGTATTACATGTATCATTAACTATAAACGGTTATTAATGACCTTAAAAATATATAGATTGAAGATCCAAAGTTTATTAGATGCCCCCAAAATATAATATTAGTAGTTGACTTTGTCGGTGACGGTGGCAGAGGCACACGTCTCATAGGAGTTGTGTTGGTCACCAAAGATTCACAAGCCTCTCATGACTCTCAAGTCATATTGAATTGCTCATGTCACTCATACTCTAATTGCCAATTGGAAAAAAATAAAAAAATAAAAAAATAATACAAGAATAATGAAAAATTAAGTATAAAATGAAGAAGATATAGATCGTGGTAGAAAATAGTTATTACGCATTAACCTTTATTTTTGTCTAAATTATACGGTCATAAATCTGTAAAACTAACTAACCACAACCAAGATTTGTATAAGTTGTAAGATTATTCTTAAGTATGTGTTTTATGTCTCACCCAAAATACGTACAACATAATTTCAACAACCATAACAATGACCAATCACTCAATTAGACAACATAGGGTAAAAATTTACATTTCCATGTTCATTAACAAATCTCTATATGGTTACAACTGTAGGCACTGTATGTATTTCGATTATGACAAAATATGGCCAAACTACTAAGGCAGCATTGATTGGTCCACCAAACCCTACAATATAATTAAACCCCACAACCATTAATAGCCTTATGAATTATGATGCACCACACTCTATCTTTTACTCCCTCCGTTTCAAAACATATGTCGTTTTAGAACTAATTTTTTGTTTCACAATATAAGTCGTTTACAGTTTTCAATGTAATTTTTGTCAAAAAATACATATTCTAACCTCATATTAAATTAAATTAAATTAAGTTAGTTAGAATAAAAACTATAAATAAATTAGATTAGCAAGGTTATTATAGACAAATTACAGAGTTTCTTAATATTTGTGCAAACCTCTAAAATGACTTTATATTATGAAACAGAGAGAGTAGCTTTTAGTAGCCCATATCAACACAATACATTCATAATTGTATGTCTATTTCAAGATCTGATACTGACTCATCCGTCTGACTATTCTATCCCTCATTTAAAACTTCAATCATTGCACTACTTTATCTCTAGATAGGTTTTAAGTTCCTTACTTTTTTTTCAAATTGAGTCAATTTGGACTTAGTTATATAAAGGCTTGTCTTAAGATGTTTTTTTGAAATGATACAGATCATTTGGGGCTAAGGATGAGATATTCTGCTTGTTCCAAGGCTCACTTGACAACCTAGGAAGCTTGAAACAGCAATACGGGCTTGCAAAGAACGCAAACGAGGTTCTCTTGGTCATCGAGGCTTACAAGACTCTCCGTGACAGAGCTCCTTACCCGGCCAACCACGTCGTGGCTCACCTAAGTGGCGATTTCGCCTTTGTGGTCTTCGATAAATCAACCTCCACTCTGTTTGTAGCCTCTGTAAGTTCTCTTTTTAACCCTCAGAAACCCTTTTTGTCTGTAAAAAAAGATTGAAGTCAGTGGTAAAAATCGGTTTTGAGTTGCTGCAGGACCAAGTTGGTAAGGTTCCATTGTATTGGGGGATAACAGCTGATGGGTACGTGGCATTTGCTGATGATGTTGAGTTGCTAAAAGGTGCTTGTGGCAAGTCTCTTGCTTCTTTCCCTCAAGGTTCGTTTTTCATTCTTAAGTTCAGGATTTTGGGGGCATTACAAGCTCAATTGAAGCGATTTCGATCTTTGAATGGTTGTGCACGCGTGCGTTGCAGGCTGTTATTACTCGACTGCGTTAGGTGGGCTTAGGAGCTTTGAGAACCCTAATAACAAGATCACTGCCGTTCCTGCCAATGAGGAAGAAATCTGGGGAGCCACATTCAAGGTGATTGATTCTTCATAAACAAATCAGATTTAGTATTATTTTTTTTAGCAACAACAAAAGAGGCTCATAAGTCATAACACAAACTTTGGTGGTGGAACAGGTGGAAGGAGCAACAGTTCTTGCAGATTGAGAGTGAAAGAGAGTAAAAAAAAACAAGCTCCATGTCTTGTAAATCTCGAACTGTAACAGCAAAAAAAAAAAAGAAAAAAAAAATAATGATGTAGGAAAAACAAAAAGCTGTTCTAAGAGTTGTGTAAGCTATCAATGGTCGGTGATGAACTGATGATGTGTGTAGTGTTGTATCATGTCTTATGCTTATTTGTACAGCCCGTGTCTGTCTTCTGCTGTTTTTAGAGTGATCCTCATAATAAGTTATGTTTCTAAAACCAAAATCTACCTTCTCTTGATCCTTTTGTCTCTGTTCATCAACTGTTTCTCTTGTAAATCTCACAATTCTCAATCTGTCTACATGTATCTTTAGGAAGTAATATTGACATTCGAAGAGAACGGGTTTGGAGCATCGAGCATAATCTTTATTTCGTAATCACAGCATTCAGGTTTT
Organism: Crucihimalaya himalaica; assembly: GCA_004349715.1. Lineage (NCBI taxonomy): Eukaryota > Viridiplantae > Streptophyta > Magnoliopsida > Brassicales > Brassicaceae > Crucihimalaya > Crucihimalaya himalaica. The sequence goes on from SMJT01000009.1 coordinate 2,473,634, forward strand.
ATTATACAGAAAAAACAGTGGTGAGGAAAATAGACACGAGAACCGAAACAAGGACAGCTTCTGAAGCTTCACGTAGACAGTAAGATGTAGTATAAGGCAAGACAACTCTAGTTCATGTGTTGTGCAGATTAAGATGCAGGACAGATATCCTCCAAACTGTCGAAAAAACCCGATAAACATTACGATCGAGACAAAAACTTTTTGTGAATTCTCTGATGTGGCAGTTTCAGTAAGATAGAGATTCATACCTCTCCCCTAAACATTCAATAATGTCGCTTGTTAGAGTTGATCTCTTATGTTTTGTAAAAGCCAGAGATGCGGCTTTTCTCAGCAGGCCAGATGCAGCTATGCATCCCAAGATGGCTGGATTCTCTGAGGGACTGAAATGTTTTGGTTTTAGAGATTGTCTTTGCTCAACATTGATCAACGATTGAGAAAACTTCATGCAGAGCAAATAAAAAAGATAACTTACCTTTCATGACCTGATTTAAGCTGCTGCGCCCATGACAAAAACACTGCGACACTAGATGGAAACCAAATCCATGTAGGCCGACTATTAGTGGCTACAAAAGTTCACTTTTAACCCGAGCAATCTTATGATACTGGATCAAAGAATGGTGAACTCACCTCCCAGAGAGAATATCGCCTTGTCCACCGCAGCGCCTTGGCGAACCATATATGCTTACTGATTTTACTGCATAAAATAGACATAATCACACCTGGCGTTTTCAACGTTCTCTAACTGAAAGAAGAAATAAATATGACAAAAGTTACTCACCCGTCTCTCCGTTGCTTATAAGATCAGATTTCCCTTTCCTGAGAATCGTCACGCCACCAATCCTAAATGACAAAGGCAACTAACATTATTATCATCAAATTTTGCACTGCAAAACACCAAATGAGAGCCTGGGGATGTGTGGAGATACTCCCCTCTAGATGACTTGTGGAGATTTTCAGATTCTAACTCTTTCTTTCTGGCTATGTGAAGTGAGTTTTGTACTTACTGTTTGGCCAGAGAACGTAGCTGACCTTCAGCATTCTGTTCATCTACTTCACAATTAAGCACTTTTTGAACTAGGCGTTTATACTCGTTCACATTTGGGGTTAAGACAGCAAGCGGATATCTGTTGACAAGATCGATGGAATTTGTTACAAGAAACAGCCCGTCCTACAGAATCACCATTAAACGATCAAAAGATTTGGGAAAAGAAGACAGCAAAATGATCCAATTTTTCCACCATATATCACTGCTTACCCCATCTACAACAAAAGGAACATTATATTTTTTGGCAAGAAGCATGATTTTACTCACACATTCCTGAAAATACAAAGTCATAACTCGTAAGTCCATCGCCAAAGCATTGGCAAATCAAATTCTGTAATGTGATGAAGCAGCGGCAGAGGAATCTGTACCAGGAGAAATGGATCCCTTCCCAAACCAGGACCAACCACAAGGCAATCAAATCTTTCCATCCATTTATCGACTTCCCCAAGCACTTTATCTTGAACTGTTCTTTGATCTTCCTCACTGAGTTGACTACATCCAGAATACAAAATATAGAGATTACGAAGATGGACCTTGTACTAAACACCAACGGAATGAAAATCACCCAGTAGAAGTAGCATACACTATTGAAAGGAGAATTCACCTGATGCTGTACGATTCCTCAAGAACAGGGTGAACTATAAGCTCAGGACTATAGCTCTTTATAACAGGAGCTGCGTCTTTCGTGCAGAAGACATGAGACAAATCAGCACCCTACAATTATGGACAAGAAAGAAACCAGTCTTCTCTTTTGTGTACGGAGTAACTTAAACCAAAGCTGAATAGAAAGAAGCTGTGATGGCTAATAGAACGAAACTACTGACAATTTTCAAAGCTGAAATGGCAGCGAAGTATGGAGCTCCTGTGTATTCACGACAGCCTCCAATCACAGCTATCTTCCCTGACACAGATCAAATTTCAACACAGGAGCTAAAACATTAAAGACTCAAACTTTGAATCCTTACAGTTTCGAATTTGGTTCATTACAGATCACACACAATTGAATACCCAAACACAAAACCCAGTAGCAATTAAGTAGAGACGAAGGAGAGTACTAACCAGCTTGGCCTTTGTGTCGTTTAGGATCGAGCGTTGGCGTCACGGTTCTAAGGACACTCTCAGCGTCGGCCTCCGATGTGGCACTCATTGCTCTGATGAGCTTGGGGCGATGGATTTGTGACCCACAAAGCGCTCGTACCAAAAACTGTTGCCTTCTGAGCACACTTGAAGAAGAAGAAGGTAAGTGAGAGGTCAATCGTCCCAAACCAGAGATGACACCATGTTTCACCAACATCAGATTCTCGTTGATATTACAGAACCCACCGCTTCCGATACAGAACGGAGATTTGAAAACCTCTGTTTGGTTCGGAGGGTCTTATGTAATTATTTTATAGGGAAGGGCATAAAAAAAAACAGACTTCTTCAGAATCGGAGGTTTTAGAGAGAGGAAGAAGATGAAGCGGACGGTGATGGACAACGCGATTCGATCATCGGTGGTGGTGTTGGGATCATTGGCCTTTGGTTACTTGTCACTGGAACTTGGATACAAGCCTTTCCTTGAAAAGGCTGAACAATACGAAAGATCTCTTCAGTCTTCTCAACAACATCAACAACAAGGTTTTGTATTCTCTCCCTCTCTCTCAAATCGCTCTGCTTCTGTTTCGTTTCAAAAAAAGATAGATTTATGCTGTGAATGATTGATGGGTTAGTTGATGATCCATTAGACTTTGGAAGTTATCATTGTGTCTCGAACTATCTCATGATGCGTTAGAGATTTGTGATAATCCCAATCAGAGTTTTGGTAAATTCAAAATCTGTCTTTGCTCGGATTCACGTGAAATTTTCAGATATCTCAGTTTTTGTGTAGTGGCAAAAGAAAGTCTCAACCTTTTCCTTCTGCAGTCCTGAAATCTTGCTTCTGAACAATGTGCAAGTGCAGAGTCGCATAAAAAACAAAGATTATGGAAAGGAATGCTAGAATCATAAGCGAGAATATCGCATAATGACGGGAATCTCTTTGTCTTTTAATCACTAAACTTGCATAATTGCGAAATGGTTGAACAGATCGCAGTGATTCAGCGCAGATGTGTGATTAGTGAAATTATGTGGATCACCGATCAGAACTAGTTTACGCAAATGCAGGGTGCTAATAGGAGAAGATGTTTGTTTCTATATAGTGTTTGGATCAACGAGCTCTCTATGTTCTTTAGTCGTTGTGTCTTAATGGATTCCTTGGCTTTTTACAAGTTCTAACTTGAAACTTTGATTGTGCACAATTTTTGTTTCTTACTCAGACCTTGTAGATGAACAAGAAGAAGGTAGGTGGGACAATAACAATGTCGAGGGATGGGAGGAGAAAAGGTAGTTCTATAATCGGTTTAATTGACAGACCTATGAATGGTGTAAGGAAGAACCTTGTCAAAACTTTCTTCTTTATTATCTCGATCCTGGATCATCGTTAAGATCATCAATCTGTAACTTATCTCAGTATAGTACAGATTGCCTAAATCATATTTTAGGTTACGAGGATTAAGAATCATCCGTTGTCAGCAACCTTAAACAATCTCTGTTCTGTAAGAAAATGGCTTAGATAATTGTTCAACCTTAAACAACCTTGAACAAACTATAGTTTCACTTGGTCTGCTTTGAAGATCACAAATGCAAATACCACTGCGACTATTCTCTCAATGAAAAGTTCATTGGGTGAACTGTGGCTGGAAGCACGATAGGAAGCAACAGAGTAAATATGATATTATTAAGAGATCCATCCTCTCTCCGAGAGTCTCTCACACTGTTACTACGTTATAGAGTTGGACCAAATCATTAAAAGTCATTAGCTTTAAATCATTAGTTAAACAAAAAGCCTTCTTAATATGAACAAAACAATTAAAGGTAAACTGATCTTGGCCGGTACGCAATCTCTTATCGGTTCTCACTCTCTGACTTCATTGAATCTTGTCCCTAGACAAATAACATGTGATGTGTTCATCATATAAATCTCCGCCATGGACGCTTTCGAGTCGGAGCTTCGTGCTTCATTAATCAAAAATTACTTTTCTTTAATCATTAGAAGATTCCATCGAGTCTACCAACCATTAATATTATGAAAGCACATATTTGGACCAAAACGCTATTTTCGGTGATTGAAAATGATACACGTTAACAAACCAAACGCATGAACCGTTTAATGCGCACCACGCCGTATTAAGCCCCACTACTACTTCAGCCACGCGCCATGATCGCGCGTGTGCCATCTTTTGGATCTACGGGACCCGCCCAGTTAAAAGGACCCACGATTCACACTCTCCAAGTCTTCCCCCGTTTACGAAACAAGACGGTCAAGAAAAAGTTGAGACTGTTCTTTTTTTATGTACTTGGTTTATAGATTTGAAACCGAAATTATTAAAGCTTTGGATTTGTATTTCTTCGCAAAGCTGCCTCTTCAGCTTACTCTTTTCTTGTTTCTCATTCGTTTCTTTTAGAGAGCCACAAGAAGTAGAAGAAGAATCTACTCAGAGGAGAATAATAAAGTCTTCAACTTTTGCAGTTTCTTCTTAAAAACCTTCAGATGTCGAAGAACTCATCTGTGGAAGACGATGAAGCCATGCCAGTCTCCGAAGTGATTAAGAGATTCAAGCGTTTAAGGGTCGTATTCGAGCCATCTCTAGGAGTCTTGGGTTTTTTCTTGGTGGGTTTGTGTTTAGTCTTCAGCTTCTTCTACCTCGATTACACAACCGTGGCTACAACTAAAAGTCATGACTTTTCGGATCAATCGGAGAGATTCCTTTGGCTCAAGGAGCTCGATGGGTTTGTAGAAAACAACACCAAAGTTGGGTTTCTTGAAGAGAGTGGGAATGATTGTGATGTGTTCAATGGGAAATGGATTTGGGACGAATCGTATCCGTTGTATCAGTCCAAAGATTGTGTCTTTCTTGATGAAGGCTTCAGATGCACTGAGTTTGGGAGACCTGATTTGTTCTATACCAAATGGAGATGGCAACCTAACCATTGTGATTTGCCCAGGTAATTGTTTTCTTTTATCTTTCTCCCCCTTACGATTTTCTCGACCCAGCTTTTTTTGTTTAATGTTCTTCTTTACAGTTTCTGCATTTTTCTCGGTAGCCCAAAGAGTTTGCTACAGATTCTTAAGTCGCTTTCAGTATTCTTCAAGTTTTGGCGTTATCTCTCAATTTCTTGTCATGCGTGTTCATTGTGATGTCATCGAAGATTTGTATTATATGAACCCGTGAGACACATGAACATGGATCCAAAGAACATGTATAAACTCAATTTTGCCTTAGAGATTGTCTGGTATTTGAAATGTTATGTTTAGGATTTAGGAAAATGTTTTTGGCGTGGATTTATAGATTAGTAAATGTTTCTTTGAATTCAGTTACTTAGCTAACTCATTTTGTTATAAAATGGATCAGATTTGATGCGAAGTTGATGCTGGAGAAACTAAGGAACAAGCGGCTAGTATTTGTAGGAGACTCAATTGGAAGAAACCAATGGGAGTCTCTCCTTTGTATGCTATCTTCTGCAATCAGGAACAAGAATTTGGTTTACGAAGTGAACAATAAACCCATCACAAAGCACATGGGCTTCTTTGTGTTCAGGTTTCATGACTACAATTGCACTGTTGAATACTATAGAGCACCGTTTTTGGTTCTCCAAAGCCGTCCACCTAAAGGATCACCAGAAAAGGTAAAGACAACTCTTAAACTGGAGACGATGGATTGGACTGCTGACAAGTGGAGAGACGCGGATATATTAGTGTTTAACACGGGTCATTGGTGGAACTACGAGAAAACTATTCGCGGGTCAGCTTCTTTCTTCTTGTTAACATTCTCAGAACTAATCAGATTGTTTTTTTTTCCCTGACTGATCTTGGATTTGTGACTGCGCAGAGGTTGTTACTTTCAAGAAGGCGAAAAAGTGAAAAAGAGAATGAAGATAGAGCATGCATATAGACGAGCTATGAAGACTGTTATGAAATGGATACAAGAAGAGGTTGATTCAAACAAGACACAGGTCTTCTTTCGCACATTTGCCCCTGTGCATTTCAGGTTTGTCACGCATATTAACAAAACAAGAATCTTTGACCAATCTTAAGCTTCCATTTAATTGCTGTCTTCTTTCATTCAGGGGAGGAGATTGGAGAACAGGAGGAACATGTCATATGGAGACACTGCCTGATTTTACAGCCTCTCTGGTTCCATCAGAGACATGGGAGCATATAAAGCTCCTTCAAGATGTATTGTCATCGTCCCTTTACTACTCAAAAAGATCAGAGACTGTTAAACTGAAAGTGTTGAACGTAACAGCGATGGCTGCTCAAAGAAACGATGGTCACCCATCACTGTACTACTTGGGAATGGCTAGTCCTGCGCCAGTCCACAGGCAAGACTGCAGCCATTGGTGTCTTCCTGGAGTTCCTGACTCGTGGAATGAGCTCCTTTATGCAATGGTTCTTAAGCACGAAGGCTATTCAAGATTAAACAAAGGCGATACAGACAACTTTACATAACATCTTTGGTAAGCAGCTGTTCTTGATCACTGAAGGCTGAGCTCAAGGTTTTAAACGGCTCAGATTTTGATTGGGTGATTAGGTTAATTGGGTGGGGAATATCAAATATGTAATTACTACTTAGGTTAAGCATCTTTGGTTGTAAAGATTCAAAGAATTTTGGACTACTTTCTCAAAGAAATGTTGGAAATTTAAAAGAGTTTTGGTATACAACCATAACATTGGTAAATAACACTTGCAGAACTTTATTTTCCTTTTGATTAAAATTGAGATCCATTTATAATAATAATCTAAATGCCATATCCAACTGAAAGGAGATCGAAGGTTAAGAGGTAGCTGTAAGTTCTTCAACTAAATGCACCAACCGGTGTGTTCAACATGATCATTAGGGCACCGTGACGATGATGATCATTACATCTACCTCTTTACCCTTTTCCAAGTCAACGAGATTGGTCTGCCTCTCATCGCCATTGGTACAATCGAACACAACCCATGGTTATAAGAAAAATAACTGAAAATCTTCAACCCTTGTTTTTTTTTTCTTATATTAAGACAAAAAAAGTTAGGTCTCAGAAATTTTGAGGGATTGATGATAGAGTCGATAAACGCATTCGAGTTTTTAGAAGAAAATAAAAATAAAATGTATATAGTTTTTTTGGGCAGTAATAATTTAATTGGAAATGTGTGATAACAAATAAAAAAACTTAGATATAGTCTATATATATAATCCACCATAGTTTATTTGAAATCTAACAAGATATATCTTCTTACATAATCTAGAAAGTCTTATAAAAATAGCCTTTTTTCTTTTTTGGTAGGATAAAAGGAAAAAATTAGCCAATTAATATATCAACCAAAGGATAGATCTAAGTAAATAAAACGTGTTCCCTTCTTATATAATTTTGTTTTGAGCATATCCAATTAAGTACCTCAACAAGCTTCTTCTTATTAACATATTTGTATAAGTATATATATATAAGTATATATATATATATAGATATATGTTTATTTATATTTAGTTAATCAGTCAGTCGCTTTAGAAGTATAGCACAAATCACTTATCAGTAGCTTTTGTTTCTTTTTCTTTTTTTCTCCATTGGTTTTCCTTCTCTTGTTTTATCTCGTTGGAATTTATTTTGGTGTCATTTAATTTACAAACAGAAACTCATTTGCCTCAATTATATGATCTCTTTTATTTTATTTTGTGCTAAAAGATTTAACTAAAAGAATAATTTTATCTTTAGTTTTAGTTTTGTTGAACTTTTTTATGTAAGTATTATTGGGGTTGCTATGCTTAGGCCCAACCGGGTGGTGTATACTTTATGAAAAGGGAGATTTTTATAAATACCCTAGATTTTATATGAAATTTGAAAAATATACTCAATTTTACAATAATTTGAAAACTACACTAAAAATGACCATAATACCCTTTTATTTATCTAATCATTGTTTTATTTAAAATAATAAATATTAATTTTTAATTAACTTTAAAATAATAAATTTAAATCATTTAATTCGTAATTAATATTTTATCACTAAAAAATAAGAAAATTTATTTTATATATTTACAATAATCATTATATGATATTTTAACTAAAAAATAAATAAAATATTGTAGATAATATAATGTAGATTTATACTTTCTTCAAAAATAAATGTAATTATATAATTTATAAAAATAATGATTTATACATATTAATATTTTTGATAGACTTATTTCATTATATCTTGATTTATTAATAAAATCGATTTTTTGAACTATCGACTTAATTTTTTTGTTCATGGATTAATAATTTTTTTCCATCGACTTTTTTATTCATAGTATATTTAATTCATTTGACGCTGACTTATTAATCAGTCAATTTTTTGAACTGTCGACTTATATTTCATTTTTGTCGACTAAATTTATTTTCTATCGATTATTTTAAAAGAGTCGACTTATAGTTCGTTTGATTGATTTTTTTACATAATCGATTTTTTTAAACTGTTGTCTTATTTTTCTTGTTTGTTGATTTTTTTTTTTTTTTGTCGATTTGTTCAATCTCGGTAGACTTATTTATTTTACGTTGACTTAATAATGAAGTTGATTTTTTTGAACTGTCGAGTTTTATTGTATTTTTGTCGACTTAATTTTTTTCTCTGTTGACTAATTTTTAAACATTCGACTTATATTTTGGTTAGTTGATTTGTTACATTGTCGATTTTTTTGTATTGTTGATTTGTTTTCTTTTAAATCGATATAATAAATTTTGGTTTTAATATTTAAAAAATAATTATTTAAATTATATATTATATCTTCTTAATTAGTTTAATTATAGTGAATTTAAATATTGACAAAATAAAAAAATCGAATTTTTTTAATAATTTATATTTAAAATTCGTAATTAATAGCACTTATTAATAAATAATAAATAATTTTCTAAATTTTTTATTAAATCAAAAAAAATTATTATATAATAAAAATTAATAATTTTTATTTTTATTTGTTTGTATGTATATAACTTAAATATATGGTTCATTAAAAATAAATTAATTGATTTTCTGATCATGATCCACGATCTAGGAGTTAGTTAACAATAAAATTTAAAACTTTAATTAATTAATAATGATTAATTATCAAGATTACCTATTTCGTGGGGCACATTGAAAAATAAAAGATTGTATTGCGATTGGTTAATAACATAATTTTTAGAAAATGATTTTTTTTTGTTTTTTTCATCGATTGGGTGAGATAAGTTTTAATTTTATTAGTTAAAATTTTATTTTCTTTCTCATCTGAATTTTAATTTAATTATTGATTAATATTAAACATTCTCAAAAAATATAATCATTACTAAATTTATTTCTATTAAATTCATTATTATCTAAAATTTGAATAAAAATATCAAATAACAATTTATCCTTTAATTTTAAATTAAAAAAATATTTATAAAAAAATATATATTTTATTTTCTATTTTTTTAATTATTAATAAGGGCAAAACAATCATTTTTACATAAAATAAGGTAGATTTCAAATAAACTAAAATGATAGTATATTTTTCAAATTTCATACATAAATTAAGATATACACACAAAAATTTTCTTATGAAAATGTGTTTCCGCAATTGCTTCGAGCACGTCTCTTACATCTTTTTAACTCTTCATTAATACAACCAAGTGGTATGATCGTATTACAAGAAAGGCAATGTTTTTTGTAAATCGGTTATAAGAAAACTATGTACTATTTAACACAATTCTTGGTGGTGTAAACTACATAAAGCCTCAAAAATTTTAAAATTTTATGATCTCTGTAGTATTATAATTGGTGTATAACTATAACACAATTCTTGATGGTATAACTAACAATGTTTGATCAAAGAGATGATGTTTTATTGAACAAAGGAGAAGACATATATACATACAGAGCCTTCCTATGCTATCGTGGGAAAGTAAATACAAATATTTACTTTACATATAAAGAAGATTGGAGCAAATGATACTCCTATGATTGATCTAATCAATAATCATGATTGATCCTTAACACGCCCCCTCAAGATGGAGGGGCTCGGCGAAACTCCAATCTTGCTTGATAGAGTGTTGAATGTGGCCCGAGGTAATGGTTTGGTTAATGCATCCGCCAGCTGATCTTTAGTGGACACATGAACCACTCTTAATGCTCCTGCCTGGACTTGATTGCGAACAAAATGGTAATCCAAAGCAATATGTTTCATTCTTGAATGAAAAACTAGATTAGCGCATAAGTAAGTTGCTCCTATATTATCGCAATAAATGGTAGGAGCTGCTGGTAATCGAATACCAAGCTCTTCTAACAAAGAACAAATCCATTTTATCTCAGAAGTAGCATTAGCGACAGACCTATACTCAGCTTCAGTTGACGACCTTGATACCCCTTTTTGCTTTCTAGAACTCCATGAAATCGGATTATGACCAAGATAGACAACATACGCATTTGTCGAGACATAATCATCCGAATCACCGGCCCAATCCGCATCCGAAAAGGCATGAAGAGACAGAGGATTATGAGGCCGAAGTAGAATTCCATGAGTAGAAGTACCATTCAAATACCTTAGTACCCTCTTTACTGCAAGCTAATGATCCGATGACGGCATATGCATAAACTGTGATAAACGGTTCACTGCATATGATATATCGGGTCTTGTGAATGCCAAATATTGTAAACTACCAACAACGCTTCGATATTCAGTCCCATCCGGCAGCTTGGTTCCTGAATGTAGTGTCAATTTCGGAGTTGTGGCCATTGGTGTACTCACAGGTTTGGACTCTAACATATTAGTACGAGCCAACAAGTCTACAATGTATTTTCGTTGAATCAAATGCAAGCCTGCAACACTTCGCCTAGCCTCAATACCAAGAAAATATGATAACTCTTCATGGTCTTTAACGGAGAATATTGTTGCTAGACTTTCAAGTGTGGGAGCCAGAAGATCATTATCATTCCCAGTTACAAGAATATCATCAACATAGATTAACATGTAGAGAATGTAGCTCCCTTTTTGAAGGATGAACAAGGAAGTATCTCCTACTGAGTTGATAAAACCCACTTGCATCAAGTATTGCCGTAGTTCCGTATACCAAGCTCTAGGAGCTTGTTTTAAACCAAAAATAGCTTTTCTTAGCCTGCACACATAATTCGGATTATCAGTATCAACAAAACCTGGAGGCTGAGACATGTAAACCTCTTCGGTTAGAGTTCCCTGAAGAAACGCATTATTAACATCCAATTGCCTAATCGGCCAGCCACAGTCCACCGCAACGCCTAGAACAATGCGAATGGTCGTTGATTTAATGACGGGACTGAAGGTCTCAGTATAGTCAAGTCCGGCTTGTTGATTGAAACCCCGAGCAACTAACCGTGCTTTATGTCGTTGAAGAGAACCATCAGAGTTATATTTCGTGGTGAATATCCATCGACAGCCAACTATAGTAACATTCGGCGCAGGTGGAGGCACTAAATTCCATGTATGATTCCGTAATTGATCATTAATCTCTTCTGTTAAAGCAGCTCTCCAACGATCATCTTGTAGAGCTTGCTTTGCTGTTCGTGGTTCCGTCCCGGTGGAGATAGACACGGTAACGTTGAAAAGATATTTTTTGTTTGGTTTAGCAATTCCTTGTTTTCCTCGCGTCGCCATGGAGTGTCGATTTCCAGGATTGATCTGAGGAAGGGGATTCACTGGTGATATCTGCTGTCGTACTGGAGATTCAGACATTGAGGAAGTATCGATGTTGGAAGGTTGACTTTGTGGTCTATGTGGGCTATTTATTTGGATTTGATTTATGGGCTCATTTTGTGTTTCAGGTGGGCTATTTGGAGGTGGTAGATTTGCGGAGGAAGAAGATGTAGCTTGGGAGTTGTTGTGGGCTTGTGAGGCTTGTGGAATTTGTATTTGAAGTGGAGGTGGTGACTGGGCCGTGGGTTGCGGCCCATTTTCAGTGGGAGCAGTGGGCTCAGAGGAAGAAGGTGAAGAAGACGTAACAGGAGAAGAGATAGAGTTCGACGAACGTACCTGAGACTGAGGCGGAGATGGCACCGGACAAGGAGGCGATGGAGAAGGCATCTCCGGTGACTGGAACGCTGTATTTAACGGAGCTTGTGAATGAGAAACCAGAGAATTGTGTTGATTTGAAGCCGTTTGATGTTGTTGAGTGGAGACGGAGAACAATGGGTGAGGAATCGAGCACGGGGGTGATGATTGTATGAGTGGCTGCCAATGATCTGGTGATGATAACACTTCATTCTCAGACGCTTGTGACAATGACCCTTGCTTTTGAAATGGAAACTCATGTTCAATAAATTAAAAATGACGAGATGTGTAGACTCTTCCCGAGTCCATATCCAAGCAATGATACGCACTTTGCGTTAGTAGTAGCCAAGAAAAACACAACTTTTGGAACGAGCATCCAGCTTGTGCATAGCATAATGCCGTAACCACGGAAAATACTTACAACCAAACACTCGTAGCTTACGATAGTTACGCGAAGCTTGAAACAATTGTTGATACGGACTGTGGCGAGACAACACCGGCGTTGGCAATCTATTGATGAGGTACACAGCCGTTGAAAACGCATATGGCCAATATATGGTTGGCATATTTGCATGTGAGAGCAATGGTACACCAGTTTCAACGATATGCCGATGTTTACGTTTCGAAAGCCCATTATGCTCTGGTGTGTGCGGTGGTGATGTATAGTGTGCAATGCCATTCTTAAGCACATAAATCCATGTATATCGAGTGAAGTGATCAACAAAAATCAAATAGTACTTGTAGTTGTCTATGGATAAGATGGGAGACGTCCATACATCCGTAAACAAGAATTGTAGCGGCTTGGTTGAGATGATAGACGATGCAGCAAACGACAACTTGTGTGTTTTATTCAGTAAACAATCGGAACATTGAAAATGTTTGGAAGATGAAGCTGAAACTGGTAGAGAAAAATTTGCAACAACTGATTGTAAAATAGATGGAGAGGGATGGCCAAGCCTGTCATGCCAAGAGGATAAAGAAGTCTTTGGAGACGGTGAAGCATACAGGGCAGAGACGTGTGAAGATGAAACAGGCCACTCATACAAATCATCCTTAGTTTTGCCTTGAAGTAATAGGTCCCCCGTGCTGAGATCCTTCACCTGAAATGAAGCGGGAAAGAATTCAACGGATACTTGGTTAGAGTTGCATAAACGATACACAAAAATGAGATTTCTATGTATATTAGGTACACATAACACATTGTTTAAAAACAGTGGCTTAGATGAGGAGGAAAGAGATGTGAAACCCGTATGTGTAATCGGTATGCCCGAACCATCACCAATAAGAACGTCATCACCACCCGAGTATGGTTGATGAAGAGACAGGTTTTGTAGATCCGATGTAATATGGTGAGTGGCTCCACTATCTAACAACCACTGATCCGCCGAAGAAGACGCACCAAGAGCTAAGTTAGCACGAGGTTTCCATGAAGTGAAAGGAGAGGTCTGCAAAGGGAGAGATGGAGAAATGCGAGACTAAAGCTGAGGACACCTCTTCGCCGAGTGCCCCTGCACATTACAAAACTGAAATTTCCCAAGATATGGCCGAGGACTTCTATTGTTCGATGGTTGCCAAGACTGATTCGAATTTGTGTTATTGAAGTATCGTTGCTTGTTGTGTTGATTATTGCCACTGCGATTATTGTTGAATTGACGTTGAGTGGCTAGATTTGCAGTGACAGGAAGCAAAGATGGAGCCGCCTGTGACAGAACTTTAGCTTCATGGTTTATTAAACGCTCATGAACATAAGAAAGGGTGGGTGTGATATCTCGACCTTCAATTTGATCAACGATTCCTTTATACTCCTCGGGCAAACCTTCTAAAATTGCTTCGATCTGCTCTTCATGGTCCATTGGCTTCCCCAGATTAGCCAACGTATCAAGTCGCGTCGTCACACCTTGAAGGTACTCATCGATTGTTTTGCTTCCCTTCTTCCATGCCTTCAATTGATCTCTCAATTGTTTTACATGTCCGCGACTGGGTTTCGCATAAGTCTCAGCAAGCGTGTGCCAAATCTCGGCTGACGATGTCGTGCGAAAAAGGGTGGATTGAACAGTAAGAGAAATTGATCCTAGCAAGGCGCTATAAATCAATTTATCTTGGCGATTCCACATCACATAATCAGGATTTGGAGTAGCAACATCTCTAACGTTATTATCGCCGGTGGAATAGCAGTGGAGCCATCAAGATGCGCGGCTAGGCCATAGCCATCGACAAGAACGTGGACCTGTAGCTTCCACATCATGTAATTTGTTGATGTAAGTTTGGTAACATTGGTCATATTGATGTGTAAAAGTGTTTGATAATTTGTGGTTATTGTTTCAAAAATTGTTGGAGGATTGTTTGTGTTTGAGGAACCAGACATGGTGAGAATTTATGAGAAGAAAAAAAATTTCAAGATTTAAAAATCGTATGGCTCTGAGACCATAACAATGTTTGATCAAAGAGATGATGTTTTATTGAACACAGGAGAAGACATATATACATGCGAGCCTTCCTATGCTATTGTGGGAAAGTAAATACAAATATTTACTTTACATATAAAGAAGATTGCAGCAAATGATACTCCTATGATTGATCTAATCAATAATCATGATTGATCCTTAACAATAACTATTCTACTTCAATTATTTTCAAATTTTAATCATCGAAGTATTTTTTTTTTTTGGTTTTATTTTTAACGAAGTATTTTATTTTCTAAGTTGATTAAAATTTGAAAATAATCGAAGTTCAGTGATCTATTTTTTATCATGAAAATTATATTTGGTTATTTAAGTCAAAGGTCACAAGCCTACTAAACTAATCAACATAAATAGAATTCAAGAAAAGAAAAGAAAAAAACAACCAAACATAATTTGATTATGCTTTATAGTATACTTGCGTGATGTGTTCTCACTTTTTAAAGGATTTCAAAAAAAAAAAAAAAAAACTGTGCTCTCGTCTAGTGCCGTGCCTCTTGAGAGGCCTATGTATAAATTTAAAAATGTAGTAGTTTCAATATTTGTTTAAAAATCCCAGTTAACAAATTTCATTTACACAATTGGAAAATTGAAGATTAATAGAGTATAAACATTGATATGATTATAAAATAATAAAAATGAAAACAAAAAGATAAATGATAGTGTTTTTAAAGATTAGATGTGTAGCAAAAAACATGAAATTTAACCAAATAAGCTTTAAGATATATGTTAAATGTGGTATTAATTAAAAAGTCATTATATAAGATGTGGTCTAGGGCTTTTGCCTTTTTTTTTCTAATTAAACAAGTAAGCACGGCTCTGGTCTCGTCTCTCACTTTCTCTCTCTGCTACAAACATATTCTTCTTTTTAAAGCTATCTCCATCGTTCCTCCGCCTTAATAATTCATCAACAACCCCAAAGTTTTGTGATCCCTCGTCTCCTTCTTCGTTCTCATTTTGTGTTTCGAGCTCTCTTTTTTAATTAGTTAGTCTCATATGGTAGTTGTTCCTGACATTTACGTGGAGTTGTATCTTCTCTGGCGTAAATGTAATCTGTGTATAGCCTTTATCTCGGCTCGGTTCTTTGTTGTGTTTAAATTTTTTTTTTTGTGTGGTTTTAATCACAGGGAAATGAAGACTTTTAACTCACTTGTGATGCGGCTCTTTAATCTGAGTCATCAACTCTTCACTCAACTAGGAGGAAACAATTCCACGTAAATCGATGGATTGTGGATTGAATCGATGGATTGTGGATTGACCTAAAGTTTCTTTTTATCTTAATCAATGGAATTTTAAAATCTAAGTAGTTTTTTTTTTGTTATTTATTTGTTTTTTTTGCTTATGTTTTGCTTATATTTTGCTTATTTTTAACAAACTTATTTTTTTCTCTTAATTCAGATTTTTACCAACTATAATGTATTAAGAGAACTTGGTAAATTTATCAGTAACTACATTTCAAAAACTTTTTTTTTTTTGTAAAGTGTTTGTATTTACATATACACAAATGTAATAATTGTCTAGAATTTTTTTTTTTAATGATTATGACCAATTTTGGACAATAACTAAGACAATAGTATGATGGAAAATTTGCTAAAATAATAAAAAGAAAAGTCTCTAAATAGTCAAAATAATCCACAAAATGTATTAAAATCCAATAAGATAGATTTGCTGAAATAACCTTAAAATATATTTAAGATGTCCAAATCAAACCAAGGATTATTAATTAAGAATTTAAGTTATGAATTATTTATTTCCAAATAATAAAGTTTTGGGCCTAGCCCATTATTAACCCAATAACTATAAGGGGTCGGCTCAAAGAGAAGGCAAATACAGGTTGCGGAACTCTGTGGCAGTGTGTTCGGGTCTGAGTCTTCGAGCTCTCTCCTCCGTGATCAATCTCGGTGAATCGCCACTCTCTCTAACTCTTCGATTTCAATGGCTGATCTCGATGTTCCTCAGAGTAAGTCAAGAGACCTCGACAAGATTCTTCTCCGTCATGGGAATCTCGTTGGCCCCGACTTCTTTCCCGGACCGGACGTAAATGCCTTTTTTTCTCAATCGCTTCTTCGCTTTTTTTTTTTAAATTTTGTATCTTTTTCTGATCTCTGAGCTAAGTTTTTTTTTTTGTGTACAGCTGAGGGACGACATAAGGGATTATGCGAGAATTTTGGTGATTGGTGCGGGTGGATTGGGTTGTGAGCTTCTCAAGGACTTGGCTCTTTCGGGTTTTCGTAATCTCGAGGTGATTGATATGGACCGTATCGAGGTTACTAATCTCAATCGCCAGTTCCTATTCAGGCAATTTCTCCTTCTTTGTCTCTTTTGTTTACCACTAGAAACCCTTAAAATTGAAGTTTGTTTGACCATTATGTTCTTTGTGTGTGGTATTCTCAGTAAAATTTGTGAAATTGTTAGCTTTGTTTCTGTGGGAATCGATAGTTGCACGATTGTTTGGTTAATAATGTTGGGGTGTGTTATAGACTTGAAGACGTGGGAAAGCCTAAGGCAGAGGTTGCAGCAAAGCGTGTTATGGAGAGAGTGAGTGGAGTGGAGATTGTGCCGCATTTTTCACGTATAGAAGACAAGGAGATTGAGTTTTATAACAACTTTAGTATCATTGCCCTTGGTCTTGATTCAATCGAAGCTCGGAGTTACATCAATGGGGTAGCTTGTGGGTTTCTTGGTATGGAATTCGTAAACTTTAAACAGTCAGCCCAAAACTATTTTTTTATCTCTCGGCTTATTTTTATGTTCTCTGTCTGATCATGTGCTTCATTAGAGTATAATGAAGATGATACTCCGAAAAGAGAAACAATCAAGCCGATGGTAGATGGGGGAACTGAAGGCTTCAAGGGTCATGCTAGAGTTATTTTGCCTGGTGTTACACCCTGTTTTGAGTGCTCAATTTGGCTTTTCCCACCTCAAGTAAAGTTTCCTTTGTGCACTCTTGCAGAAACCCCTAGGAATGCAGCTCATTGCATTGAATATGCTCATCTAATTAAGTGGCCTGAGGTATGTGAATGGATTCTTTGTGTAGTCTCTCTGAAAGATACTCTCCTTTCCATGCGAATATGCATTTGGTTTAGTCATGGCTAAGTTGATTCTTCCTGCAGGTTCATAAAGGAAAATCGTTTGATCCTGATGTGCCAGAACACATGAAATGGGTCTATGATGAGGTTAGTCATTCTTTTGCTTGTTTATGCTATGGGTTTTTTAATTTGGGTTAGTTCATATTTGCCATTATCTTCACAGGCTATCAGGAGAGCTGAGCTTTTTGGAATTCCCGGTGTCACATACTCTCTCACACAAGTATGTTACCATTCACTTTTTCTGTCTGTTCACTTTCTAAAATATTCCAGTAACCAGCTGAAAGTACTTGTAACCATTTAAGTATGCACAATTAAATCCATATGCTATTTGTATTCATGAAGAACTTATAAGAGGACAATTGTTTAATTATATAGGGTGTTGTTAAAAACATAATACCGGCGATTGCTTCCACCAACGCGATTATATCAGCAGCTTGTGCGCTTGAAACCTTGAAGATTGTGTCTGGATGCAGCAAAACACTTGCAAATTATCTGACGTAGGTTTATTTCTTTCTCTCTGCCTTACTTGCTAGAGTTCGAAGTACAGCTTTTCTACATAAAGCTAAATATAAGAATTTGCAAAGAATTCAGTGTTATCCCCCAAGCAATTTGGTTGGTTTTCATGTTTGCAAGGTATAACGGTGGAGAGGGTCTTCACACTGAAGTGACTGAGGTAGCGAGGGACAACGACTGTCTTGTATGCGGTCCAGGCATTCTGATTGAGCTGGACACCTCAATCACTTTATCAAAGGTCCTTCCTCTCGCTTTATCATCTCAATCTCTTTTTGAATACCTTGGTTATCCTTGATTTTCTTACCCATTTATTGCTTTTGATTTTCTTACCCACTTATTGATTTATTCATGCTAAATTATCTTCTCTACTGCTATCTCCATTGATGCATTTAATTTCATCCCTGTATAGATGCTTGGCTGTTATTTTCTTGAGTTTTCTCGCCTTTTCCAGGCTTTTCTGTCTTTTTAGCTATATCTTATTTTACTCTTGCCAGAGTATGCGCTTTCTTTGTCCATTTAAATTCCGCGTCTCACTTCTTTACTATTTTTTCATGTTTTTTTTTCTCCTAGTTCATTGAGATGCTTGAAGAACATCCGAAGCTTCTATTGTCAAATGCAAGTGTTAAACACGGCAAAAACAGTCTCTACATGCAGGCACCTCCAGTTCTTGAACAGATGCACAGACCAAACCTGAGCAAGTCGCTCTATGACCTCATGGGAAGAGTCCAGAAGGATACTATTCATGTGTTTGGGACAGCTCTCAAGAACGAAGAGAAAAATTCGAGCTCAACGAAGCTAAGGGTTGTTTTCAAAGGAGCCGATGGTGTTGCAGACATGGATACAGCCATTGGAGCATGAAGTCCTACAGAGAAACCCTTTGATGGTAGCTTAGATCCGTTGAGAGATAATTGGGCAGGTTGACTTGTCCGGTTCTTATTTTTAGTCTCTTTTGTTTGTTTGTTTTTGTAGCTGTGATAGCAGAATTTTACTGCGTGATGGAAAAAAAGTTACTCCAAACAGATTGGTTTATATGATTGTTCTTAACCTCGAAGATGTGACCTCCGTGACAAGCAAAATTTAAGAGCCTTAAAAAAGTTGATATTGTGTCTTGACTATTCAGTGATAAGGATTCTACCCGGTTTTAAGTTTTCGAATTTAGCATTAACCGAAATGGTTTATTTAACCTGCCACTCCCAACGACAAGACAAACAATAGATTGCTCGCCCCTTGTGGCTTGTGCATTTATTCATCACTTATACTTGTATATTTCTTTTGGTTTGAACTTATCTTTTCATTTATCTTCTCCCGTTTGTGGCTATACTTGCTTGTACCTTTCTTTTCATATGATCTCAAGAGACTTTAAGCTACTCTTTTGAAACGTAGTATGGGTGAGGAGATAAGGTTGTTCTACGACTTCTTTATCATTATCACCTTTGAAAGGTCAAGAGTTCGGAACATGCAATTAGATAATCAAAGACCAACAAAATGAAAAAACATCATGTTTTTATACATAATACACATAGACCATCAAGCTTCATTTGGGAAATCTCAAATCGTTGTTATGAACTACTAGGATTGGTGTGTGACCCTACTTCACTCAAACACTATCCCCAAACCATATCATATCAATGAGTTCAGATTTTCTCTCTCCGAAATCCAAATTGACCATTGTCCATTTCCTCAATTGCCAACCACAGACTGTCTTCGGATGTGGCTGTTCTAGGATCTTATTGCCATAACAAAGATTTCCTTTGGCCCTATCAAAGATAGTGTTTCTCTTTTGCCAATATCATGATAAGTAAAGTAAACCAAATGCGTATTAATTCGTTCAGTTCGATTATATTGGTAGTACAATTTTTGTTGATAATCTATTGGTAGTAATTTAGTAAAGCTATCAAAAATATTGGTCAATATGAGAAGTGTAGTGTTAAATGTAATGAAAACAGAGTGGATATGGGTTGTTAACGAACTTTAATTTTATCTTTTAAAAATGTAACAACTGGATAACATCAATGCACAACCTCCTTGTGTCCTTCATGTTGTGTTGAGTGGGGACTTAGCCAGATTAGATTTACAATGTTAAAAAAATCTCTTTCTTTTCTTTGGCCCCACTCTCCCACCCACATGCTCTTCTCTCTCTCTCTCTCTCTCTCTCTCTCTCTCTCTCTCTCTCTCTCTCTCTCTCTCTCTCTCTCTAAATGCCAACTCTCTCGTGCCTATTTATTTGACCCTTTCAACATTCCCTCGAACTCCACTTGAAGCAAACCAATAAAAATACATAAAAGACTTTGTTTCTACAGAACAACAAAGTCTTGAGACACTTGGAAGCTAAGATACATGGCCATGGAGTTAGAGCTTGATGATGATGTCTTCTTTGCAGACATAAGCAAACAGATCTCTCTTCTCATCATGGATGAAGATGAACAGCTAAACCCTGTTTCTCTTTCCTCCTCCTCCCCCTCTCTTTCATTCCAGGTTTGTTCCTCTGTCTACACACTTTCTTTCTCTACATGCCTCTCTCTTTTGCTCTCCATTTCTAACAGTGTTTCTTGAAACTTCTTGAAAATAGGGTTTGTTCAGAGGAGGTTACCAAACGGCTCCATATATGTACCATCAAGAACAGAGCAAAGGGACTGGTGTGTTCATCCCTAAATCTTCACAGCCCAGAAGAAGACCCCATCATCATCATAAGCAAGGTAGGTATAGTTCCTTCAACGCCAAGCAACAACACTCTCTTCAACAAAACAGACAAGAGTATCAGCAGAACCGTGAGAACTCAAGAAGTACTCTCACCACTCATAACAACAACAACAACAAGAAGAGCAACATGAACACTAGTGATCATTCTTCTATCCCGAGAAGAACCTACAGAGATGCATCATCTATCTACACTTGATTAATTTAAGAAATATTCTGAAAGATTCATGATTCTGTGTGATCAATTCTTATAGTTAAACTAGATACATAAGATTCATTTGTTTGTAAATCAGCGAAAAATAAAGGATTGTGTAAGGAAGAAGGTCTTGGAGATGTGTTCCAAGTTTGTTCTTACTTTTTTTTTTGTTGTAACTCTTTCTTGTCATTTTAGAGATTGACTGACTTTTTCTCCAGTTGTAATCTTTGAAGGATTGAATTAAAATTGAATATGTGATGTTTCTTGGTTGATAACAACAAGATTGATATAGAGGAATGTGTAAAGACAAGCCCCATGTGGAATTAGCAATGTTCCATGTCTCTCTCTCTCTCTCTCCAATCAATCAAAATCTAGGGACATCACAGACGAGTTTGCCACACTGTCTGAATATAAAAAAGTCAGATCTACGAGGTCCAAAACACTGTCACAAGCTCACACACCTTCTGTCCTGGCCAATCACATGCCAGTCTCTTTCTATTTCTATACCATTCTTTTTGTATTTCTATTTAGAGCAAAATAATATGATGATGAAGCATTCCATAAAAATCACTTGTTTTTTGATAATCCAGTATATCACATATTCACATTAATTATTTCTTAAAAAAAATAAATCAAAAGAAAAAAAAAGAATGCAAATACATAGTCGCAAAACTCAAAAAAAATTAATATAAGCTCACTCATAGACAGTCACAAACATATTATATAACTAAAAGATTATTCAAACTTTCTGACACAAGAAGATAATATGTTAATTTATACATCAATTGAGAGCACCAACGTGTTTTTCTTTTTTTTCTTTTTTTTTCTTTTTCTTTACAACGAAGAACTATTCTACTACTCAAACTTGAGTGCACCAAAGTTAAAAAACGAATAGAGACTATATAAACAAAAAACACGTACTTCATTTTGATTGAGATTCCTCGACAGCATTTTGTTGTTTACTGATCTAAATATTCATTTTTATTCATATATCATACCATAATTTATGTTATAGATGGCGGTGGAAATCAAACAATACAAGAATTTATTTTCGTTAATTTAGTACGTTAATTTAATACATCGGTCATAACTCATACTAGGAGAGTTTTTAATTCTATTTAAAACACACATTAATTAAATTTTAATTAGTTGCTTAGGAGTCTTAAACATCTTCGATGAGCCAATGTTTAGTGTGCAGTGAAGAGTTTCAATGGCGGCAATTTCTTCTCTCTTCTTCTTCTTCTTCTTCTTCTTCATCATCTTCCTCTTCTCTCTTCTCATCATTTTAGCTGTCATCGTACGGCCAAGATCCGTCAAGATCACAATCAAATCTCGTCACGTCTTCATCACCGGTGGATCAAGCGGCATCGGTCTCGCTCTCGCTCACCGTGTTGCCGCCGAGGGAGCTCGAGTCTCAATCCTCGCTCGCTCAACCGAAAAGCTCGCCGAAGCCAAACAATCCATCCAGCTAGCCACCGGTGTCGAGGTCGCTACGTTCTCTGCCGACGTTCGCGATTTCGACGCCGTTTCGAGGGCGGTTGATGAATCCGGGCCGATCGATGTGTTAATTGTTAATCAAGGCGTGTTTATTGGGAAGGAGCTTGAGAAACAGAGTCACGAGGAGGTTAAGTTCATGATTGATGTGAATCTGGTTGGGAGCTTCAATGTGATTATGGCGGCTTTGCCTGCCATGAAAGCTAGGGAAGGTCGTGGTCCTGCCTCCATTTCTCTCGTCTCCTCTCAAGCCGGTCAGGTTCGATTTAGGGATTTATCCATCAGTTTCAAATCACTAGAAAACGTTTTATCTAGCACTCTTGATTAGTCATGTGAAGCCCTTGTGAAAGATTGTGCAATCAAGCCAAGTTTCTATTAATTCTGGTCATTGCAAGAATGCAAAAGAGAGTTTGC
This sequence comes from Crucihimalaya himalaica, assembly GCA_004349715.1. NCBI lineage: Eukaryota > Viridiplantae > Streptophyta > Magnoliopsida > Brassicales > Brassicaceae > Crucihimalaya > Crucihimalaya himalaica. The sequence goes on from SMJT01000009.1 coordinate 2,496,616, forward strand.
TTTAGCTAGCTTGAGAATTATGCGGTTCAAGATTTAAGTTAAATTAGATGCTCTATCCATGGTTTTAGTCAGGATTGTTCTGACTTCTCAGCTTTTGTTCCAAGAATTTGAAGTAGCTGCTTACAGTTTGTTGATTGTTGAATTGAATTTGTGAAAAATGCAAGCACTTGCGGAAGTCGAGAGATGCATTTTCTCTGTTAGACTTTGTGATATATCGTGTTTTTTACTTTTTTAGGCAGGTATCTACGGTTACACTGCATATTCGGCGAGCAAGTTTGGGCTTCAGGGTTTAGCGCAAGCGTTGCAGCAAGAAGTTATTTCTGATGACATTCATGTGACTCTCTTGTTTCCTCCTGACACGGATACACCCGGGTTTGAAGAAGGTAAGACAATCCAGAATCTTTTAGCTTCATTAATACATCATGGATATGTAGAGTATGACAAAGAAGTATACCGCATGAAAACTTAAGCTAGGATCGTGGATTGTCATTTAGGCGTCTCATTATACTGATCAGATGATTCAGTTGACTTCCAAATTAGTTGCAGTTCCGGTCCAACCGGTTCAGTAAAATTCAGTAAGAGTTGTAGACAGACTACATAACTGAGTATATGGTCCTGAGTTACAAAACACAATATACTCTACTGTGTTACTGAAAGCTTGTATCATGTGGTGAAAGCTAGCAAGAATACTTTTTCTTCTACAACGAGCTACTGTCTATGAGGAACTGACAAAATGTTGCATCAATTACCAGTTAGTATGCAGTGATACTTGAAAAAAAGTGGGTAATGTTATGCTTAAATTTTGAATCTTGTGAAATTATTTAGAAGTAAAGAAATGCATTTATTCTGCAAGCTTTGACAAACTTTATAAAAATGCTCATTGTTTTTCTCCTTAAAAAGTAAAATTCTTGCTCCTCCTTGTGTGATCTCTTATCTTGGTAACGATATATCATGTGAAAATACTGAAATGAACAATTGATTACTGCTCTGAGTTCGTTAGTTCATATAAACAATTCAGATTCGTTTTGAGAGATAATTTGCTTTTTCTTGGTTTGGCTCTCAGAACAGAAGAAGAGGCCGGAGCTCACTTCCATCATAGCCGCATCTTCTGGTTCAATGAGAACCAAAGAAGTAGCCAAGATATGTCTCGATGGTATCAAAGCAGGAAAATTCACAGTGACATGCCATTTTATTGGCTTCTTACTATCTATTGCAAGCGCCGGCATGTCCCCTCAGGGATCGTTTTGGCTTGCTTTCATTGAAGTTATGTTCGGTGGTCTTATTAGACTCATTAGCTTGGTCGTCCAATGGCAATGGTACAAAACCATAGAAAAGTGGAGCACAACAAAAAAAAGAAGCAAATAGTTAGTTAGCTTAGGTCATCAAACTATGTTTGTTTCTGGTATGAACCATTATTTATTTCTGTAAAACAGGTTTATGATTTGTAGAGGTTCAAAAGAAAAGAATCATGAAAATGTATATGAATCAGGCTTTTGTACAGTGAACAGGTTCATGTTTTGTAGTTCTACCCGAGACTTTTTTTTTTGTCCACGGACTCGAGAGTCGAGACTTTTGTGTTGACAAAAAAAAAAAGAAAAAAATTGTTTAACCTCAGTTATCCTTCGTTTCGGATTTTTCCCTTTCCGAGGTACTCAAGCTCAGCAATGGCGTCACAGCTTCTCTTTGTTCCTCATCTCGCTCTCTTCCCTAAAATCTCACCCTTTCATCCTTGCCTATTCTCAACACTAAACCCCAGTTTCTTTCACTCTACTTCCACAAGGAGAGCTCTCAAATCATACTCTAATTCTGGAACTATTAACCTCCAAGCCGTCGCGGACACTTGCTCTGAAATCGAAAGCAACAGAGCCACCGAAACAACTGCTTTGACTCTACGTCAAATCTGCCAAGGTTTTGTGCCGGACCATATTTTGCACAGGAAAGCTTCGTATCACTGCTTTGATTTGAAAGGTACTCAAAAATTTCGAAAATTAGTGATTTTTTATATCAAAAACCTATCAATCTAAGTCTAACTTAAAGATATATGCATAGATTCTTATCTACTGATAACTTCTAACTTATATGTGTTTACATCAAATGACTTAGTTTTATAAATATTTATTTTTAAACCTATTCGATTTGATTTAAAATAATTTATCTTATAAAAATTTTGATCGAAATTTTTTTTTTTTCATTTTTTAATTAAAATTTCACATTTAATTACGGTTCAGACTTCATGGTCGAAGTCTGCGACTGTTTATGGTATTTTAAAACATAATCAACCTTACATGCTTAAAATTTATGAAAGTTTCGGAAATTTTAATTTATAAAGTTCATATTTTAGATAATCTTATTTTCTTTAGAAAATTGCATTGAAAATATTTTTTATTATTTTCTTAATTTATATCTAAGGTTTAATTACGGTTCAGACTTCATGGATGTCATGAACGAAGTCTACTGTGAGACTTCGTTCAAGAAATCTACTTCGCGTGAAAATTTTAACTTAATTCAGTTTCCAAAAAATTTCGCGAAAAAAATCGGTCAAAATTTTAGATTTATTTGAATTTCAGATATTCACAAAGAAGTCTACGATAACAAAATCTTACAGACTTCACATGCGAAGTCTACCGTGAGACTTCACATGCGAAGTCTACCCGAAACTCGAAAAGTCTGTAAGCCCTAAACTCTTAAATTCGAACGTTTAATTCACTATTTGTTAACAAATACTAACATTTGACATCAAAATAGTATAATATATTCAAAATAGTATAATATATTTAAAATCTAACAACTATACGAAGGATCACCATTTTATATCAAAAATATATTAATCTAAGTCTAACCCTAAAGATATATGCATGGATTCTTACCCATNGCTCTGAAATCGAAAGCAACAGAGCCACCGAAACAACTGCTTTGACTCTACGTCAAATCTGCCAAGGTTTTGTGCCGGACCATATTTTGCACAGGAAAGCTTCGTATCACTGCTTTGATTTGAAAGATACTCAAAAATTTCGAAAATTAGTGATTTTTTTTTTTGAAAACTGGTGTAGAATGGAGGAGATTGGGTTTGTGTTTCCCACAGACATACAAAGAGAAGCTCTACCTACTTTGTTTACAGGCCGTGATTGCATCCTCCATGCTCAAGTCCTTTTTCTCATCCATATGTTTCAATTTATGTTTCTTTCTTTTGATTTTATCTGTTTTGGTTAATATTGCTATATTTTTTGGTAATCTTAGACAGGTTCAGGCAAGACATTGACTTACCTATTACTCATATTATCTCTTATAAATCCTCAACGATCTTCTGTGCAAGCTGTAATTGTTGTACCCACTCGAGAGCTCGGTATGCAAGTAAGTCTAGTAGGCATTGATTTTGATTATTCTTTTGACTTGATCTTTTTATGATATGATTCTAATTGTTGCCTCTTTGGGTTAAGGTTACAAAAGTTGCTCGAATGTTGGCTGCAAAATCGGATATTGATGTGAAAGGATGTACGGTAATGGCTCTCCTAGATGGAGGGATGCTAAGAAGGCACAAAAGCTGGCTAAAGGTTAGACTGACATGTCGGTTTCTTATTAAGTTGGCCAAATTTGGTTACTCAAAAGGTTTCTTGATCTTTCAGGCTGAGCCACCAGCAATTGTGGTCGCTACGGTAGCAAGTTTGTGCCACATGCTAGAAAAACACATTTTTAGACTTGACTCTGTGAGGGTTCTTGTTTTAGATGAGGTAAAAACTTTCTCAACTATGTCTTGTATATTATAGCTTATTCTCCGTATCAAATGATAGAGGCTGTTCTGCACATTGAACATCATGCTCAGAACATTTTCTGACCCAGGAATATATTTGAATGGTCACTTGGTAGGTTGATTTCTTATTCTACTCATCAAAACAAGTCGGTTCTGTGCGGAAGCTTTTGACATCATTTTCTTCATGCGATAAACGTCAGACAGTTTTTGCCAGTGCTTCTATCCCCCAGCATAAACATTTTGTGCATGACTGTATACAGCAAAAGTGGACAAAGGTTAGCTTTATGAATGATTCTTTTACTGTGAATTATGTTCGGGCTTGGTTTATGAACCAAATGATTTGGGTTGTAGATATAACCCAACTCTACACCAGGCAATATAACGACTTACAATTCTGTCAAGTCAATTGTCTTTTGTCGTATTTCTGCAGAGGGATGTTATCCATGTTCATGTTAGCGCAATCATGCCCATGCCTTTGTGCCTTCTTCACAGATTTGTTGTAAGACTTAACTTGTTCCATCTTTTTTTTTTTGTCATAATATGCATTTGTTAGTACATCTAAACTCTATTTTGTCAGATGTGTGAGAAGACAAACAAACATCAAGTGCTGCTTGCCTTGTTAGAGTCTGATGCACCTGAATCAGCTATTATTTTCGTCGGGGAGCAGGTATTGGAACCTCTATTTCCCTTCTAACTTCACTTAATTGAACCATTTAACACTCTTTTCTGTTTCTTCTTTTCAGTCTGAGAAGTCAAAAAAGGCTGGAAATGATCCATCAACAACTCTACTAATGGAATTCCTTAAAAATTCATACAATGGCTCGTTGGAGATCCTCCTACTAGAGGGGGACATGAATTTCAATTCACGAGCAGCTTCACTAGCAGTACGTGGTTCTTTTGTCTGCGGGTTCTAATCCGAGAGGCATACTTTTAGTTACTAACCTTCAAGATTTCCCATAGGAAATCAGGCAAGGAGGAGGTTTTCTTCTTGTTTCCACTGATATTGCAGCAAGAGGGATTGATCTACCAGAAACAACTCATATCTTCAACTTTGATCTCCCACAAACGGCTACAGATTATCTGCACCGAGCGGGAAGGGCTGGTCGAATACCCTTTTCTGACAAGAAGTGCATTGTTGCCAATCTGATCATGTCGGAGGAAAGATTTGTCTTGCAAAGATACGAAAATGAACTTATGTTCAGCTGCGAGGAACTCATGTTGTAGGTACAGTATTAATTTTCCAGTACAGAAAATTTGTCATATTTGCCTTTGTTTCCTTCATTTTTTATAACCACAAATACGGTTGAATCCAGACACCGTCAGTCCAATGTAACTAATTAATTAGATGGGAACAGTATATGAGAAGTGTCATCATTATCAAATAAATTTCTTTATAGATTTATCATTTAGTTTTGACTTTTATGCTCTGCATTCTTATTTCTTAGTTCTCACAATTAAAACTTAAAAGGTATCATATCACAACTCCATCTTTAATTATTGAATTCTTCAAGATTACTGTAATACCGGATCTGATGTAAAATCCATCGGATGACCTGTCTGCTTCTTGTATTCCCTGCAAACCATCACATTAGTGGAGATGAGATAAGCAACCGAAGATGTGTATGTCTGATGGGTCCATCTTTTCTTAAATCAAAGAAAATTTTACCTCTGAGTTTGCGATGATTACATTTTTCCCGACTCTAGCATTCTTGTCTATTATGCATTCTCTGCAGGGAAAACGAGAAGGCAGAAACAAAAGGAAGAAAGGAATGAGGAAACTTCACAAATGAGAACTGTTTCTAAGGTAAACCATGTGAAGTTCATAGTTAGTCTTACTTAATTTTTGTGTTCTCTCCTATTCCAACGGGAACTTTTCCCTCAGCAAGCAGTGATGCAACTTCTGCTTCAGTTTCGTAAAAGTCTGCCCCAAGCATCACAGTATCCTAGAGTTTCCATACTTTTAGATCATTATACAATCTTAGAGTCTAGTCCTTTCATTCTGATTTAGAAAGATCCTTGTTTGGCCTACCTTTAACTGAACATTACTGCCTACTCTGGATCTAATTCCCACAATGCTGTGCTCAATCAAGCAGTTGGTTAAGAAGCTTCCATGAGAAATGATCGAATCAACGAGCTTCACATGTAATGAAGTTGAGAGTTAATCCTGAAGAAAGTGGGCCAAAACCGAAATGCAAATAAATATATATCATGGCTGGTTTTACTTACCTTAGAGCTGTCTATTTTTGATGGTGGCAGGTTTCTCCTTGATGTATAGATTGGTTTCGCTGCGTCGTAGAAACTAAATGCCGGTGGCTAAAAGGTATAGATGTAGACGTACGTGATATTAATATGAGTATGTATGATTATGAACAATATCTTGGAAAATAGAGTTGTCCCTGAAAACATTCGTCCTTACATGCTCAGTGAGGGCGAGATTTGCCTCAAAGAAAGATCTTATCGTTCCTATATCTTCCCAGTAGTCATTAAAGAGATAAGCCTGTTCAAAAGATCAGTATATCCTTGATATAATGTTACTCGTTGAATGAAAATGTGTGTTTAATCTTGAATGTTACTGACATTCACATAGAATTCTTTAGCTGAGAAGGGTATAATCTCTGAACCAAAGTCGTTTGCTGTGGGAAAACGCCATCTGATTTCAAAAACAGTTGCAAGTTATGATATTTGTTTTGCATTGTTCTTAGAATGCAAAGACAGGATATAGAACTAAAGGTGTTACCTCAAGAGATTCAACAGTATTTCTTTCTTGAAAATATAAACTCCCATTGACGCTATGTATGGTTTCTTTTCAGCTTCCTCCTTGGAAAGTCCTAATATAGTTGTGTCTACTGCCTAAGGATACCCCGAGGTTAGAACAATCTTCAGGTTTTGTTCTGAGATGCTATTACTGCTGAAAAATGATTCCGCAAGTTTTCAACATACCATTGCTTTCAGTTCGTCTCCTTTAGGTTTTTCACTAAAAGATAGAACTCTTCCTTTGTCATCTATCTTCATAAGACCAAAATCTGAGGCACGTCTACCATGTCGCACAAAAAGGGACTATAAGAAATCATGATCTTTGATTCAGCATAATAAGTTGGGGAAAAATGTAATATATACTCTTTTGCATTCACCTGTCATCTATTGGTATGCAGGAAATGCTTATATCCGCGCCACTCTGCCGATGATCCTGCAGATTTAAGTAGACCATGGTTTGAGTCTCTGAGAGTAACTAACTCTTGATGAAGGACATGGTTTCAAGTAATCTTTTCTCACCTGTACAAAATCCATATAATCCATCCTATAGAGGTGATCTCCAGAAAGGATCAATACATCCTCTATGTCCTTGCTCCTTGCATCCTATGAAAAGAATTGTTGGACCGCTTGTTTTTCATGTGAAGATAAGTTAGTTATAGTCTGATTTCTACCTCAAAAAGCCAATGGAATTGCCGAACTGCATCTGCTGTACCTTGGAACCACCTTTTACCAGATTCTCCTGGCGTTTGAGTGGCTGCAAGAACCTGAAATTCTTCAAACAATTACCTCAGATGCATCAAACCAGTTTTGCTCATAATGGATGATGAAGAAAGTATATCGAACCTCAACAAAGCCATCTCCAAAGCCAACTCCATTGGAGTTGTAAGCACGGGCTAAATGCCTGTTCAATGATGCTGAGTTATATTGTGTGAGTATGTAGACTTTGTTGATTCCGCTGTTGATGCAATTGCTCATTGGTACATCTATCAACCTATACGCTCCGCCGATAGGGACCTACAATTCACGGATAGTCCCGATTAATTATACTTTGTGGCAGGAAATTCAGCAATATTGGGAACTTTGCAACAGAGAAGCAACTAACTGCAGGCTTGGCTCGACGTTTTGTGAGAGGAAAGAGTCGAGTTCCTGCTCCACCTCCAAGAATAATGGAAGCAACTGTCCTTGAATCCCTTTTCTCAGTCTCAAGTTCTTGTACCTGGAGGTTGTTGACATAAACAAATGCAGTGCAGGGGCACTTTGATGAAATCGAAGATTGAAGAAGAAGATCAATAATAGAAAGCAGAAGCAAAAAGTTTGAAACTTTATACCTTACTCTCTCCAGCTACACTATTCAGAGACATTGAAACTCTCTTAGAGAAGTTAGTAGAAGATCGAAGACGAATATTTGGAGGCTGAGCCAAGTTGAGCTTCTTCCCCATGAGCTCACCATTGCAGAAGCTGCCAAGCTTAATGTGCCTGGTCAAGCCCGTGGAGCCGCGTAGGCAGCTCGGGGCAGAGAGGGAGATTCTGCAGTCAGCAGAAACCACCATTTTAGCAGGAAATATTGGCTCTTGAAAGGTTTAAAGAGAGGGGAAGATAAAAGAGAAGAGAAGAGAGTTGCATGGAATTGCATTCTAGTTGATTTTTTTAGAAGGATTTTATCAACCCTATCTTCATCAAGTCACATACACCACCAGTTTTTATTTTGTATTCAGATTTTAAGACATTGCTCTTTTGTCTTGATCTGTCTTGCAATGGCATATTCTACTGGAGACTTATGTCAAGAAAATTCAAAAGAGAAAGAGAAAATAATGTTAAAATTTTTATTTTTTCTTAGAATATACTTTCGCAATTTAGTTTCTTATCTCATGCCATGCAAATATAATTAATGGAATTATGGAGATGGTGTAAGAAAAAGAAAAAAAAATTCAAGTTTTTGCTAAACTTAGTTAATATTTCTGAAAAATAAATAAAATAAGAATAAATGTTTGTTAAATTCAAATAATTGAATATGGTTGTGAGAGAAACAAAATAGGATGGTACAACTTCTATCAATATCAAAGTAAATAAAAGGTCATAATTTCACTCTTAAATTTGAGTGAAGAAAAAATATCCCATTAAAACGACATCGTTTGGTGAGTTAGTTAAATTGTCTGCGTGACATCAAATCGAGTGGATAATAACTAAGAAAGAGAGGAAACAAAGTCAACGGACTTTGAAGAGTCGAAAGCAAAAGGAACTAAAAATCTCATAAATGGTAGAGAAAAAAAGTGAAGATTCATCACCAAAAAACTCAGCAAAGAAGTAAGAAGAACCTCTCTGCATCAATGGCGATTTCGAAGCTTCATCTACTCTTTATTCTCTCAGTCTTTCTCTCCCTTCATCGTCCTGTTCTTTCCGACACCGGTAACTCTCTCTTTTCCGTCAAGATTTTCTTGATTTTTCAGTTTAGGTTTCTTGAACTCTGTCGATCGTGATTAGACCTTGATGTGGTCCATAAATCGTCGAATCTGATTCATTCAAGCCTAGATCTCGATCAATTGAGATTTATAAATTTGTGGGTATTGCTTCATCTGAATTTTTTGTTTTTGTCTTTGTGTGTGTGTTCTGTTTTTTTTTTAAATCTACAGATGAAGAAGATGTTCTTCTTACAGGCATCAACAACTACAGAACATCTATAAACCTAACGGCGTTAATACCAAACGAAAACGCAGAATGTCTCGCAGACGAAATCGCAGACCAATTCAAGAACCGACCCTGCACAAACACCACTGGCTCAGCTTCAGTTCCTGGAACAGAACCTGGATTCTCAAACTTCCCTAACCTTCTCACCAAATGCCGACTCAACATTACCGTAACTAGAGGCGGTGTCATTTTGCCAGCTTGTGTTCCTAACCTTGATCCGACCCTTGTCTTGACCAATTTCACAAAGTCACAGTACTCCAAGGATTTGAATGATTCTAAGTTCACTGGAATTGGTATTGGTTCTGATAATAACTGGGTTGTGGTTATCCTCACTACAAGCACATCGGAGGGTGGCTATTCTCCGGCTACTAACTCGGGAGCTTTCACAATCGGAGTTCATGGCGTTGTTTCTTCAAGTTTCTTGTTTCTTCTCTTTAGTTTCTTCATGTTTTGAGTCCCATTTTTGTTTTTTACATATTTAAATGACCTCATCATTGTCTTTGTTTCTCTGTTTCTTATTAAGTTGTGATTATGGTGAATTAAATGAATTTGAGAGAAGAACAATATTGGAGCAAATCGCCTTTCTTAGTGTTTCCTTTTACTATTTGTGAATGAGTAAATACAATCTTACGACAACTTTTATAGACCCAAACACCCGATAACAAACAGGATACGATTATTCTTCTTATACTATTAGAGCATCCACCGTCCAGTTATATGTTTATGACAAGTCCAATAAAGCTTTCATAAACTAATACATATTTTCTATCTTTACATAATCTATTTTAAAAAGTTCTAAGAGATTGAATATATATTTGTTTAAAATTTTCTACATATACTATACCGAGAAGTCTATTTAGTTGATAAATTTAGTTGATATTTCTGAAAAAGAAAAATAAACTAAGAATAATGAATGTTTGTTAAACTCAAATAATTGAATATGGTTGCGAAAGAAACAAAATATGATGGTACAACTTGTATGATTTCTATCCATATCAAAATATATAAGTGGTCAGAGTGTCACTCGTGGATAAAAAAATATCCCACTAAAACGACATCGGTTGGTGAGTTGTTAAAATTGTCTGCGTGGCATCAAATCGAGTGGATAAGAAATAGAGAAAGAAAAGTCAACGTCAACGTCAACGACTTTGAATAGTCGAAAGCAAAAGGAACTAAAACACTCATAAATAGTAGAGAACCCAATGAAGGGAAGATTCATCACCAAAAACTCAGCAGAGAAGTAAGAAGAACCTCTCTGCATCAATGGCGATTTCGAAGCTTCATCTACTCTTTATTCTCTCAGTCTTTCTCTCCCTTCATCGTCCTGTTGTTTCCGACAACGGTAACGGTAACTCTCTCTCTTTTCCGTCAACTATTTCTTGATGTTTCAGTTTTGGTTTCTTGAACTCTGTCTATCGTGATTTTGACTTATATCTGGTCCAAAAATCGTATGTGTTTCATTCAAGCCTAGATCTCGATCAATGGCAATTACGTTGATGACTAAATTATACCTGCTATTGAGATTTATCAATTTGTGGGTGTTCTGTTTTTTTTTTTTAGATGAAGAAGATTTTCTACGTACAGCCCTCAACAGCTACAGAACAGGTATGAAATTAACGACCTTAATACCAAACGACAACGCAGAATGTCTCGCAGACGAAATCGCAGACCAATTCAAGAACCGACCCTGCACAACAAACACCACTGGCTCTGCTCTAGATCCTGCAACAGAACCTGGATTCCCAAAGCTCCTCACCAAATGCCGACTCAACAATAACGTAACTAAAGACGGTGTGATTTTGCCATTTTGTGCTCCTAACCATGATCCGAACCTTGTCTTAAACAATCACACACAGACACAGTTCTTCAAGACTTTGAATGATTCTAAGTTCACTGGACTTGGTATTGGTTCTGATGATAACTGGGTTGTGGTTATCCTCACTACAAGCACACCGGAGGGGAGCTATGCTCGGGCTAATAACTCAGGAGCTTTCACAGTTGGAGTTCATGGCGTTCTTTCTTCAAGTTTCTTGTTTCTCTTTTGTTTCTTCATGTTTTGAGTCCCATTTTAGTTTTTTCCATATTTAAATGATCTCATTGTCTTTGTTTCTGTTTCTTAACAAGTTGTGATTATGGTGAATTTTAATGAATTGGAGCAAATCGCTTGTATTAGTGTTTCCTTGTACTATTTGTGATTGAGTAAATACAATCTTACGACAATCCTTTTACAGACCCAAACATCCGATACTAACAGGATACGATTATACTATACTGAGAAGTCCCTCAGAATATGGTCTCCTAACATCACATATTCACTTTTAATGTTAACTAGAACACTATCGTTTTGTTTCTTTGGGATTTTGTACTAGTGATCAGCTTCTTTATTTACACGACCAAGAGTCTTCTTCTTCTTCTTCTAGCCTTTGTTTGTTGGCAAATGTATCATAAAGATTCTATAACACACAAGGATTAGTCTAGGTTTCTCTTCTTGAAACCCAATCTTTTTCAAGGAAATGACATTTCTGGTAGATTATTAACACGGTCTGTAGATTATTAACACGGTCTGTAAGGAGCTCATTCTCAAAACTAGTATATGTTCACGTATAAGTTTACATATAGAGACATAAATATTTGTCTGTTGTAAACTACAAAAATTCGCTATACTGTTTTTGAGTTAGCTGGTTGGTCTATTTTTAGTCTTTTAAGATAAAAAAAATTGTTACCAAAATCGATCACCTTTCTACTTCAATCATGAAAATAATAATCTAAAGTATATAATAGTCTTCTATCTTTTTTTTTTTTTTTGACATCATAATAAATAGTCTTCTACCTACATATTGAAAGATTGATTTCATGTCATAATAATGACTACACCGAGACGTGAAAAGAGCATGTGATATGTTGTAGTAGACTGACGGCACAATAGATATGTGAATATAGGCCCATATATTATTAAAAAAGAAATAGGCCCTTACTAATTAGGCCCATTAGTGAAGACTAATAGTGTAAAATATTTTGTCGGCAAAGTGCTAAAACTTTCAAGTTTGAGATCCATCACACTTCATTGACAAGGTGATTGATTGGTAGAGTAGTAGTTTTCAACAATTTTAAATCATTTACGGTGTTTACAGAATTTTCTTACTTAAATATATACTATGAAATGGAAACAAACCGGATTGGATCCGTTCCAAACAGGTTTGCCTTAGCCTACAATTATCTTAAAACAATATAATCACAGCTAAAATATATTAAAGTCAAAATATTTACAACTTACAAGAGAACCATTAAATTCCACAGTTACATGCAACCTCGACGAATCAGCTCCAAATATTGTTTATTTCCAAACTCACATTCATAATGAACTCTCTAACCCCATATTCAAATTTGTATAACTTCCGAGCTATAAAAACTTTAGAATTTAGATTTATAATATAAAAAAAAAAAGAGAAAGAGAAAGAAACATGAGCGTACTTTTTATATTTTTAAAGAAAGTAGATATCATTTTTTGGGTTTCATCGTAGTCAAAAACTAACATAATAAGTTCGAAATTAATAACAAACAGATTAAAGAAAAAACATAACAAGATCGAAAGAGTAATATTTCTATTATACGAGAGAATACTGTTGATGTATATTATGCATTTATCTATAAACCACTACACTATTTTTTTGTAAGTTTAAAATAAGTGTATTTTGGTCAATTTTTGTTTTTACTATTTACCGGCCCACGTTCAGTGGTAGTCAACACTATGATACATTTCCTAAAAAAAAAAAAAAAAAAAAAAAAGAGGAAAATAAACATTACAAGAAAGCACTTGCAAGAGTAAAAAACCCATTCGACACTTATCATAGTGCAGTTCGGTTGGTTGGTGGATAGACGTGAAAGAAAGGAAAAACCAAAGCTGTAAATTCGAAACAAGAATATCTTCTCACTTTAAAAATCTTGATTTTGTCTCGATTTCCATAATCTATCTTTTAGATTTTGTGCCTCCTCTTTTTCATTTGTGTGTTCTATAAATGGTCTAAGTGTGAGGGAGCGTTTTGATTGAGGGACTTGACTATTTTGCAGACACGACGCTTAAAGAAAAAAAGAAGAAGACAAGTGAATTTTGCGTTTAGGATACGTCTTCGAAACGTCACTTTCTTTTCACTACCAAACAATGAAGTTAATGATCTCTCATATATAAATCACTTAAATATCAAAGAGAGAGAGAGAGAGAGATTGGGTGAGAATCGTATCTACTTTCTCACCCTCACTTTTCTAGATTTTTTTCTTAACTGTTTTCTATCTTTAGTAGGAAACTAAATTGAAAACAAAAATCTTCTTATGTAAAATTTCCATGATTCTCTCGTTTAGTCATTTAACACAAAATTATATTTAAAATAAAGCAAACTGACATTTTCTTTTATATTACGATTATACAAGGCCATTGATTTTATGGGTTAACAACATGCATTATTTATTATAAAAATATATGCTAACTCTAGTGAAACATGAATTATTTAAGAGTTTATTAGAGTGAAAATAGCATATACTTATGTCGCAAGTACACAAACTAAATAAGACCAACAAAGCATATAGTCTTAATTAATCATCTCGTTTAGTTCGTAAACAGAAACTGAAACAATTATTTTACATTGATATAATATATATAGTTTGCTGGTTTTGACATTTTATTTAGTGAGGAGACTATATTTATTTAGTGACAACCAACGGACGTAACTATCTTTAAAAGATCAAATTCATTATTAATCCAAACATGATCAGATCGATCGAGTTACAGAGAACATGTTATCTAAACCTGAAACGTGAAGTGTTTTGTATATAGCAGCTAGTACTCAACTAACATGAAAGGGTTCTAACTCTAAAAACTAACGAATGTAGATGACTAAAAGTCTAAAACTAATATAGACCACTCGTAACTCGATCTTTCATTCCATTATTAAAGAAGGAGCTCCATCTTTAATCTGGTTGGCTCCTACATACATGGATTTTACAGTGCATTATCAAATATTTCTGAAACTCAAAGAATAAACTTTAAAGAAAAAAGGAAGAAGAAAAGGCTGTGCGCTGTGATTTGATGAATGACTTTTTTTATATTCGTGTCCAAGAATTTTTAATTTGTTGACCTTATCGAACCTCTTCAATTATTCTTATTATTCCTCTCTCTCAATTATTATAATATGTGTCAGTGCATGTGTATCCATCCATACGAAGTTGATCGTTACTGATACACGTCGTTTTATAGGGCTTATATAGCAGCTACTAGGGTTTGATCGTGTCAACATAGAAAACATATATATACTTTAAATAGTTCAAAAAGGAAATGTAATGTGTAAACTTAACCGTAGGGGTTTCTTTAATCGGTATTAAAATTTAAACACAAAAGTTGAGACATTTCAATTCGGATTTTCTTTGTTTCTCTACTATTAATTTAGTATAGAGTCTCAGATTGTTTTCTTCAAAATTTAAAGCTAGCTTAGTCTTGTATACTTGTTTTCCCCGGCAATCTTGAAGTATGTCCTGAACTAGATTTATATATATATTTTCCAAAAATATTCGTAATATCAATAACATTATTCATTTACGTTATAAAACGCATATAAATCTCATCAGATTGCGTTTCCCACCGACGTATTGGTTCCTGCTAAGTTGTACTGCGCTAGTGGGATTCGAAGGGTTATAACAATGCATGGTTTCAAGTTTTCGTATCATGAATATCGGTATCGGTCTTACTCTCTTTCAATGAGTGTTTGTTTAATCCTTGACGAATCGATGTTTAATAACCCTTTTTACGGGTTATGTTACTCTTTCATGGATTTTAAATTTATTTTTTTTGGGTTAATTAATCAACTTATTATCTTCAATAATATAATTCTAAGTTGGCAGAGAAAAAGGAATACAGAGTATATATTTTAGGGTAGGAGCAAATCCACCAATAGAGTACCAGCTAAGATTTGGTTTTGTCGCCATGTTGACATTACTCACGATTCACGGAATCCATCCATACCCGCGAAATCAACATGTCCAATTGTATACAAATTTGATGTTTCTCGATAGAAAAAAATTATTTTTGTAAAACAACATAAGTTGCAATTTTTTTTATAAATAACTGTATGTATTTATTTAGTATTGGTTAATAAAAAAGCTATGTGATGTTAAAAACAAATCGTATGTACTTAGTTTTTGTTACCAAGAAGCAACTTCATTTACGTGGTAAATTAATTACATCGTTATTCATAATGCTTTTGCTCATATATATATACTCAACAGAAGCTTGATGTTGCAATCAAATTCACAAGTTAATTGGTTAAATATTCGGTCAAAGAGAGCGACAACATAAAGAATGTAAAGGAAGCCCACATTCAAAGAAAATAAATAGTTCCATTTTTTTAGTTTTATTAATCAAAATGCTAAATATTTCTAAGAAAATGAAATAAGGGCAAAAGGGTAGCTTCATAGGTGTGACCGCTTTGAGGATAGAATGGATCAAAGAGGACGTCATGGTCTTAATCAGTTGGTAATAGTATATTGGACGTCCACCACTCACCAATAATTTTGCTCTGCTAGCTTAGCCACAAAGAAACATACCCAATTGCCACTTTTGAATTTAAATGCACGGTCTCATATTAAACATGAAAGTTTAACCTAATTGAAGCACACCAAAAAGACATTGCGTCACTAATCATGTAGAGGTCAAGTTGGTGGGGACTATATATGAAACATAGATTGAAACATACAAATGATGTTTCAAACGGTCATTCATTCGGAAATATGAAGCATCAACATATATATGTAGATTTGAATCATCGCCTCACTGGATCAAGATTTTGAATGGGTTAGTAGTTTGGAGATTTCAAGAGATCACTTAGTTATGTAAAAGTTTGGATAGTAGAAATATTTAACGATTTACTGGAAATTATGATGAATGATAATAATCTGAGTTTTTGGAGATTTAAGGATTACTATGGTCTCATATCATCCTACTATTTCTAGTAGCTTTCCTCGAAAATGAATAATGTAAAATGTTGGTGCAATGAGAAAATTCTGGACGGATCAATTATTCATCTTTTATTTTGAAGGTTATTAAACGTTGTCATTTCAACAAAACACAAATGTTGGTGCAATTATGTGTGTCGTTTCTTCGTTCGATTGTTCATTATTATACCAAATAAAAAGTATTAACTGTTATTAAATTTCTGTAGAAACTAGCAATTTACCCAAATATTATCTTACATGATTCCATATAAATAATGCTATGTCAAATTAGTATCAACATGCAATAATACCGAAATGGATAGACGCGGATCGGATCCCATGCATACTACTTTGCAAGAAAAGGAACGTGAAAAGGAGCTTTTATATACCAATCGCCACTCACAAACACAGAGTAATTATAATTAATAATAACAATATCCAAAACGACAAAACCCTTACCATAAAGAGTTTCAAAGCGCAATCCAATGGAATTTCACGTGTCGCTCACTATATGTCTTATTATTATATTCCATATAAAGAGAAAACGAGTGGACACTTGCACTGTTATTGCAGTTTTATAATTTGGAGACATATTTATGAAATTTACCTTCTAATTTATAAAACATAAACTATATATATATATATATAACATCTCACCATGTGATATTATTATAAATTATTAAATAATACTAGTTTCATATATACCTTTTTCGATACATATTTTTGCATGTTTGTAATTAATATTACTATAAACCACTTATATTTCAAGTAATCAATTATAAGTATGGTTTTAAAATTACGATAAGGTCTAATATTTCTAACAAAAGGAGCAAAAATAAATTCTTATAGCAAATGTGTAGTCTATGCATAGTTTTTTTTTTTTTGAAATTTAAAAAAGTTTTTGGAGATTTCCGAATATTTTTCGGGGTTTTGAACCCTATGCATAGTTTTAACTAAATCATTACCGCAACTTGCCTAAGAGGTTGTATTTAGATCTAAGGTACTTTTTTGGTGTGTAAGTGGAGTATTCACAAAAAGATTCCTGGTTTTAAAATATTATATCATCTTAATTTTTTTAATGATAAAATATTGAAATTTTAAAAACATATGATATTTAATAATTTATTATGCTGATTAGTTAAAATATTTTTGTAAATAAAAACTTATATTAAAAATCGACATTTTGTACTAAAAGTTTCTTAAAAAAATTGCAATTATTGTAATTATAATATCTTTTACAAGTCGATATACGAAAGTGATAAATATTTTAATCGAGCTGTTAGATGCATGAAACTGTTATTCATCATTGATCGAAGCATATTCAATTAATCTTTTCTGGCTCTAATTAATTAAATATATATATTTAAAAGTTTGAAGTTTGAACCAAACTCCGAACACATCCGTCGTCCGTACACCAAAAACCTTTTGATTTGGCGGAGAGATGCGGGATGGGTTTGTGATGACGTCGTTGTTGTACGGACCCATTCCTTTTTATTTAAGGTATTCATTCTTATTTTTTAAATACAATTGATTATATCTTTGAGAGAGCATGTTGACGTCAAAAATATATGCTTGCTAAACTTTATTATGTTAGTGCAAACAAAAATATATGCTTTCTGATTTTTTTTTTCCGGCTTTTTTTTTTTTTTTTTAATTTATCATCTGCTTTTCGCATTTTCAAATTTTTTAGTGATGACCAAACACTTAAATCTGATTTTAAAACAAAAAAAAAGTAACTTTTGTGTAGTTTGAACCGTGTCCAGTCATATTATTTTTTTTAAGAATAAAGCTTTTTACATTTTTTGGTATAAAGTTTTGAATGTACAAAAATACTAATCAGAATTGATAAAATAACAAGTTTAGAGGATGCTTTTTCATATGTAGAGATCATCAAAAATCGACCATACTTGTTGACAATATACATAAAAACTCATTCATGGTGGTCAAATGATCACCATATAATTGGAAAGCCAGAGTTCGAATTGCCTAACTACGATTTCAATTATGATTAGCTTAGCTTCACATTACTGGGGATGATTGTCTAGATTTTTATTTTAATTAAACTGTTAAGTGTTTCTATTGATATAGTAAACTGTTGGGTTTTTTTTTAAAAAAATCAGCTTTCGAATTAAATTGGTATATGTAACCGGTTTACAAAGGAATTAAATGCAAACTCAAAGACAAATTTTGACGTTGCGTATTCATTCCAATCGACCAACTAAGTTTGATTTGATATGTTGAGATTTGGTAATTGAATTGGCACAAATTAAGGAAGCTTCTGGGTGCAATACAATAGTCCTAACGAAGTTGAGGTTGCCACTAAGGGAATCTTTCTTACCAAACTAGATTAACTGCCGACCAGACCACAAGCATATTCCCTCTGCCCATTTCTTTCAATTATTTTATAATTCCATTTTTCTATTAAATTAATCTACTTTTTTTCTCGACTTAGGAAACGGCGATATTTCTATATATAAAAAAAAAATTGAACACGAAGGATAAAAAATTGAGAAATTGTAAATACAGAGCAAATAAAGAAGTTCTGTTTTTTAGGAAGTAGCTACGCAAAAAGATTCCCAATTTGGTAATCCCCTGTTTCCCTGATTGCCTTCAGCGAATCTTCTTGATCTTTGAACATTCTCAATGCCCATCACTTCCTCTTCTTCCTCCTCCTCGTATTCTTCGGCTTCTTCATTCTCAATCGTCTCTTCTTCGTTCTCTACAAACTCATCTGAGTCTTTCAAGATAGAGAGACGGAGACGACCATTGCTCCGGTCAGCTTGAAAGCACCGGTTACGAGGCAGCGCGTTTGTGGCGGTCATGACCAATCTTCCGTTTTCACGGTGTGGTCTCATTTGAATGCTTTGAAACCCTCTCATAGTGGTCAAAGGAGGTGGGAGATCACTAGGGCTCACATTCCCTTTCCTACTTTTTAACGTTCTTGTCTCCCTTGTTGTTTCTCCGAGATTCTTGTTCTGCACGTCAAGCGAGAACAAATCATCGACGTCTGTAACATCAGAGCCAGATTCGCTTCCGAGATTCTCAGTACACAATGCTAAGCTCTGGTCGCTTAGAGCTCTACACGAAGACGGACGCTGAACATAACTCATCTCTTTCTCAGAGCTCGTAGTCTTTGAGGAGGAGGATGAGCCAGAGGATAGAGACTGGAGAAAGCTCCAGCCACTTGAGTCAGTGCCCGAGGAAGCAGCTGGTTTGTCATCGTTACGGTTTCGGGTGTCCTCTGCATTGGAGGAGTCAAGTGACTGAGACTTAAGAGCTAAACCAAAGGGTTGAAAGAATTGAGGGTTTGGTGAAGATAGCCTAAGCCTTAAAGCCCTAGGCTCATTAAGCTGAGACTGAAACCCTTGTTGGTACACAACAGTTCCCATAGCTTAAAGAGGATAGAAGAAAAACTGTAAAGAGAGAGAGAGAGCAAAGACTAGTGAAATTTGAAACAAAGAAGCAGAGAGATGTTTTTGGAAATAAGAATGATGGATAATGAGAGGGAGAGGATGCCAATTTGTAGTGTCACAAAAGTGAATAAAATAAATAAAGAAAATAAAAGAGAAACAGAAGTGACTGTGCAATGTGCAGAGACTAGAGAGGTGGGTAAGGGAGCTTTTCCACACCACCACTTGAATAATGCAAATTATTTAATTATGCCACACAGTGCAGATAAGAATACTATTGTGCATGTGTGTGTGTGTAAACAAAGAGAGAGTCACTGTATTGTGCACAAGATTAAAATTGAAAAAACTCTTCATATAATCTTTCTACTGTTACAAAAGAAAAAAAATCTGATTTGTTAGTTTGTAGGAACAGATTTGGAAAGCATAGTCTATACAGGAAACTTGGTTAATCATCGTTTTTGACTAATTTGGCAAAAAATAAATAAAGACTGAATTATTCAGCAGCCAAGGAACTTTCGACTCTCATGTGATCTGGGACTGAAAGAGACTACCCAGAAAAAGAAGAAAAAATAGGAGAAAGAGAACGTTCCAAATGAAAATAAAAAAATAAAAAAATTAGTGAATAAAATTTTCAAATGAGTTTTGTTTTTTTACTTAGAAGAGTAAAACTGTATATTTTATCAAGGTAATAACAACAATTTAACATCTAAATGAAAAAAGCAAAATCAAACGCAGAAGAAAACAAAAAAAGATACGGCCATTTACCGAGAGACACGTAATGGAAGTAACATGACAAAAAGTTACAGACAAGTTTTGTTCTTTCTTTTATATTTTACCTTCCAAAGAAAAATGGAAAAACAATCCAACAAAAGTTCTCAAATTTGGTTTCCCCAATAGTGCTATGATTATGAAAACGATTGTTTGTTTCTCTCTCTAATAGTACTCTCTTTTTATATTTAAAGCGAAGAGTCGTGCGTGTCACACAGGCAGGATGGTCAAAACCTATGTCGGGTAATTCTTAGACCCAATTTAAACAACATGATCACTACTGCCCACTAATTTTGAAATCTAAATCCCATCAACCCAAAAAAATGATTATTGGCACTAATCAAGGACAATGTATAACATGAGTTTCCATGCAAAATTTTAGAAAAGAATGGTCATAAATTGAAGAAGATGTCATGTATCAAGAAACCACGACATGAAACAAAATACAAGAAAAATAAACAAATATATTGTGCCGAAAATACACTCACCTCAATTACACTGTGTATTTGAATGCAAGAAACCAAAACCAAAACCAAAATTTCCGCCCACTTATTATGACCTAAAAATGAAAGAAGAAAAATGTTGACATATATAATGAAAGAAAAACATCAAATCAAAGCGACCAAGGATTTGGTTAAATGAAATATAATAAGGTTAAGTGACAAATAAGAAGAAACCACCTATGTTTCAACATCAAAAACTTTTCTCTAACGCTAAGACAATATTGGGTTAAGTTAACATCAAACCTTGTCCTATGAATCTTTGGCTTAGCCAACAGTAAGCTGCTTTTTTAAGAAATTAAAATTTGAGATTAAACTTTCAAGATTTGCCCTCTTAAGCCATGTGTTACCCTAAGAAACCGTACGGAACAGCTTGTGAAAACAGAGTTTAAGATTCATTTAAGTCGTCAGCAAGAACAACTGATTCCCCACTAACACTTTTCTATCTTCTGTCTCTCTGTTGAATCAGATGCTTACGTACTTAACCCCATTCTAAACAACAAAAGACACTTTTATTTCATAGTAAACAAATGCCCTAGGGTCACTGACTTTTGCATAACTCTAAGGCATGTGGATTTATTATTATATAAACTAATGTAACCAAGTACTCTTCTCTCTAAACAAAGCAAAGCTAGAATGCGTGAGCTGTTCCTAGCTATTCCAAAGAGGGTGGGGAGAGATTTGTGAGATCTTCCTGGGTTTCCTGTAACAGAAAAAGCCATCTCAGTTTTGTACTTGTGTTATAATAAAGAATGTGTAGCTACTACCATTGATGAACTGTGAGCATAATGCTAGCTTGTGTGCTGTATAACTCTATGATCAACTTTAATCACCACATTCCGTGTCTTTTCGAGGTTATTGTAGACACGAACAAAGCAAGTGGATCTTAGTTTATGTTTTCAAGAGATTCTACGATCACTAAGTCTAAAAGGATTTGGTACGAAGATACCTTGGATTATATATTATACAACAACAACAAAAAAACCTTTGTTTCTGTTGTCAGATTGTTTCCAATATCAGTACTCAGCTTCTATAACAAGGAGCATCTTACTATATAATCCTAGTGGTTGACCTGTATTACTTAGTCCAATAGAAGATGTGAATCAGGATTTGTTTTTTTTTTTCAATTGTATCAACCAAGAAAATGCACAAATGAAATAGTGAACATAACTGTGGTAAACATAGAAGTCTTATTAAGAACATGTGTTATTAAGAACCTTTGGTTTATGGCAATAGATCTAGCCAAGAAAGTTTTCAATTTTGCTATTATCCATAAAGCTATGTCGTTTTTTTCCTAACTTCTCTCCCTCTGCTCAAGGAATCAAGAATGATATAATTAAGCAACTAGTTGACATGCTTGGAGTGAATAAAGAATGAAATAATAATTAGGATTCCCTAACGTAAGCAAGAGTAAGAAAGTTATGACATAGTTTAACTAATAAAAGTGGAAAAAAGGAGCTGACCGGCAGACGTAATCTCCAGACAAATATCCACAAATTGAATCTTGATCAGCATAGGTGGTCCTAAAATCTGAACCACCCCCATAGAAGAGAAGAAAGTAACACAGCAACCTTTGGCCTCTCGAAGGGAGAATGCTTTTGAGTGTGTGTCCTTATACAAAAGCTGCTTTATATACATAATTAAGATTACAATAATTAAGTGAGTAATGACAGAGGCAAAAGCATCAAATTTAAATCAGAATATATTTTGACTTCGAATAACTCGCTTGGTTCATGCCCATGACGCAAGAAAGTTAAAAGAAGAAAGAAAAAAAAAACAAAGTGAAACTTCGAATCATAATCCATCAATGTTTGTTATTGGTTTCAAGTTTTCAACTAATGGAGGATCTAAAAGCAAAGGAAATACGTCATACCACTTGAGCTTAAGTGGAGACATAAACTTAAGCCTTACGTAGTTACGTTTCCATCTGTATTGTATGATCATAACGTTGAACACGAGTATTGCATCTCTTGGCTCACTATAAATTGCATAACCAAAAAAAAAGAAAAAAGCCCTCCACCATCTTTTTGACCATATTAGTGGAACCTTTATGTGCCATTTCTCCAACTTTTAAATTCTGACCCAGAAAGAAAATCTCTATCATTAGAATGAGATGGGGAGCTTATTTAAGCCATGCATACAAATGTTATTGGCTAGCATATTTTACAACTTTAGGTAGAGAAAGAATATAAAAGCTTATTATTATACAATATATCTTTCTCCTTTGCTTTACGGAAGCATGACATCCACACGAGAAAACCAATCTCATCCATAACTTAATGTCTTACTCACATATCATCCAAACAAGCAAAATTTTCCACAGCTTAGATGTCAACATTTGAAAAAGCTGTAGCATGGTGTTGTAACGACTCAACTACGGTTTAATACGAACAAATAACACAAAGGTAAACTTACATTTAGTTGACGCATGCACTATTGGAACATTGCCACTATTGATTCAGCAATGATGATTTTGTATCTCACACCAGAAAGCTCGTGATGGTTGCACCATGCCTAGAACGTCTTGAACCTTTTGACAATGGGAAAAAAATCTCAAGTCAGAGGAAAATTTGGAACTTTCACTTAGAGCCTAAACTAGTGAAGGTTGAGGCAGAAACAGATCAAAGCAATTAGGAATGGCACAACACTCAACAAATTAGAATCTGTAGGAGTGGCGCTAGCTATAAATATTTGCCAAGCTAATAAGAGATAGACAGAGAGTGCTATGATATTGTTCTGTAAGATAAAGAAAGTAAAACAAAGAACATGGAAACTCTTCACGAAAAGCATCTAGAATTTGTTTAGATTAGGCTGCACCTGTAACGTGTATCCATTTACTAACAGAGACAGAGGGTACAATTACTGAAAAGTTGAACAAAATGGTCATTTAGAGAGGCATACCAAAAATGATTGTAAGAAGATAAATGAATGTAGTAGCATTACCGTTACTCAATCTCTCAATAACCAATGTACAGTGCATAAAACTGTCTGTTCATCAATTCATACAATGTCATCAACATATCCCACACATAAACAAATATTTCTTGCTAAATCTCTAAAGCAACGAGATCAAAACAATATCGATTAGTAAAATCTTCACATTTCATCGAACATAAGCAAGAGAAATCAAAACTAGATGCAGAAATGTCCAACGCATATAAATGAAAAAAAAAGAATGCAACGTCAGGGATGATTATATATGCATATTAACCATCGTATAGAATATGAAAAATTCATCTACTTGCGTTCCCTTTCTCGGATTTAATTATACATATTTTCTCAATGTGTGTGTGTGTTTTTGTCAGGATAGAGAGGCACGCACCCACCAATGGAACATATCCGGGGTAACGACATCGTCGTAGCAATCAATTTTTCCGGTCTCTCCCCCACAAGATCTATCGTCTCATCAGAGTACGCTTGATTAACGAAACCGCAACTTCTGACATTTTAGGGTTTGCAAAATTGAAGAGACGAACTTGCACGTGTGTGATCTCACGTGTCACGGTAGGCTCCTTTTCAAATTATTTAAAAACAATTTTAACTACGACTGAACAATGGTAAAAGTTATAACTTCTTGTTGACACATACATATAAGTTCCATTCAAAACAAGAGAGACAAATTATCAATAGGAAATAAAACTAAACACATTGCGCCTCGCTACGTAATCCATTACGCAACCAAACCGGTCCACCTAAAGCCAGGTAGGAATTGTAACGACCATCCCTCACAACACTCACCGCAATGTCCCGTGCTATGGTATTAGAGTGACAAGACACCAGCTCATATCTGATACTAGCAAATGATCGAGCAGTTCTGAATATTGCTTCCAGCAATGCTCGATATTGAGGCCAGCACCAGGGCTTACACAAGGCCGCAATTGCAGCTTGACAATCCGATGAGATTATCACATTTTGCACACGAAGATCCCTTAAGCTTTGGACTGCCAACAATATACACCGCAATTCAGCAAAGATCCTATTTAGGGACCTTGTAAAAACCTCTCTTGCATGGTATAGAACCGAACCATTGCTATCACGAGCAAGCCAACCTACACCACTCATCATTACAGGATTTCTCCAATCAGCATTCACATTACACTTGACCACTCCTCTAGGTGGAGGAGACCACTTTAGATCCAAGGCCGTGCCCGGAGCTGAGCATGTGCCATATGTATCTATCTCTCTGGATACTTGCACACTCAAACCTTCATGATTACCTGCAAGCAAGACAGAAATTTATAAATTATTAGTTAAATACAAGTTACAAAAAATACGTTATATTCGTTTAATGGTATTGTTTTCGATAAGATGTTAAACGACATTAAAATTAAAAAGATTACAAAACTCGTAAGCCATATAGTGTTTAGTAATGGTTTAAACTAGTTATATAATAACTATGGATCAACATATGCTCACAAGATCATGTATGAGGTGAACACAAATTTGACAAGAATCATAGATTTTAAATCGATCTAGCAAAAAGAAGGTTTAACTACCATCTTCGCGACCCTGACTTATGCGTCCTCTGTGATGACCAATTCTAAGATGACTAGAAAATACGAATATCGTCATCTCTTGAACCTTGTTTAAAGGTTCTAACAACTTTAAAGTTTCTAATATGCTATACCGATTGTTGCTTTGAACATTTACATAGCGAATTTATACAAAATGATGAGAGTTCTTATAAAATAAATATTGGAAAGGAAGTGATGAAGATAACATAAGGGATGCATGTCACCAAATTGTATATGCGTATATGTTATCATATTAAAAGCTTAGTCAAGATAAATAAAAACGTTACCAAATGTACGTATATAATATGTTGAAAAATATTAATTGTAATTTCCAATTTCGTGTATGCATGTAGGTATAGTCTACTATAAATACGTATATGGGACTATTAACATGGGGTGGTTACACAATTGTTGATTAAAAAAAAAAAATGGAACATCTCTCTCTCTCTGATTCTGATTCAAAAAAAAAGGTAACTGAATATAACATATATTACTCTCATAATCATTTTCATTTATTATATAGTTTATTAAATTGAAGGAAGATGATTTTCTGTGTGCTTTTCTGTTGAATCAAAGAGATGAGTACATGATTGATATTTACGATTGCTAAATTACGATCTATACACATTAGAGATTACATTTTACTTTATTAGGGTTTATTCTGTTATATTCGTAAAAACTTTTAATTGGTAATCAATTAGCGACTGATACCGCCGTTATTTTTGTACCTCTATCGTTTGCACATTTTTTTGAGATGTTTGCTCGATATTTATCTAAACATGATGCGTTAATTATGTATCATATCGAAAATATTCCAAACTTTTTATATTTTCTGAGTTGTACCTCTATATTTTGCCTCTTTCTGAGATGTTTGCTCGAAATGATACGTTAGTTATGTATCATATCGAAAATATTCAGAACTTTTATACTTTCTGAGTCAATAACGGATTTAATGAGATATCATCATATTTGCAAATCACATACGTGTTCACAAAACCTAACTTTCATCTTTACTTATGTGTGTACATAGAAATATTTCAAGGTTTGACTGGTTAGGACCGGCTATGTAGATTGCTAGACTATTGTCAATAGCTTTAATTTTGTGTTGTTTTACTGAAAAAATGACAAAATAGCTTTATAAGTGATTATAGCAACTGTGAGTTTAGATAACACTCATCTATATACAACTCTTAAACACTAATCCCACCTTACTGTCTAATACACGAAACTAGAATATATATATATACTTTTTATTCAAATGTAAAAAATCCGTCTAGA
Organism: Crucihimalaya himalaica; assembly: GCA_004349715.1. NCBI lineage: Eukaryota > Viridiplantae > Streptophyta > Magnoliopsida > Brassicales > Brassicaceae > Crucihimalaya > Crucihimalaya himalaica. The sequence goes on from SMJT01000009.1 coordinate 2,523,251, forward strand.
AATATAAATACAGAAATTAAACCATACATCCGGTGTAAGAAAAAACTTATTATCTTTCGCTAAGCTAATCCAGTAATCAGTATTAACCAATTGAAACGCGTATAAGATGATTTTTATCTACGCTTAATCCTAATTCAACCAATCGAAATGCGTCCACTGAGGATTATGTAATCTGGCTTAGACTGTCTTAAGTGTTATAAAAAACAGAAGAAGACAGTAAAAATACGATAAGGCAAAAAAACAAGAAAAAAGAAAGGGGAAACAAAGAGAGAAGGTAAGAAAAATTCAAAGCGAGGTTCTCGGGAACCAATCTGGAAGGAGAGAGGGGTGGTGGTGCAGAGAGAGAGAGAGAGAGAAGAGAGAGCGAAGACGATGGCGATGTTAGAGATGAACATTATTGGGATATTCATGGTTTTTATGTTGCTTCTCATCTCCCTCATCATCCTTTTCGCCTGCAAGCCATGGCGCTACCTTTCTCGTTTCCGATCCTCTCGTTTTTCTTCTACCTTCAAGGTACCTTCCTCCTCTCATCCTCTCTTCAATTTCCTGAGTCTTCGTTCTATTTCATTCGATGCGGCTCGGCTATAGGACGACGATCTTTGCGAAATGATCAAAATCGATTACGCTTTGATCATCACTGACAAGTGTTACGTCGATGCCTTTAGCGAGTATTTTGGGGGTTTATTTTAATCGATTGGGGATTTTTTTGATTGTGTGTCGACGCGGACGCGGGGCGGTGAGAATAATGTGTTGTTTGGTCTCTAAATAATCTAATTTGACTTTTGGAAATGAGAATGTGTTATTTGAGTTTTCACTGGTGGAGAATGTTCGGTTTGGAGATGTTGTTTGGTTCCTTTGTAGCTCATGGTATTGCTAGTGTGTATCTCTACTTTATCTGCCTGCTCGATTTTCACAAAAACTGTTTGTTTGAAAAAGCTGCAATTCCAGGTAGGTACTTTTGTGTTATATGTTTTCTTCTTCTTCAGTTGTTTGCTAGTGAAACTGTCGATTTGTTTCTGCATTTGGAGCTTGGTTCTTATCCTTGTTTCTGAATTTGTTGCAAAGAATGTTTCAGTTAAGTGAGGTGGGAAACATTGTTCCTCATTAGTTACCTATTTTGGTGGATTTCTGTGAGTTTTTTGTATCGAAAATGAAAATGGTAACAAACACTTGGAAAAAGGTCGAATCACTTATTCTTTTATTTACCAATTCTGCTCAATTCTACTCGAGTTGGAGCCTTACTAACGTAACAGGCGGTTCTATTCTCACTGGGAATACGATACAGCTCATATATGGAATGCGGTTGCTTTTCGCACGTAAATTTCATTTATATGCAATTTCTGCATAACTTGGATTGTATAAGAACTAAATTCGGCATATTATTATTACCTTCTTCATACAGGGAAATCTTTTCTCTGCTGAATTGAGTTTCTCATGTTTTGGCTATATAACATCCAGTTTACGAAACTTTTTTTGCTTCAGTCATTACCCTAATACTTTCACCGCCATACTTTGCAGGTGGGGGATTTGCTGAGACCCCTTATATCTGATGATGGAAATTTGATCCAAGGCCAAACCAGTGAGGTAACTAGGGAATATGATTTAGAGGGAGCTTGCTATCAAAATGAAGGGCTTTTGCATTCATCTCTGACCGAGGGACGGGTTTACAAACAAAGGCTTCCTTCTTCATCTCCCCATTTCACCCAAGGCTAGTCTTTTCCTCTTTCCTCCCCTCCTTCCAGCACTGGTGAAGAAAGTTGGATCGAGTCTACATCATCAGATTGATGGAAATTACACTTGTTATCAGAAACATCCTTTTTGCGTTATAAACTCTATGCTTCACTCATTCTTCTCCTTACTTATCTGCCCTAAATTATGTAGGTGAAAGCTTTGTTTTAGAAGTAATTTCTGAACCTTCTGACAATGCTTTGGTGGGCCAAACGCTAAAACATCCAGCTGAAAAGGGTACCTTGGCAGAAGTGCCAACATATGATTGGCAGGATAACAGAAGTCAAAACCTGCAACATGATCTGGAAAAAGATAGACGTACCGATCTTTCTCCGGGACTTGTCAAAGATCAAAGTAATTTCTTTTGCTTTTGCTTTCCTAGGGTGTGTATTACAACTCCATTCCATTTCTTCAATTAGTCGTGAAGACATATATCATAATTTGTGTTAGAAGTGCAGGAAGTTGGCTGTCCCTGGAGGTCATTGCGGGTCCTGCCATTGGGCTTCAACATGTTGTGCACTCCACAAGTACCTCCAAGCTGCCAGTGAAACTTGGAAGGGTTTCTCCAGCTGATTTGGTATTGAAGGACTCAGAAGTTTCAGGGAAACATGCACAAATAACATGGAACTCTACTGTAAGGAGCTATATAGTGTTACTTAATTCGACTTCTGCATGTCACTTTTTACAGTGTGCGTCACACTTGCCTGGCTTTGATTTTAGAAATTGAAATGGGAGCTGGTAGATATGGGCAGCCTAAATGGAACTCTCGTAAACTCTCGGTCAATAAGTCATTGTGATTCAGGCAGCCGGAAGTGGGGTAACCCTGTCGAGCTTGCAAATGAAGATATAATAACTTTGGGAACAACTTCAAAGATCTTTGTAAGTCGATTCTTTGTTGATTCTTATTAGTTTTCATGCAATTTCTTTGTTTTCCTTATTGGTTTTCTTGCAATTTCTTTTGATCTTTGGAAGGTCCGTATCTCGTCTCAGAATGAGTTTCAGATACCCTTCAAAATTGGTGTGGCCTCAGATCCCATGGCTGCACGTCGAGGAGGCAGGAAACTTCCAATGGAAGATGTCTTTTGTTACAAGTGGCCGCTTCCTGGGGCTGATAAGGTTTACTTTGATTTGTTTGAGTTGTTTGTGTGATGATGGACTTCACTGCGTCTGCTAACATAATTCTAAATGTATACGGTTTCAGTTTGGGCTATTTTGTGTTTGTGATGGACATGGGGGAGCAGGAGCTGCTGAAACCGCAATCAAGTTAGTCATTCTATTATAATTTAGATAAACTCTATTTACTATCTCTTTTATAAATTTTTCCCTGATATTTCTTATTAGGGGTTTTCTTTTAATGCTTAACCTACCAATGATACCCTAACCTGAAAAAGGCTGCGGTTAATTATGTTAGAACTTCTGAAAGCGTCCGCCTTTCTGAGTTTTTGCTTCATACATTTAATAATCAAATTTTGATGGAATGGAAAATTTTAGCTGCATGTGATTAGCCATGCAAATGCGTTACAATTATGGCAAGCGTGGTTGCAGCCGGGAATAAATAACGTTGTTGAAACTTGTTCTGTTCACTTTGTTTTGGGCTAGTTATTATATGTTAGGAGCCTTCACTAACAACTGGAGCATCTTTGATTTGAAGTTTTGTTTCAAACAACAGCAATTATATACTTGACTATGTAATCTAATTAAACTTATTCTCCAGAATTATACCTGAGGTTCTGGCGAATATTTTATCAGACTCGCTGAGGAAGGAGAAAGTGTTATCACAGAGGGATGCTTCGGACGTCCTTAAGGACGTGCTTGCTAAAACAGAAGCTCGCCTGGATGATTACCTATATGAGGTTCTGCAGTTTGTCTTTTCTTTCCATTTCCATTGATTGCATGTTAGTCTTGTTGATGACTAGGCTGGAACATTTTCATTGCTACCTGTTTTATGAACTAGTCGATCAATGCAGGGTTGTACAGCTACTGTTCTCTTGGTTTGGAAAGACGGTGAAGGAAATTTCTTCGCACAATGTGCCAATCTTGGGGATTCAGCATGTGTTATCCAGTACGTTAAAATATTATATTGCTATCTTAAGATTCTTAGTTGCGAAGCTTGCATTGACCTGAGTATAAACTTTTAGCAGCATTTCTCGGTGTAGAAAGAGGGAAGGGACTTGATTACTCAGATTAGAATCAAGGATCTTGCGTATTTAAAGCATGAGTGAGTGTGGTCTTCATAATGAAAACCTCTTGATTTGGAAACAGTAGATGATTTCTAATCTAGGGTTTATGGTAGAGTAGATAGACATTAATAGATGAGATTTATGCTTTCCTTTGTTTCACTTTGGAGTAGAATTTTGTTAAATAAGAAAAGCCCATTCGAATATTGTTGTTCGAAATAGAAAGAGAGTTTATCCCTACATTTTCCTTAAAAGTGATCTTAATAATCACAATTATAGATAATTGTTTTGCTCTCACGAATAAAGGGTCTTGGCATAATGATAGTAACTTCGAGTTCTTTTAACTGATTGCGATTTTGTTTGCATTTGGCAGTCTTGATGGGAGATATATACAAATGACTGAAGATCATCGAGTGGTTAGCTTGAAAGAGAGAAAACGATTCCAAGAGGCAGGACTATCCTTGAGAGATGAAGAGACTCGGATCTTTGGTATTAGCTCAATGAATTAAACACGCTCTGGTGATTCCATCTTCATCGTAACAAAATGACCAAGTCTGATTTAATATTTTTAATTTCAGGTTTTAACCTTGCAAGAATGCTTGGAGACAAATTTCCAAAACAGCAAGACAGCCGTTTCATTGCAGAGCCATATATAAGCCAGCCTTTGCGTATCGATCAATCTAGTGAAGATGTATTTGCTCTATTGGCTAGGTAAAATACATAAACGTAATAAGCGTGTCCCTTGTTGTCATTCTGTTTTCTTATATACTAATAACCAAAAAAAAAAAATTCTGTAGTGATGGGTTATGGGATGTGGTAAGTCCGAAGAAAGCGGTGCAGCTCGTACTTCAGGTAAACATTATTCGAATCATCAAGATATTTGCTAATGTCTTAAAACCTCGATCTCATGTAGTGTTTATGTTTAAAACGAATGTATCAGATGAGAGAGAAAGAGAGTGGGACAGAGAATATCGCAGAGAAGATAGCAAACGGTCTGCTGAATGAAGCCAGAGATATGCGTACAAAGGACAACACCTCCATTGTTTATGTAGATTTCGATACTTCCTTGTAATGTTAGGAAAAATCTTTTATATTTGGGAAGTGTCGTTCTTTTGTGTACTATCTTTTGATTTATATTTGGGTTAGTATTCCTAGGGAGGGTATAAGAGAAAAAAAAAAAAAAAACTTCAGGTGCAGAGAGAGCTTTAGGGTGGGGTCTGGGCGAGCGATGTTGGTTTCATCTCTTGCTTATATAATATAAATAATATTAATAAGTTTTTATCTTTTTGTATTTATATTCTTTTGGTGAGAATGATTTTTTTTTTCTGACTAATTGATCATTTTTGATTTATGTACAACCCACCCTAACTCTACAAGTACAAGGTAGTCCAGTAGTTTATGACCAGACCACCACCGCGTTCAGAGTTCAGACCCGCCTAATGAATCTGTTGACAAACAAAGGAAACAAAACAAAATTTGATTATCATTCCGAACTTAGAACAAAACAAATCACTGTTCTCTACACACGTCTGCTCATAATTACACATCTATATGATGTAAGTGATAAAAACTTGGAAAATATTTCTTACGGAATAAACTTAAATATTTTTCTTTGGTAATCTGGCTAATGTGCGCATTTTGGAATTAACACGTATACTATGTTTGACTGACATATATGGGATTAAACCAAATAGTAAACATTTTGTCAAGAATTCAGATATTTTGGGATTTCTTTCCTTTTAAAATCTTACTACCAAAATCGGAAATTCAAAAAAAAAATAAAAAATAAAGAAAGGAGTAGTTCGCGCGTCCACACTAAAAGCATGTGTCCCTACATCACCAGATCCCACCCTCATTTATGAAACGTCATTATATCCTCTCAACGATTAACCAAACCCCTCACAAGCACATTATCTTCTTCCCCCAACCTTAAGATTTTGGGGAAAAACAAAGAAATGGGTCTGCATCCAATCTCCGATGCCAACGAACACAATCCATTCGGATCTCTCTCCGCCGACGAATTCTACGCGAAACATTCCGTTAGCCACTCCTCCGCCTTCATCACCAACCCCCGTGGTCTCAAGCTCTTCACTCAATGGTGGTCTCCACTCCCACCAACTAAACCAATCGGTATCATCGCCGTCGTTCACGGCTTCACCGGCGAATCCAGCTGGTTCCTTCAGCTTACTTCTATCCTTTTCGCTAAATCTGGTTTCATCACCTGCGCGATCGATCACCAAGGCCATGGATTCTCCGATGGACTCATCGCTCATATCCCTGACATCAATCCCGTCGTCGACGACTGTATCTCCTTCTTCGATGACTTCCGTAACCGTCAGACTCCGTCAGATCTGCCGTGTTTTCTCTACTCTGAGTCCTTAGGCGGCGCCATTGCGCTTTACATCTCGCTTCGTCAGAGAGGTGTTTGGGATGGACTTATCCTTAACGGAGCTATGTGTGGAATCAGCGATAAATTCAAACCGCCGTGGCCGTTGGAGCATTTGCTCTTCGTCGTAGCGAATCTTATCCCTACCTGGCGCGTTATCCCCACTCGCGGTTCTATCCCTGAAGTTTCTTTCAAGGAGCCTTGGAAGAGGAAGCTTGCGATGGCTTGTCCTAGGAGGACGGTCGCGAGACCACGCGCCGCCACTGCTTATGAGCTGATCCGTGTCTGTAAGGATTTGCAGGAGAGGTTTCAAGAGGTGGAGATCCCGCTTCTGATTGTGCACGGCGGAGGCGACGTTATATGCGACGTGGCCTGCGTCGAGGAGCTTCATCGGAGAGCGATTAGTGAGGATAAGACGATCAAGATCTACCCAGAGTTATGGCATCAAATGATTGGGGAATCGGAGGAGAACGTCGATCTAGTTTACGGTGACATGCTGAATTGGCTTAAGAGCCGTGCGGAAAGCGCCGCTGAAAGGAAGGCACGCGCCGCCGTTAACGACGGAGCTTAAAGTCCTTTTTACTCGGGAGTTGTCTTGTCAATCCAATGGGATAGTGCCATCTGGCACGCGAGTATTTATGGTTCACTGTTTCGTAGCACATGGTTTACAGTTTAACCAATACCTTTGGGTATCAATAAATTTGAAATATAAAAATCGTTGACAGATAAAAAAGAAAAAAAAAAGAACAAAAGTATTTGAAATTTAATTTGCTAAAGTTCTCCTTGCTGACAACAACAACAAAAAAAAAAATTGCTAATCGTCAACAAATCTGGACACTGGTATTAATATGTCGTTTCTGGCTATCAATGCTTAAATTAAATCATAAATGTTGACAAAAAAAAAATGGTTTATTCTGACGTGCTCTCGTTTAGAAGAAAAGCAAAAACGTATACTGTAAACTTAACGTTCAAGTTGATAGGCCGGTTTAATAGGCCCAAACGATGAAGGTAATAGAGGCCCATGAGTCCAGTAAGAACCCAAAACCACATAAACCCTGCAAATTCGCCGCGGCTGCAGCAGTCGCCGGCGGCAAAAATGGGGAAGAAGAACAAGAGAAGTCAAGACGACCCTCAGCTGGAACTGGAACCAGAGCTTACGACAAGGATTGACGGAGATTGTAAAAAGAAGAAGAAGAAGAAGAGAAGCCATGACGATACAGAGATAGAACCGGAGCAAAAGATAAGTATCGACGGAGACGCGAAGAAGGAGAAAAAGAAGAAGAAGAAGAAGAAGAAAAGTCAAGAGGAAGAGCCGGAGATTGAGTTGCAGCAATCGAAAACACAAGAAGAGGAAAAGCGAAATGTAGAAGACGGCAGAGCCACTGTTAGCATAGCCATAGCTGGTTCAATCATCCACAACACTCAATCACTCGAGCTTGCCACACGCGTAATCTCTCTCTATCCCTTCGTGCACTGTGTTGTCTTATCGGAGATTTCAAGTTCTCTCTTCTATTTCAATTTGTAAATTTAAAACTCGTATTTCTCTATCATTTCTCAGCTCGCCGGCCAAATTGCTCGTGCAGCCACAATTTTCCGAATCGACGAGGTATATTATCCCTCTTCTCTCAATCCACAGAGCTCTCGAAACTTGTTCTGGTTGCATCAAAACTACTCAATTGGACAGCAAAATGTACTAAATTCGACAGCTTTTTGTTTTTGTTTTTAATCAGATCGTAGTGTTTGACAATAAGAGCAGCTCTGAAATCGAATCTGCTACTACGAATTCTTCTGATAGCAATGAAAGTGGTGCCTCCTTTCTCGTTCGTATCTTGAAGTATCTAGAGACACCACAATATTTGAGAAAATCTCTCTTCCCCAAGCAAAATGATCTTCGATATGTGGTGTGTACTTGCTTTTCTCAAGTCCTTTTCTTCAATGTTTTCACTTTTGTATTCAATCTTTCTTTTATAGTGTCTTTTGACCAGCTTTTGTTTGTTTTGTTTGATCTATAATAGGGTATGTTGCCACCTCTTGATGCTCCTCACCATCTGCGTAAGCACGAGTGGGAACAATACCGTGAAGGTAATATCAAAGCTTCATTTGTATCTAATGAGATTGCCTTAAACTCGCGGCTTTGCATTTCCTGATTACATCTTTAGAGATACCATATGAAATAAAAAATATCTTACAAGAAGCTGGTGTGGAGAAATATGAATCAAGTTACTACCTTTTTTTTTTTGTTGTGGAAAGGCTGTGATATTCTGGGTCTCAGTCTTTTTCTATTCATTTTTTAATAAAATGATAACCTTATAGGTGTGACGTTGAGTGAAAAGGATCCAAACTCCGAGGGTACAATGGTTGATGTGGGTTTAAGCAAGGTATTGTTAGTTCTTCGTAAGTTGAGACATCTCAATCTCTCGTTTTTAATATCTTTGTTTTACAAATTTTCTTGCATGGGATTGACCTTCGTTTGATGCTTGTGATGCAGAGTGTTGTTGTTGATCAAGTGTTTAGTCCAGGAGTTAGAGTCACGGTAGCCATGGGAACCAACCGCGATTTAGGTACTGATAATCTCTATATTCTTTCAAGCTATCATATTCATCTGTCTTCTATCTTTAAATTGAGATTTACACTGTTTCTCAGATTTTCATTGCACTCAGAAAATCATCACCTAGAGAAATTTAGACGCCGAAAAATGCTTACCTATTTACTTGTTGAGTTAATATATTTTGAATTCGGTTCATTTAGATATGGTACGCCAGATTGTTCCGCCCTCTAAGCCAAGGGAAGAAGCAGGAATGTATTGGGGATACAAAGTACGATACGCATCACAATTAAGTTCAGTATTCAAAGAATGCCCTTTCCAGGTAATACTAATGATACTCTGCTCTTCATCCTTCTACGAATCAAATCATATTTCCTGCATAACCTTATTTCCTAATACGAATAGCAGGGTGGATACGATTATTTGATTGGTACCTCGGAGCACGGCCTGGTAATTAGTTCATCAGAGCTGAAAATACCAACATTTAGGTGAATCTCATATCCCCTTAACGTGATATAAATTTGTGTCAAAAGACATTATTAGTAGTTTAAATTTGGGGGACTGACTTAGAGATGGTTGTGGCATGAAATCATAGGCACCTATTGATTGCATTTGGTGGACTTGCCGGGCTTGAAGAAAGTATTGAAGATGATGATGAGTATAAGGTAACCTCATATTCAGCTCTTTATATCTCACATCAATTATAAAGTTGTCAAAGAGCTAAGGGTGTTTTTGTCTGTACTATACTGCTATGTGCTTTGATAGGGACACTAATGAAAAGACTTCATTTATACAGGGGAAAAACGTTCGAGATGTGTTTAAATTATACTTGAATACTTGTCCACATCAAGGAAGCCGAACCATTCGAGCAGAGGTATTTCTTATGAGTTTTGCTTTTCTTTCTATTTACATATGTGAAATGGGTCTAGACTTTTGTACGTTCTGGGATAATTGAGCTGAAGACATTGTGCGATAAATATGCAGGAGGCGATGTTCATATCACTTCAGTACTTCCAGGAACCCATCTACAGGGCAGTAAGAAGACTTTAAGCTTGATAAAAGCGTCAAAGAAGCTATTGTTCTCATAGATTTTGAGGGTGTTTTTTTCTAAGAAGAGTGACGTACTGTAATTGTTTTATATTCTTGTACTATCCCAAATCTAGGCCTTCTAAATTTTCCTCCAATATTGGCAGACGTAATGTACACTGAAATTTTAAGTCTTAATAGAGATATTTTTTAATTGCTGAAATTACCAATTAAGATTTTTAGTCTTGTTTTCCAAAAAACAAGAAATTAGCAAAAGGCTTTTTGACAAATAATCCGAATATATTTCGGTAATAAAACAAATAAGAAAAGTAAAAGAATATATTTTAGTCGATGTATACATAAAATTCAAAATTAAGTAATGCCAACTAATCCTAGACAAATTAGCGAACTAGAAACCCAACCAAATAGTCATAAAAATTCAAACGAATTCCAAACTTTTTATTCTAATTATTTGAACGGAATTGAGACAAACAAGATACCTAATAACAAGAATACGCGAAATAACCAAAATATTCGAAAATTCTTAGTTATATTTATCAAAAATAAAAAAACACTTTGGTAAATTTAACCAACATTATTAAAATTGAACCAAATTTTTAGATTTTTTTCTAATCAGAACTGATCCGAACCCAACACTCATCTGAACCGAACCGTCGTAAAAAACAAATTCATTACCCGAATTATTCAAACCTGATAAACTAATCCGATAACTCAAATGCCGAAACCTATGGCAATTATATAGGTTGTGAATAATTAAAAATAATAACTTGCTTGAAGTGGGCCAGAAATTTACAATATAATATTAAAATGAGCCTCAAAGACTCAAAGCTCGGCCCAGAAAAAGAAGGGTAATTTTGTAAAACCGACAAGTTTAGACCATAATAGACCGGTGTGCCGTGTGCGTGAGCGACTGACTAATTTATCGGTCGTGGTTCAGTTTCTTTCCGTCTCGTTTATCTTTTTTGGGGCTAAAACAAACTCTCTCAGGACACAGCGATAGAGAGAATTTGAAGAAGGAAAAAAAAAAAAAAAAAGACAGAAAACTAAAAATAAATCTAATTGACAGTTGAAATCGAAACAGAGAAAGTTCCCGCCATGGTGAAGCAGCTACAGCAGCAGGACGATCTCATAGAGCAGACGAAGTCTCTGATCTCTGCTCTCAACTACGTTTCCCGCGACCTCCTCTTGCCGTCTCACCTTTACGATTCCGTTTCCTCCATCTACCATGGCTCCGTCTCCGATCTCTCTCCTCCGCCTCTTTCTGTAAGCTATTTTCATCTGAGTTTCTTCGATTTCCTTTTTCCCCCATGTTCAATTTCGTCGATTTTTGTGTTTTTCGTATTCTCTCATGTTCGGATTTGGGGGTTTTTGTAATTGTTTATGAGGTTGTTCTATGCTTTTTTTTTTTTTCCCGAGTGTCTTTGGTATAGTTTTGGTACAGGCTTTTTGTCTGTGGCTTATAATTCAGAGAGTAATTGGTGTTTGCAGGACAATTTTATTACTCGCAATGGATGTGATTTGATGAGTGAGTTCGAAGATGCTCTTTTGAAGCAGCGACCAAACTGTGAATCAGGCTCTAGTCTGGCCGAGTTAAAGGAAACTCGGTATAAGAGTCGTATCCAGAACCGATTATCTGAACTTGAAGGTGATTGCTGATTTTTTCGTTTCTATTTTGTTGCAAACCTGCTAGTGATTCGTTGTCCATTAAGTTTCTGAAAAAGCTTATGAACCAATTATCCTATGAGAGGAATGCTTACTCCTATGTTTTGAATCAGGATTACCTTCGCATAGAGGTGAAGATTTGCAGGAAAAATGCTTACTTGAGCTTTATGGGATTAAGGTATGTGAGACACTATGTGACACCGTTTAAAATATGATTTTCTTGACACTGACACTGTGTCTCGTTTATGTATGGCAGTTACAAGAACTACAATGCAAGGTTCGGGCTGAGGTGAGCGCGGAATACTGGCTGCGTTTATATTCTGCAAATCCCGGAAGCCAACTATATGACTGGGGCATGATGCGGTTGCCTTGGCGAATGTATGGGGTTGGTGATCCTTTTGCTATGGAAGCTGATGATCAGTTCAGAAACAAGCGTGATGCAGAGGTCAATTGGTTTCTAATCCAACGCAAAATTGCTTGCTCCCAGATTTTATACTTTTACCTATAATGATGAATTGTTTCTTCGAATGGAAACTGATGACGTTTTGAGATGATAGGAACACGTCCCTTTTAGAAGAAAAACTAGACTAAGAGTTGTGGATATATCTTACTAGGTTCTTCTTTTTGCTTAGAGAGACGAATTTTGTAGAAGTGTCTAAAACCTGTACAAAAACTCTAGTTGCGAGATATGCTGATACTAATTTATCATTTTTTATCTCCTTGCTGATGCTTCAAACTCTTTGTTCAGAGGTTACTACGGTTAGAAGAAGAGGAGAAGAATCTGATTGAAACGACGCAGAGAAAATTCTTTGCAGAAGTACTCAACGCTGTTCGTGAATTTCAGTTGCAAATTCAAGCGTCTCAGAGACGGTGTAAGCAAAGAAATGATTTTGTCCAGGTATAATATCCCTGGCATTATGGTTTTCATTGCTCACTTTTCTTGCCATAGAACCCAGGACATAATTTAGTTATATATCCTTCAATATCATAGTTATACTAATTTTTACAAAAAGAAACTATTGCCGTCTATTTAACAGGGCTGGCATGGAAAACAAAGGCTACGTGCTACCCGAGCTGAAAAACTGCGGATCATGGCGCTTAAATCTGATGATCAAGAGGCATACATGAAACTAGCAAAGGAGAGTAAGAACGAAAAACTAACCCTTTTTCTAGAGGAGACAAACAAAATCTTTGTGAGTTTGGGAGCTGCAGTCCAGCGTCAGAAAGATGCCAAACTTTCAGAAGGCATCAAACTACTGAAAGGCTCAGAATCTGACTTATCGGAAGTTGATGCTCCCGAGGGTGTGCTTTCTGACCAAGATATTGAGATCATTGAGTCTGACAATAGTGATGATTCTAATGACTTACTAGAAGGCGAGAGGCAGTATAACTTGGCCATCCATTCAATACAAGAGAAGGTAATTCAGATTGTCTTTTAGTAATTAATAGGAGTATGGTTAAGTTTGTTTAAATCAGCTATCAGTGCTTTCTTTAACAGGTGACGAAGCAGCCATCCCTTCTACAAGGTGGGGAACTAAGATCCTACCAATTAGAAGGGCTTCAATGGATGGTCTCTCTATACAACAACGACTATAATGGAATTTTAGCTGATGAAATGGGTTTGGGAAAGACTATCCAAGCAATTGCATTGATTGCGTATCTTCTTGAGAGTAAAGATGTACATGGGCCTCATCTAATAGTGGCTCCAAAAGCTGTGCTACCAAATTGGGAAAATGAGTTTGCAACATGGGCACACAGGTACGTTCCAAACAACCTTTTATTTTCCATAAAATGCACTGGTATGGATGTTGTGTATGAAATATGCTTCATTTTTTCCCATTTGACAGCATTTCTGCTTTTCTTTACGATGGATCGAAAGAGAAAAGAAGTGAAATACGTGCAAGAATAGCAGGAGGAAAATTTAACGTGTTGATAACCCACTACGATCTTATCATGAGAGATAAAGCATTTTTGAAGAAAATTGACTGGAACTACATGATTGTTGATGAAGGACATCGGCTGAAGAACCATGAATGTGCTCTCGCAAAGACTCTAGGATCAGGGTATGTTTCTGTATGAATCTCTGGTCTTTAATTAGTCTATCTAGCTTCTTAAAGGAAATTTTATACATACCTTCTTACGCATTAGCTTGATGAAGTCTGAAATGATTGGTTGTTACTCTGATCTATCTCATGCTGTCACAGAGGAACTTTGAATACATTTTGCTTACGCTAATTTTGCTGGATGTAGCTATCGCATTAAGCGCAGACTTCTGTTAACTGGGACGCCCATACAAAACAGTCTGCAAGAACTATGGTCGCTGCTTAATTTTCTCCTTCCTCACATCTTTAACTCGGTTCAGAATTTCGAAGAATGGTTTAATACTCCTTTCGCAGAACGTGGTAGTGCCAGTCTTACAGATGAAGAGGAGCTGTTGATTATTAATCGTCTGCATCATGTGGGTTTATAATGCTCCTATCTTTGCCTAAACTTTTTTTTTTTTATAGCAAATTCTCTATGCAAAATACTCAATGTTGATGTCACTTTCAGGTCATAAGGCCATTTCTACTGAGAAGGAAAAAAAGTGAAGTTGAGAAATTCCTTCCTGGAAAGACACAAGTCATACTGAAGTGTGATATGTCGGCTTGGCAAAAGTTGTATTACAAACAAGTTACAGACGTAGGCAGGGTCGGTATTCAAACAGGTTTGTAATTGTAGCTTAGCTTCCAATTCTACTCTCTCTCAAATCTTTTCATCTTTTGGTAAAGAACATAAATCAGGAAGTTAAACTGCTATATTGCTAATGGTGTCCTTATCTGCAGGGAATGGGAAATCAAAGAGTCTGCAGAATCTGACAATGCAATTAAGAAAGTGTTGTAATCATCCATACCTATTCGTTGGAGGAGACTATAACATATGGAAAAAGCCGGAGATTGTGAGAGCTTCAGGAAAATTCGAGCTACTTGATCGCCTCCTTCCAAAACTGAAAAAAGCTGGACACAGAATTCTTCTCTTCTCTCAAATGACTCGTCTCATAGACCTTCTCGAAATTTACTTGACACTCAATGACTACATGTACCTCAGACTCGACGGTACCACAAAGACAGACCAAAGAGGGGTTTTACTGAAGCAATTCAATGAACCGGACTCTCCCTACTTCATGTTTCTTCTGAGCACACGTGCCGGTGGTCTTGGTTTGAACTTACAAACTGCAGACACTATAATTATATTTGATAGTGATTGGAATCCACAAATGGACCAGCAGGCAGAGGATCGTGCCCATCGGATAGGGCAGAAAAAGGAAGTGAGAGTGTTTGTGTTGGTTAGCATTGGCTCCATTGAAGAAGTAATATTGGAGCGGGCAAAGCAAAAGATGGGCATTGATGCCAAAGTCATACAAGCAGGGCTCTTCAACACAACTTCTACTGGTAAAAGGCATTAAATCAGATATTCTTACCAACTAAAAACTGATTTTGTGCTAAATGCTAATCTCTTTGAATCATCAACAGCTCAAGACAGGAGAGAGATGCTGGAAGAGATCATGAGCAAAGGAACGAGTTCATTGGGGGAAGATGTGCCAAGTGAGAGAGAGATTAACCGGCTCGCAGCTCGAACCGAGGATGAGTTTTGGATGTTTGAACAAATGGACGAGGAAAGACGTAAAAAGGAGAACTACAAGACACGTCTCATGGAAGAGAAGGAAGTTCCTGAGTGGGCTTACACTTCAGAGACTCAAGAAGACAAGACTAACGATTCGAAAAACCATTTTGGAAGCATCACGGGTAAACGGAAACGAAAAGATGCAGTGTACAGCGACTCTTTAAGCAATTTGCAGTGGATGGGAGAGATGGAGAGTGAAGAAGAAGATGCTTCAAAAGTTTCTAAGAAACGAAAGAGAAGAGACACAAAGACACCAATGAGTAATGGGTCAAAGGTAGAGGTAGAGGCAAGTGGAAGCGAAGAGGAAAAAGAAGAAGAAGAAGAAGAAGAAGAAGAAAGAAAGGAGGAGAGTGGGAAAGAGAATGAAGAAGAAAATGAGAAGAAGCCATTATTCAGTTGGAAAACTTACAAGAAGAAAAGGTCAAGATACTCTTTTATAACTTCTTCACCCAACTCTAGAGGTAAAAGTAGCTCAAACGGAAGCAAACGAAACTGAGAATAAGTCGTCTTTCTACAAGTATTAGGCATTAAGCCTTTTTCTGATCAATTTGTGTCTGCCTTTTTCTTTTTTTAATTCAAACCTTTGACAAAAATATGGATATTTTATAGAATTCAGTGCTTAAAAGATGAGAGGGGGCAAATGGTAGTATTATATGCAGGACCATGACTATATATTATATGCTCACACATTTAATTTTAGTTTTGTTTTTGTCCATTCGGCCTGATTTCTCAAGAATCTTTTCATTTGTTTTTCTTTTAAGCTACAAATGGACATCATTTCTTTTCTATCATGAACCTTTGCAAGTTTAGATTTCACAGTACTTGGATCAAATACTAATATACTATATTACGTGTTTATCAAATCGAATTAGTGTTTAGATTGCCCCAAAAAGAATAACAAAAAGTGTTGTAATCAACATGAACATGAGACTGGAAAGCGATAACTAAAATCTATAATTAGTGGTGAAATGAAGTGGAAATTTGACCATTAAATTAGGAAATATCATTGTTAGGTATTTGTTTTTATCTAAATCTAAATTTATAATACGTTGGCAAATTAGTATAAATAGATGGAAGAACACTCCACAATAAATAAATAAAAAGGGATTTAGAGGAGAAAAGATCAAGAAGATGACCACCACCATGAAAATCATGTCTTTGGCTATGCTACTTGTTTTTTTGTTCTCTATTGGTAAGTCTCTCATCATTAATTTGGATATACAATAAAGATTATATAAACTTTTTGTTTGATCTTTTAATTTTCACGTGGTTTTTAAAAGTGATTAAAATATTTGTTTGCATGTTATAAGATGTTGTTGAAGGATCCGATAATTCGTTGTGCTGTAACACACATGCGATATTTGGAGCGTGCAAAACGTACCAAGACAGAAAGAGATGCGACGATTGGTGTCGTGATGGATGTGCTAATAAGAAAGGTGGTTTTTGCAAACGTGTTTCTGGTGGACAACAATGCCATTGTTACTGTTAAGCACCCCCTCCCCTTATGCCTGCGTTTGCGTCGATTGCTTCTTCTAACTATTAATCGTGTCTTGATTATGTCCTCGACTAACGCTAATATGAGATACGGTTACGGTTTGATTTGTTAATGTTGGTTTAATTATAAATGTTTAAATCGTATCTGTCTTTTATAACAGTGATACAATCTGTCTTTTAACCAAAAAGCTATCGCCAAAAATAAAACTAAAACCAAAGTCTCAATATGTTTTGGTCTTTGTAGCAGCCGCTAAAGTAATTTTTTGGTACAAAACAAACAAAAATATTGAAAAACACCAACAAAACAGACTTAATCATCCTGATTAACTTCAAGATTCTTCAGCTTCGATTCCAGCTCACCACTCCCGTTACCTTTGTACTCTTCATCTTCTTCGTCTTCTTCATCATCATCTTCTTCTTCTCCATCAGGATCATTATCGTCAAAAGCTCCAAGTAACTCTGGGGATTTCTTGAATATCTCTTTAACTTCTTCAATGCCTTCTTCTGATATGATATTCCCGTCGATGTTCAACAACTTGAAACCTTCTTTCTTAACAACAACATGAGCCAAGGCCCGTGCTCCGGCTCTTCTTATGTAATTGGTGCTCATATCGATGTATTGCAACTTCGAATGATCCTCTTCCATGCTCTTTGCAATCTTGACACATCCCTCATCTTTCAGCTCATTCTCAGACAGATTCAACTTGTTCAGATGTTGTTTTGCTGCTACACAAGCTGCGATAGCTGAAGCGGCTTCAACTGTTATGTCATTACCTGCCATCTCTAGAACTTCAATGGGCGAAGCAGACTCCTTGAGAGCGCTTGCTATGGCAATGGCACCTTCATCCTCTAGATTTAGATAACTCAAGTAAAGCTCAGTCAAGTGTTTGAAGCTTGAAAGAGTTTTGCTTAGAGTAACTCCGGCTTCTGTGCCAAACATGTTATCCCGCAGATCAAGTTTCTCCATGTGAGTACAATGCTCAAGTGCTTCCGACAAGGCGATACACCCTTCTGAGCCGACTCTTGTGGATGAACACCGGAAATTCTTCAGCAGTGGCGAACACTTGACAACCTCTGCAATTGCGAGTGCCCCTTCATCACCCGTCATGTTATTATGAAAATGAAGGACTCTCAAATTCTCTGTGGAAGGAATCAACTCGGAGACCGCTTGTGCAGCTTCCTTAGAGATACCATCATTCATCAAATACAGCTCTTCCAAAGAACTCTGGGATTTTAAGAGTGACCCAAATGCTCTAACACCCTTCTCACCCAATGCATTCTCTGATAAGTTGAGAGATAACAGAATACTACCTTGCAGAGCGTCCGAAAATATATTCATAACTTCAAGAGCTTCAACCTCGGGTCGTCCAGCAACAAAGTCCGACAAGTCAACTTCCTTAAGCTGATCTTTCAGAGACGCCAAGATAGGCTCAGCGACACGAGCAGCTCCCAAGCCGAAACTCCTATTGCTAAAGCAAATCTTAGTGTAAGCATTGCCAGGTTCCTTCAACGGTTTGAGAAGCTCCTCAGCTTCCTCAGCCTCAATGAAAGCTCGTTGGCCTTTGGAAATATCGAAAAAAGTTTGGCCGGGAGAAGCAGATTCATCAGAAACCGATTCTCTTGTGGCAACCTTAGCCACAGGCCCTTTCTTGAGAACTTCCAAGACAAGCTTACTACATTCTTTGGCATAAAGCTGTACAGCTGAACCGCCATCACCATCAGGCTCCCTCTCAAACTGTAGGTTAGCAGTGGAAAAAGCAATATGCTCGATCCTCTTGGCATTTTCCATAGCCTGCTCGGTGGTTAAGCTACCGTACTTGTCAGTAAAAATGGTCTTAGAAGAGAGGTTGTTGGTAATGCGCACTATGAGAGCTTGCCTTGTAGGTAAACTGGGCGGCCACAGTTTAATCGAAAAAGCATGAGGTCGGGAATCAAGTGCATCAGCCATAATCACAAATCCAATAGTTTATATAACTGAAAAAAACATACAAAGCTAGAGATAATCAGAGAAGGCTCTTTCTTCAACAAAAAAAATAAAAAATCACACTTTCGAATTGGGAAAGAAAAATCAACTGAGACTGAATCTAATAATGAAATCACGAAATGCTGTGCATAAATCTATAAGGGCAGTAATCGTAAAGATCGGAGATCACACTCCAGAAGAAGCATTTAATCACGAACTACGAGGAACGAAAAATCGGTGCTAGAATCGGATCCGAGAGCTGAGACTAAGGAAAAGAAAAACGTACCGAACCGATGAGGATTGTCTGAATCTCGGAGGTCTGAGAGAGAGTCTGTGGCTGCGAATGGAGTGTTAGGGTTCTTTTACGGGTATCGCCCCCTCACTGAAAGAACAAATATATATTTCACCGGAGGAGATCTTTAAATCTCCCTCCCACGTTGAACCAAAGTCTATGGTGGTGACTCATGACCAAATACGATTTTATTTACTTTTGGAAGAAAACGTAATAGTATTAGAATCAACTCATCCTCATATAATTAAACCTTTCATGTTAAGACAACTCATCCTCAGATAATTATTAACCATGACCTGTGAAATGTGATCTACTGGCTGCTTAGAAATTACATAATCTTATATTATTATTTTCTGTGTGTTTCCACATAGAGTAACAGTTTAGTATAGTATCCTCTTTATTTGTAAAACAAACAAAATGGGATTTATTATATTGACTGTAGTATATCACCCTCAAATGTTTTAAAGATTGGGGTCTCAACAATATTCATTTTTCTTCTTTTATCAAAAACATGTTGAGTGATCTCATATATTACTAAGACATGAACTCATTAGCTACCACTAAGCAATATCAATTCACAAGTCACAAACCTACCCAGAGTCTCGTTTCTTCAACACAGAGGATCGGTGGAGCGAGGATTTTGAATTGAATAATGGAAGTTTACCATAATGGTATATTTGGATACAACGTCCCGATTTCTTTCAAGACCGATTGTGATCAGAAGAGATTAATACAATGACCCAAAATGAACCAAAAGCACATCAAATAACTAAAACAACTCAGGACAGGACGATAAAGACCTCTAACAGCGGTCGCTCTCTCTCTATATATATTCCTTGTCTACTTACCTCTAGTTAAGTGCAGTCTTCTTCTTTTTCGTCTTCCTCTTCCACATTCTACAACCTCAAGCTTTGCAGGTTTGTAGTAGACTTTGTTAGAGCTCTACAAAAGTACTCTTTTATCTCTGGTATTGTTCGCTGCACCAGCTCGTTTTGCCTGCATTCCCCATTCACTATGTTTCAGACAAATGGCGATACACAAATCTTCGGAGGGAGAGAGAGAGAGAGAGAGAGAGAGAGAAATCTTGTTTATATTACCAAGGCCTTGAACTCAGTTTATCGAAATTCTCCAGGATGAACAAGATACAAGCTTGCCTCAGCGACATCGCATGGAATGCTTCTGAGAGCTCGTACATGTCTCCTATGCTTTCCAAAGTTATATCCTTTCATACATAGACAAAGTAACCGTGTCAGATTTCATTAAATATTATGCAAACCAAATCACTTTCCATTGCAATTTAATTCTGGCTCACCTGAGCAATTGTGTATTCACAGAGTCGTTTCAGGCCCTCCAAGAGATACTGATCCGCTGCTCTTAGAAGATCTTTTGATATCTCAGTTGTTATGTCGACAGATCCAGTGTATATAAATCTGAAAAACGTAATCTAAGTGAGTCAATTACATGTATATGAAACGTTCTCACAGACTTTTTGAAATCTCAATATCTCGAATGAGTCAGTTAAAAGCATGTAGAAGTTCATCATACCTCATCATTAACTCAAACACCTCCCATTTGATATTTGGAATCTCAATATCTCTAGCGTCTTTTTCCTGTAGTATAAAGGATCACAACCCATGACACATTTTAGCTCTAGTTTCCACACAAGATAAGTGTATTCTTTTGATAGGGAGCAGACAAGCATACACCCATATAGGTTATTGTCATCATAGCTAGTAAATGATATTTTTCATTTCCTCCACAAGAACACAAAACTTTTAGTTCACTTACTCTGTAACCACCATCAAACATTGCGCGAAATGCATCTGAGGATGCCAGCAAACAAATTCTGTGTGCATAGAATGTCCTTCCTGCAGTATGATTTTTCTGTTTTACATATGGACTTTGGAGCTAACTAGACTTCCGCAACTTCTGGATTAATATATGATTACCTTCGACTAGAAAGGTTACATCAGACAGCGTAGCATTATTAACATATTGCTCTCCGAGATAAACCTGTCACAAAAAGACATAAAGAATACCGAAATGAGACTTCCACCCCTTACGTATTGGAGAACTGAAGCAAAAAGGAAACTCACCCTTTGTGTTGGAGAAGGAGGAGCAGCATCAATTGGAGAAAGGGCCATAGATTTATTTGCTAATTTGTACAACGCTGCCGCACCATCAAGTTGCTGCTTAGTGTTTGTGGAACCAAGAAGACCGAGTAGCAACTCCAACCCTGTCAAAAGACAACTCGACATAAAAATTTTGCACAAAAAACATCTAAACTGGACAGTTAACGCATTAAAGTCTTAACATAATAGAAGAGAAAGCATGCATCTCATTAAGCTCATATAAATAAAAAAACAAAAACTGTCACATGCCATTGTCATCTATGAATATGGTTCTTTGATCCTCAGGTGAACAGAGATGAGCAAGAGCAAGAGCAACTCGTCTTTGGATAGACTTCTCTGAAATGCGCATTAGGTACAACAGATGTCTTAGAACCTACAAAAGAAAATCAAAGCACAGAAATCTTATAGGTTGGATAGAAAAATATTAAAACTTCATCAGAGCTTCAGAAACTCGACCAGGATAAAGTAGTTTCACTACAAATCGTCAATTGTGTATTTTTTTAGTCACCAAAGATGGAAAAAGGAACTTTAAAGAAGTATAATTTCGCTTACTCTTCCATGAATCTTCTCCTCCAATCTCTTTAGTGTTTTTGATACACAATCTTTGGTTGCCTAAATAATCATGGTACATTATAAACACTTTTTAAGAGGGAGAGTAAAACAAATACAGTAAAGCTGCTAGGAATTTTCAGTATATAGCCAATAAAAGGAGTATGACGAAGTGATTCTGGAAAGTAGAATCAGAAAGTAGAGGAGGGCAACATCGCCATACATACTTGAACAATAAACTCTCCATCCTGTAGCTTCTGGATACCTCCCACCCTGATAAAATCCGACACATTATCCTAGGGGGAGAAAAATGGATCAATAACCCATTTATTGACGTTTACCATCAAACTTTTCAAACTAATTAGAACATATACAGAAAGTAGCATACAACACACCTCATTATCGGCAAGGCCATAAAGAGCAAATGCAGCATTGTGTTGCAATGATCCATTTCTTGAATCGAGAAGCTTCAATAAAGGTCCTAAACCACCACTATGGGCAATCCCAGCTTGATTGTGGGCATCCTGTAAGAAAGAGTAAGTTAAATATCAAAACACATCATTTTGTTTAATTAATATGACTCACTACTTATAAGCCCCCCCCCCCCCCCCCCCCCCCCCCCCCCTTCTTTTACTTAAAAATGTCTTAGAAACACAATAAGAAAACCCATCTTCCACAACCCTGGAAGTCATGAATTTAAGATCAAAGAAATCTACAAGTAACCAATAAGAAAACAGTTGACAACCAGGGCAACGGCAAATAATCCAGGATCACTAGGTATTATTTGAAAAAGCAACAAAAATGATAACAGTTGTGGATTGTGGTATCAGATGTTTAATCGAAGTTACTATTTTACAACTCTGAAAAATGGGAATGTGTTAACTTTCAAAACCGAACTACCAAAAGTTTTGAAACAAGAACCTGCGCCAATCTACCCAATGCAAAGGCCGACATTTCCTTCAACTGAACATCTTGTGACTGAAGCATCTCAATTAAAGGACGGACAGCACCCCTTTGCACAATGTGCACCTGCAAAGTTATTATTTTGAGCATGAAGTGAAAAATAAATAAAAGACACCTATAAAGCAGGGAAAATGGTAGAATTAGTGGGAAATGAGAAGGTTTATTCTAAAATTAACAGCAACAAACAACTTATCACTTCGTAGAACCAAACAGGAAAAGAGTTTAGGCTTTGGGGAATGGAAAAAGAGCTGAGGATAGAAAAACCTGGGATGAAATTGTACCTTACAATCAGAATCAGTTGAGGCAAACTGTCCAAGTAATAAAGCCGCCTCTCTTTGACTCTCAGGGCAACAGGAGCTGTAATAGACAAATTCAAAGAAATCACATGAATGAACTTGGGGTTAACAGCTAAGCATCTTAACAAAAGAAAAACCTCAGCAATAGAGAAGCTAGTAAGATTTACAGAAATTTCAGCTTTAGTCAGAGCCATAACAATTCTGTGCTGAATGTACATCAAAATCGTGAGTCTCCACATACCTAAGAAGACCAATGACAGGTTGCAACGCCCCGGCAGCAAGAACCTCTTTTTTAATGTGTGGAGAGGAGTGTACTAGATTGCCTATAACTCCAACCTAAAAAGGCATGACTCAACTGGTTATTTCAATGTCAATCCCATGTCGATAAATAAGTAGTAAAACAGTTGACTATAAATACTCTTGACGAGTAAAAGATTTTCTAACCGCTTCATAATGTATAGCAGCATCCTCTGATCCTAGCATTAGGATGAGCGTGGGAAGAGCATTGCACTCAACTATCTGCAAAGAAAATTATTATCATGCTCCGAGCAAATCTAAGTAGAAGCTGTAAGATATAAATATTTACCTGGTTCTTGTTATCATCATTTTTAAATGCAAGGGTTCTGAGTGCCCCTGCTGCTGCTCGCTGAACCTTTGAATCAGAAAATTCAAGCAACTCCACGAGAGGTGGAATACCGCCTTCCACCCTGTTTTCAAAGAACTGGAAGTTATGAGGATAGTTGTACTGAAAACAAATATTGAAAAGGAGAAAATCACTTAAATGTGCTGACCTGACACGAGTCTTGATACTGCTGTTCTCATGAGCAAGATTGGTGATGGCATCAGCCGCTCTTCTGATAACACTATTAACAGCTCGAGAGCTAGAACCATCTTTGTTTCTCCTCAACAGATTCACAAGATGAGGTAAGGCACCTTTGTCTACTATCAGTTTCTGATACTCTGGCTGTTAAGCAGTCAATCCCAAAACACGATCACACAAACTATGCATAATCCCCTCCATGTATAAAAGTTCAACTACCACAAGTTTCCTAAATCTAAACTAGATTTGAAGCAACACAACATAAAATGAAACTACTTTCTAGTTTCTAACAAGCAAGCACACTAAATAAGGAGATGGACGAGAGAAATGGAGGATCAAAACCTTAATTGCAAGAAGACCGAGCGCAAAAGCGCTTCCCTTCTCAACCTCGTGTTCGAACGGCTTCTCAGCCAAGTCCCCATCGTTGTACGGCGGCGCTTGTAGATGCGTCATAAGAGCTGGAACAGCACCTCCGTCGACAATCACGTTCACTAAATCCTCTGCTGAACATCACAGGTCACTAGTCATGCAATAAAATACGAAGAAACCGCAGAAAAAGGAGTAAGATCGGAAGCTGATCTTCACCGTTTTTAGCGAGCTCAGCAAGAACTTGAGTGGCGCGTTTAGCAGCAGCGCGATCGGATTCTTGCCAAGAGAAGGAAGAGTTTAGAACGGAAACTTGAGCAGCAACCTCGCTAAGAAGCGCTTGGCCTCCGTCGGTGGTTACGGCAGAGATCTCTCGCTCCTCTGCGGCGGCTGCTCCTTCCTCTAGCTTTCTCTTCTGTCCTTTACGTTCGGGGAAACTCCGGCCTTCTCGCCTCTCTGGTTGTTGCTCCATCGTTCACAGAGTAAAAGACGATCCGAAGAAGAGGAGATCAGAGAAGAAGAAGACGAAGAAGAAGAAGCAGCGTTTTGAAATCAATCCAGGCATAAAAGAGATCAGGGATACTTTCGTCATTGTAGTTCGACTCCAGAAAAAAAAAAAAGACCCTTTATTTTCCTTTTCTTTATTTTTTATTTTTAGTTTTTCTAATTTATATAAATCGACTGTGACAAAAAAAAAATTCAAGTTTGAAGTTGAGATTAGACAGATATATATCATGGTCTGTTGGATGCTCAAACAAATACTTGGAATATAGATAAGATTAAAGCTATCATTGATCCGTCTGATGTTCCTTTAGTCTATGCTATATTTATTGGCTATGTACAGAGATCGGATACTATAGGATGGTATTTCACAAAATCTGTAAAATACACGGTAAAGTCAGGTTATTATGTTGAACAATCAGACGACTATCAAAGGAGAATTCAATGGATATGTTGGGGCCATTCTTAAAACCTCTCCAAACATATAATTGGAAGGTAGTTTGCTCCCCGAAAATAAAACATTTTATTTGGCAGATAAGTTCAGTATGTATAGCGGTTAATGTTAACCTAAGAAAACGAGGACTAGGCTGTCTAAGGTGTGGAGCCAAGGAAGAAACGACAAATCACGCTATTTTTGAATGTTTTCCAGCCTTACAAGTATGGGCTCTCTCCAAAATCCCTAGCTCCAAGGATTTTTCCATCACTTTCAATTTCATCTATTATGGGTCCGAATGATAACGTGCGGGACAACTGCGGGAAAAGTGCGGTGCGGTTCTAATAGTAACGAAAACATATACATACATATGTATATACATACATTTTTGTTACTATTGGAACCGCACCGCACCGTGCGGTTCCGTCACCATTCGAAACCTATGGCAAATTCCACCAGACTTATGTAGCACAAGATACCCCTGGATAATGTAGAATATTTGGAAAGCTCGAAACGATAATTTTTTTTTAAAATATGGATGTTGACCCACGGGAGATCATTGAGATTGCAGAAAAAGAAGCACAAGCTTGGGTTGTGGCTCAGAGGGAGAAGAACATTGAATGTCGGAGGCATATACTTGCTTATCCGGTGGGGTTTAGTACCTCGGAACATCGCTGTTTCATTGATGGTTCTTGGAAAAGGGGCGATAATTTCTCTGGCATAAGATGGTATTGTATTGACCCTCAGGTGGAGCGCCAACGATGAGAGCGGCAAATCTTCGACGAAGTCTTTCTCCTCTGCATACCAAAGTGGAGACCCTAGTTTGTGCGATGAAGTGTATGTTAGACGCAAACAAGCGCGAGGTTAACTTCCTTACTAACTGTTCGGAGCTGGTGAAGATGGTGTTTTCTCTGACGGAATGGTTGGTCTTTGCTACATACTTAGAGGTGATAGTTGGAGGTAGGATAGTTTTTTCCTCTTTTCGATTTCTTTAATCTCTAGACGTTCTAATGAACATGCGGATAAGTTAGCACGACGAGTTCATGTTTTCCCGCGTTATATATCTTTTGTAAATAATATTCCTTCAGATTGGCTTACGAGTCATCTTAATTAATTTAATGATGTTGACAAAAAAAAAAAAAAATCGTGATCTGTTTTTATGTCCAAAAGAAGTATAATTGTGGAAATGTATTAAATAAAATTAAGATACAGAATAAAATAGTTAAGTATATTGATTATTAAATAGTAAAAACTATTAAATACATATTTAATCTGCATCATGGATTTTTATTTATAATTTTTTTTTACACCAAGACACAAAACTTGTCATTTTACGTGTTTTTAGTATGATGCAACTTTTGTATTGGTAAA
This sequence comes from Crucihimalaya himalaica, assembly GCA_004349715.1. Taxonomy (NCBI): domain Eukaryota; kingdom Viridiplantae; phylum Streptophyta; class Magnoliopsida; order Brassicales; family Brassicaceae; genus Crucihimalaya; species Crucihimalaya himalaica. The sequence goes on from SMJT01000009.1 coordinate 2,549,636, forward strand.
ATACTTGTAAAATTATCTTAGAAATGTTATACTGTCATTTATGGAATTTATCAATCGAAGTCATAATTCGAACGTTTATGTTATTACTTACATGTGTTTTTTTTGTAAAAAATTATTAACATGGGTTTATTAATCTTGAAATTTATTTATTAGCCACTTAATGCTAATATGCGCTCCAGGCAGAGATGATCATTTGCTAACTTGTGCGTGTTTACCGGAAAATTGAAAAGATTTGAGGTTGTGTTGTTTTGTTTTAACCAGAAGCGTCACAACTCAAAATTTCAATCTTTTATGGTTTTGTGTCCTTATTTTTAGAAATAATTATAAATAAGTAGTAGGCTTTTGCACTTTTTGGTTGTCTGCCACAAAGGAGACGTGTTTGATAGTGTGAATAAAAATATCAAAGAGAGAAGAAAGAACTATTTCTTTAATTTGAGAAGATAAAAGGAACCATTTCTTTATAAATGGTGACCACATGAAATGAAAACTTCGAAGGCACGAGCATGCTTTGAACAAACAAAAGGGAGAACAAACGACAAAGTGGGTGAATTATAAAGGGTTTATTCGTATTCATAGCTCATTATGATATATGGAATTTAGTAGCATTTATCTTTTTGTGTCTCTCTCAATAGTATATTTCTTAATTTTTGTTTGTAAATATGTGATTTATTCACTATGAATTTAAAAGAAATAATTATAGTGTGGTCTTCTTTTTTTCTTTTATCAAGATTGCAGTGAGGTCTAAGTCGGCGGCAAATGTATAAGATAGTTCAGTCAAAGTAGTAATGTGTGATGCTGCTAGCTGGTGTCAATCATGTACATGTTACTTGCAAATTTATTTTTTACATTTCACACAAATAACTTATTTGTTCACGAAACCAGTTCTAACAATTTGTATGCTTGCAAATTTAGTTAATATGGTAAAAGATTCATAAAAACAGACTGAATCTTGCAGTTTACTTTATCAATGGCATATTATGATTTTGAGAAGATTTTAGAAGTATACAACCTAATTTCTTTTTAATGATTTCTCACTTTTCTCACTCTTCAAAGAGTTGGCATTATCTAAATTACTAACTTGAGTGTCAAACGTTTTTAGAATATACATTACACGGATGTTGTTAAATAGTTTGTCATCTTACATCGATTCATTTACTCTTCAACATTGAGATTAGTTTATAAGACCATTTCTAATGTATATTTGTATGTTTTAGAGTAAAACATAGTAATTTCTTTTCAATGTATTCATCTATATTTTTATTTTAAGATATAATAGTGTGATAATAGAACAAACAATAGAGTTACTCTAAATATCAACGTTTTAAAACGTGTTATGTGTTTGTTATGCGGTAGACAAACGCGTAGCGTCTAGTCGTATACACGGACGCCTAAGCGGAGCTTAAACGGATTATATATTTTAGATATATATATATATATATAGTAATTAAAACTTATATACTTTGATTTTAGACATATAGTAATTAAAACTTATATATATAGTAATTAAAACTCTAAAAGATAAAAATAAAGATATTAAATTTTTATGTATGAAAATAGTTTTGAAATATATAATAATCTCACATTTTAAACAAAAAAAATATCATTCTTAAAAAAAAGAGTAAAAATTGATAAATATGTAAGTTTAAATTTATTTTGTAAATAAATGAGATTTCATATGTTTAGAAACTAATTATAAAATTATTTAAAACAATAAATAATATTTTTAAAAAAAATATTTAATTATAGTAATTTATTATTAATTTTTATAATTAGCCGCATAGAATCCGTCCAAGCGTTAGCCTAGACCGCGTAATGTCCACCTAAACGTTAATAGGCGTCTAAATTAATTGAAACCACCAAAATTATTGCATAGCTGAAATTCGAAATGTATGATCACCGCATAGCGCCTAAACACCCGTCTATGCTACATTTTATAACACTCCGAAATATAGAGCAATCCTTTATTTTACTCTATTTCAAAAGACAGAAATAGAGTGAGATAGAGAGAATTTTAAAAGTGAGATAATAGAGTGGGAGAGAGAGAAAATCAGAAAATCTAAATAGAGGGGGTAATGAAGAAGCCCTAAGGTACAATTTTCCTCCATACATGAACATATTAATATTGATTTTACCAAACAAATAAAAATATACTTCCCTAAGTACATTTTTTTATTTCACTACAAAAAGTACCATCAACTTTTCGTAAACCGTTTTGCTAAAACTAAGTCTGGGCATTTAAATATTTGGGTTGGATTTGAATCCGGTTTATTTGAATTCAAATTTTTAGGTTATGATATTTAGATAATATTTGGGTATTTTAATTTTTTGTTTCGGTTCCTTTCAGGTTCGGATCAGTTCTTGGGTGAGAAAAAGTCAAATCAAATTTCATCACTCGTTGACTCGTTCCACCTCACTCTTGGTCTCTCGGGGGTCAACGCCTCCTTCTCTCCTACCTATTCACTTAAACCCTCAGGCCTCCTCAACCTCTTCGGTGGCTCACATGCCAACCGCCTCCATCCGCAGAAACAATCTTCTTCAGAAACAAGGACTTGATCTTTGGTAAATCACATAATTCCCAAGTGGTTTTCACCCATCCGCAGATGTTATACTATATATCTCATCTTGAAATGTCTAATATTTACACTTCTTCAAGACTTCTGGTAACCCATTTTTGTCTAGATTAAGGCAATATGCATAATGCATTCCAAATTGCTTAAGCAAGATCACTAATTCTTTTTCTGGTGCCACACCATGATTTAAGATTTGTGCTTTGTTTGGTAGCATGTATGTAAAGTTAGTTGGATAAACGTATAGAACATAATATATATATCTACTGTTTCATTCTTATAACGATTGTGATCCGAGGCTGAGACACTGTTTATATATTATTTTTGTGTTCATCTAGTCTTGGTTGTATTGTTGTGTAATGAAAGAAGACAGCGTGGCCTTATAATAATTGGAGTGAGATATGATCTAAAGAATACGTTAATTTTCACTTTTACAGAACTAGACATTATGAATTTTATGTCAGGGATTAATTTGATTGTTGGGTTTGAAACGTTAGGCCAGAGTTACAGAAGTGGACCCTGTCCTATAAACGTTGAGCCAGAGTCACTTGGTGGATTATTGCCGAGAGAAAAGGATCTAACAAAACATCTGAAACTTGCATGTGCACTTCACTCCTTATCATTCATTGTCAAAACATTTGCTCTTTCGTTATCTTTGGCATTTACTCTTTTGTCTTCTCGCACCTTTTTCAAATCTTAAACTAACAAAAACAAATCATCTTAAGTATAAACCAAAGATTTGATCTTTCTGACCAAACCCAAACCTTAGTCACAGACAGATACACAATAAGAACAACTTCGGAATCCAAAAACATAATGAAAATATTGAAAAGCATAAAAATGGGTGTAGTCAATGATGATATTTTTTATTGTTTTCGGGTATGAAAATGTTCACATTTACACAGTCACACCTCAGATCTCAATCACAAAACCCAACCAAAGGAAGGATAAATATAAGCTAGAAGATGTTCATCAAGTTCGTCTCTCTTCTCTGTTTTTCTGTAGCCTTAGAGGAAACAGAGGAGGCAATGGAGCAGATGACTTAGAAGGAGTACAAACAGGAACATGAATCATTGGTCTTATCCTTATAGTCACAGATCTCGTCCTCTCTAACCCTTTCTTACCTCTCTTCCCTTCTTTCTCTCTCTCTTCCTTCTTCACCGCATCCCCAATAGAACTCGAAGAAGACGATGTCGAGCTTGAAGAAGAAGACGGCGAGAGAGACGATACCCTCGTTGACGAAACCGTCGTCGTCGTGGTCCTCTGTTTCTTCAGCCGCAAAAGCTCTTTCCACAGCACAGTGCACTTTGGTGGACGTGGAGAAGGGTCGTCGTCAAGAAACCAGCTTCCTCTGCTGTTGTTGTTGTTGTTCTCCTGGTCCTTGTTGCTATGAACAACCTCGTCTATCCCTACTTTATGATCTTCTTCTTCGACTTCGACTTTTGTTTTCAAGGTAACGTTTTTAAGCTTCTCTGAATGCTTTACCTGCCAGAAAGGAAGTAACTTTCCTTCACAGAACAACTCGTCGGCGGTTAGCATCGTTTGGTTATTCGTTACCTTTTCAGACAGAAACTCAAAGTCTCCAGCTTTCACCAAATTCTTGTCTTTTTCTTCTTTTCCCACAATGAGGTTCACAGGGTTGTTGATGCAGATGAAATCTCCTTCGCTATCTGATGATGACAAATCCGCCGAGAAGGAGATACGTGGTCCTGACGACTGTGGTGACGTCTCCGTCATGAAAACCATCTTATCCTCCGCCATTGTCGCCGTTTCTGCTGATACCATGATCGTACTATGTAACAACGGAGCTAGTTACGAAGTGACAGACAAAACAACGTGTAAGCTATAGCAAGTGGACTTTGAGGGAGAGCAAGAGAAAGAAATGAAGATTCAGAAAGTTAAGTTGAGGATAACATTTATATAAAAGAAAAATTAAGGACAGAGAGAGAGAGAGAGAGAGAGAGAGAGAGACAGAGAGAAGTAATGAGGTAAGTAAGACCACATGGACACGTTGAGAAGGAGACAAATTACAGAGCTGTAAGAAGAAGAAGGAAGAACCTATGGAAGATGAAGATTAGATGATATGAACATGCATATTGCGAATAAAATAATTATTCACATTGATCGGGAGATGCATTGGATTATTAAAAAGTCGCATTATATCTTTTGTTTTCAATGATTAAATCTGGTTAATTATTAAGAAATCATTTGAAAATTGTAGATGTGGATTTGAAAGATGGATCGAGGGAGAGGTTTGACTGATGGAGAGGGTTGGAAAATTGAACAGGGAACACATGTCCTCACATGACCTTCGTGTCTTTGCCATGTGAAAACAAGTACAACTCTTCTTTAACATGAGATACTTATAATATCTGATTCACAATTGGGCAATATAAAAAAATTACCTTCGGGTTAATAACCTTAATACGGAATCCTATCATTGGAATATCAATTACTAAAGAAGTACAAAATGATTGATGTCTTTAAAATAAAATCATTAACTTAGATCAAACTATCATTTTCTCTTATTTTCAATATTAAAGTCTTTTAAGTTTTTTATACACAATAAAAAATATTCAAATATTTTTTGTACATTTTGTTAATATTTTCAAATAATACTTAACATCTTTATTACACTAAAACCTGCGCTTATATTAACTTTATATTAGAAATGAAACATATTCAATTAATTATATAATACAAGTACAAATACCAACATAACTTGGATAATAACCTTATTGATTACTCGATATATACTCGGAGGCACTTTGAGCAGCGGGTTTCTTGGTGTTGGACCACTCCCTTTTGTTTTGGTGCAGATCGATCGTTGTAATTATTATCATTGCCAAAATGTATACAAAAACTATTATATTACGATTACATCAATACATCCCCTTTTTAAGTGCCAATATGCTTCTACTACGTATTGTTTAGTTTTTGTTTTCGTTTAATTTGTTCTGCAACAGTGCATATATTAAATGCTGTCGTTGAGAGGAGTGAAGGGAGAGACAGCGATGTAACCAAAGATCTTACTACTAAACACATGTCACTGTGTCATAATTAACTGTCCACTACCATGCAATGCAAATACAAACTTCCAGCCTATCCTATACATTTCAATACTTGCTTCCACTGATCATTAACCACATTAGTTATATTATTAACTCATCACTGCATCAAATAGAATTCACGCAAAAAGAAAATGGCGTAAAATAAAAAAGAATACACACGAAAAATTAATATCATGTTTGTACTCAGATAAGCTAAGCTGTAGGCGCCGCATCTCATGAGGTTGTTAAGGACGAACTTGGGATATGTGGTGGTTCATGGCATCAACGATGAGAACTCGAGCTCCTATGAGATGTGGCAGAAACTTTTTCACCAGCATCAATGTGATTAGGAGGACTACAAAATTGTCGCGTTACGTTTTTTCTATCATGTATACCTAATTTTGTTTGCTTTCTGTTGTTGTAATTTCAATTAGTAGATTTCGGTCTTTCTCTCTTCTAAATATTGTCATTTATTTATGTTAAAAACAAAAATGATATAAACATTCACATTTAAAAAAAAAAAAATTAATATCATCTTGTAGAATATGGTAGTTGCGTACGCAGTAGTGATTGACGTTTTATATAAAGGATGGAATATATATGAGCCAAGCATTCTGACGACTGCAACTTGAAACCATATTATCCCATCCCTGGTGATTACATATATATTATTACCTTTAAAATGTATGTACATATAAGAAATAAGAATCAAGGTGTTAGATAAAATATAATAATTAAAAGTTGTAACTAGAGGTCCCTAAAAATGATAATATATCATTGCTTTTTCACTATGCTTGTGTTCATACAAACATCAAGATGGTCAATCAAAAAATGAAGAGACCCCGGGGTTAAATGAAGTTACGAAGACTTTATTATTGGCTATGATTAAAACATAGAACTTAATATTTTAGTTTGTACTGTATAGAAGAAACAAAGGGTAGATGAGCTTTGACTTTGACCACATAATTAGAATCTGTATCACGTATAAACGATTCTCAATGCGAAGAAGCACATGCATCAATCCACTTAGAGCCAAACATGTGCATATGTGTGTTTAATTTGTTGAGCTTCTACTCCACGTATATGATTAATTGTACGTACGACCATCATCATCATCATTACATCTTTTCGAAAAACCCCAAGTCCCTAACAAAATCTAGAGACATATATATGTATTGTCATGTTATTCAGATTATATATAAGTTTTACAAGGTGTCCCTGTGTTTTGGTTTGATTAGTGACCTACGGTTTTCACAATAACATATATACAAACACTTATTTTTCAGAGTGAGGTCGATTACGAAAAATAAGTAACATAATTAATCAATACATTAAGACTTTGAATGGTAGCCACTAGTAGACTAAATCGCTACAGTTTTGGAGCAGACAAAATTTATTGCGAACCAAAAATAAAAGCGGTCTGCAGTTAGTCCGTAGCGAACTTCTTATGTTTTCTGTGGTCTGCACTATTGCAGATTAAACTTTGTGAATGGTAAACAGAAACGGTTTAGTCCACAAACGGATTTGTCCACCCCAACCGCTGCAACTATTCGGAACCTATAATTTTTTGTGTCTTTTCATAAGAAGATGACACATCAACTTTTTCAAAATTTCATAAAAAAAAATCAAACCAATTAAAATATTTAAATTAATACACATCAGTTTATATGAACACATAAACAAATTTTTTTATTTTTTTATTATTCAATACCAAAAAAAAATACTTCCAACAATGACTCATAAGAAATTGACATATTATTAAAAAGATAAACCAATCAAAACAAAACAATAAATACATATTAACTTATATGAACACATGGACAAAATTTTTTTTTATTATTAAATTATTTATCAAATATCTAAGTATAGAATTATATGTATAATTATTTTTAAATTAATATATTTATATATTTATACTTATATAACTCAATATAATCAACATGTTCCGATTCAATTTATACATTTTGCATATTTCAGAAAGAGATTATTTACGAAAAATATCCTAGTTAATAACAATTTGTAAGCATATAATTTTTGTTTCATTTGTTGTTTGTTACTTATTGCTTATGTATATTTCTTCCTTGTAAACTCAACTTTAAAATAATAAATGAAATTTAGGCATATAGTAAAAAGAGAAATAGAATCATCAAAATTTTATTTTTCCAACAGAATCATCAAATTTATTTAGCTCCTTTTATAAATTTATACAATATCGAATTACTTACTAATCCGAAAAAATCCACAAAAAATCAAAGATCGGTCGGGATATTTACCCGACCCGTCCACGAAGCATCGCGTCGTGGGTTTAGGTTTTACGTATTGGCGCAAAAAGACGATGGCGATGATGATGCATCCGCCGCAGCCGCAAGGCTATCACCATCCACAGACGCTCGAAGAAGTTCGAACCCTTTGGATCGGTGATTTGCAGTATTGGGTCGACGAAAATTACCTCACTTCCTGCTTCTCCCAAACCGGCGAGGTAACCTTCTCAGCTTCTTTAAGTGTTTGTGACTTTGTCTATTTCCAATTTACAGCTCTCGATTCTTTTGGGTTTTGGTTTTAGGGTTTCTTTGCCGTTTAGGAACAAGATAAAGCAGGGGTTTTGATTTTCGGAATTTTCAGGGTTAGCCTAAATCTCTTGCGCTTCATTGAAACTTTAATTCCTGATATGGTTCGATGTTCAGGGTTTATAGTTAAGCTCTCAATTCAATAGGGAGCAGTAGATGATACAGGTACTTTTGTACCTCCTTTTGGATTCCACAATAAGCTTTCGTTTCTGTTTCCTGCAAGTAAGAGTTGTTGATAGAAAATGTCGGGTTCCTTTATTTCTTTATATGTACTTAATTACTTAACTTCTGATGTTATATGATTCTTAAGTGCGTAAAGAATTTGAATCAAGATTGTAATGGTTTATATCCATGTATGTGCAGCTAGTTTCTGTCAAGGTGATACGTAACAAGATCACAGGGCAGCCAGAAGGGTATGGATTTATAGAGTTTGTGTCTCATGCAGCAGCAGAGAGAACTCTTCAGACGTACAATGGGACACAGATGCCTGGAACGGAATTAACTTTTCGATTAAATTGGGCTTCTTTTGGTTCAGGACAGAAAGTAGATGCTGGACCTGATCATTCTATCTTTGTTGGAGATTTAGCACCAGATGTTACAGATTATCTCCTTCAAGAGACATTCCGTGTTCATTATTCTTCTGTTAGAGGTGCCAAGGTTGTTACTGATCCAAGTACTGGGCGATCAAAAGGTTATGGATTTGTAAAATTTGCAGAGGAAAGTGAAAGGAACCGGGCCATGGCTGAAATGAATGGTTTGTATTGCTCAACAAGGCCTATGCGTATTAGCGCAGCAACGCCTAAAAAGAACGTCGGTGTACAGCAACAATATGTCACCAAAGGTATGACCAAAATACGATACTTGATATTTTGTTTAGTCCAAGCTTATATACTGTTTGGAAATCATTTGCTTAACTGGGAGTTTTTCTCTAGCTGTTTACCCAGTTCCAGTCCCATCTGCAGTTGCTGCACCAGTCCAAGCATACGTTGCTCAACCTGGACAGATGCTTCCACCTGAAAGTGATGTAACCTGTACAACGGTAAGTTTTATCTGAAAATTTTGAGCTTTTGTTTTTCTCGGAATTCTCCTGATTGTTTTTCATGAATTGGTTTGCTGTACAGATTTCAATTGCCAATTTGGACCTAAATGTTACAGAGGAAGAGCTGAAGAAAGCATTCTTGCAATTTGGAGAAATAATTTATGTCAAAATACCTGCAACAAAGGGATATGGTTATGTTCAATTCAAAACCAGGTAGGCCATCCAGCACCTGAGATTACTTCCATGTATTAGTTTGTCATGTATGCTTATTTCTAGCTCTGTTCACTAAAATTTTGGCTTCTACCCCAGGCTTTCAGCCGAAGAAGCCATTCAAAAGATGCAAGGACAAGTGATTGGTCAACAAGCAGTTCGCATCTCTTGGAGTAAAAATCCAGGACAGGTAAAGCCTTACGTTGTCACCTAGACTAATGTGATGTATGGCCTTATTATACTTGCTGGTTCAAAAAACGTCGTTAATGATCTTTTTTGGTATTTGTTAAAGGATGGTTGGGTTGCACAAGCAGATCCAAACCAGTGGAGTGGGTATTATGGTTATGGGCAAGGCTATGATGCATATGCTTATGGGGCAACTCAGGACCCATCCTTGTACGCATATGGTGGATATGGCTATTCCCAGTATCCGCAACAGGTAAATAATTTAATTTAAAAGCTTTTGCAATATGTGGATACTTGTTGTTCCTCATGGTCGACAATTTTTCAGGGAGAGGGTACACAAGAAATTACAAACTCTGCGGCGGGTGGAGTCGCAGGGGCAGATCAAGAGTTATATGATCCTTTGGCCACTCCTGATGTAGACAAGTAAGATTCTTATTACTTTCTTACAGATTCCTACCTCGGTTGGTGATTAGTTGAATACCTAATTTATTGTTAGTTTGGCACTTGTAGGTTAAATGCTACTTACCTTTCGGTTCACGCAAGTGGCATCTTAGGACGACCATTGTGGCAGCGTACCTCAGCGCTCACCTCTCAAATAGGCAAATGATCGCGAATAGAAGAACTGAATGGTGGGTGTTTTGAGATGTTTAGTGTTGCCCCTTTTACTTCCTCGTGGGACAAGTCATTACTCTCTGTATGATTGTTTCACTTGTTACAGATTTTTCTGTAATCTACAATTAGGATCTAGTTACAATGCTAAACCATGAATCTTCCAACTTTCCGCCATGGTCGATGATAATGCCTTTTACGTTTTTATACAGCCGTTATTAACAAACATCGCTAATGCACATATTTGAATTGAAAAAGAATTTTGATACATTGAGAAACCTCTGAAACTTTAAATCAGTAGTAGACAAGCATTAAAATATTTACGAACATGAAACACCTCCCTATAATCCAATTTTTTAGCATTTCTCCTCTCTTGGTGAATCATGAGCAACCCAAGCCTTCTTTTTGATGTTCTTATGTGCTCACTTGACTGTTCCAGTGGTGTCATTTAAAAGACAGTTCACGCCGCTTCTTAGGGTTAGGATCTGGGTTTCCTTTTCTCATCATTGCCACAAATTCCTCGTAGTTTATCCGCCCATCCTATAATAAAAAATGTTTTGTGTTATTAGATTGTTGTTTAATGTGCTCTTATGAAATGAATTTGTGATTGTGAAAGGAGGGTCTTACATTGTCTCCATCAACCTCAGAAATGATTTCCTTAATGTCTCTGCCATCGTTCATGCCAAACTCCCGGAGGGCTTGCTCCAGCTCTTCCATTGTGATATATCTACAAGGAGCCCGGACCCAACCATCATTTTTGGTTGGTTTCAAATTGTGTATATGATCAGAAACTGTTATGTTGCTTAATTACTTACCCACTGTTGTCTTTGTCAAAGTGTTGGAAGGCTGAGAAGAGATGCTCTTCTCTGTCGAGTCTGTTGATATGCATTGTAGCTGCTATAAATTCCCCATAGTCTATTGTTCCATTACCGTCCGCATCAGCCTATATAAAACAGAAAACATCAGTCTTTGTTTTGGCATCTTAGTAGATAGATAGCACACAAAAGTTGAGACTTACAGCTTCCATTAATTGCTGGACTTCGTATTCAGATAACCTTGTACCTTGCTTGGCAAGTCCCTGTCTTAGTTCCTCAAGAGTTATTGTTCCACTGTTGTCGGTGTCCATTCCTTTGAACATCTCCTTTAACCCCATGATTTCTTCCTCTGATAAGCACCCAGCTATCACCTGTTCATTGATGAGGCCAGTTAGATATATAACCAAAGACTCACATTGTTTGTTACATGTGTAAATGCTTTTGAGAAGATTGCTAATTACCCGTAAAGCAACTTTCTTAAAGTTGTTCATTGCTTTAAATTGCTTGAGCCTAGACATCACTGCATTGTCTAGAGGAACATCTGGTGCTTCTCCATCCTCCTTGATCCATGGATGGTCTTTAAAACAACAAAAATGTTAAAAAGCGTTCAAAGAAATATACATATATATAGGAACTCTTGAAATCAAAGCTGCTTACTGAGAACTTGAGCAGCCGTTAATCTTTGTTTGGGATCAGAGTTGAGCATCTTCCTAACGAGGTCCTTCGCTTGTGGTGAAATGACGGGCCATGGATCGCTTGAAAAATCAATCTGTCCACTTAAGATGGCATTGAAAATTCCATTCTCCGACTCTATAATCGAAGAAAACATGAATGAGTCAGATGACCCTGTCCTTTGTTTTGACAAGATAGGAGGGAATCAAAAAACTTTACCAGCCCAGAAAGGTGGAACACCACACAAGAGGATATACAACATGACACCAATGCTCCAGATATCAGCCTCTGGTCCATACTTCCTCCTCAACACCTCTGGTGCAATGTAATAAGCACTTCCCACAATGTCTTTGAACACCTCTCCTGGCTTGTAGAACACGGATAGCCCAAAGTCGGTGGCTTTGAGAGGAGAATTCTCATCCTTGTTGAGCAACAAAAAGTTCTCAGGCTTTAAGTCCCTGTGGATAACCCCCATGGAATGGCAAGTATGGATAATCTGCACAATCGTCCGTAGCAGTGAAGCCGCGGCTCTCTCTGAGTAATGCCCCTTTGCGATGATCCTGTCGAACAACTCTCCGCCCGCACAAAGTTCCATAACCAGATGCACAGAATGCTTGTCCTCATACGCTCCTTTAAGCTCCACAATGTTAGGCTGACCCGTCAAGTGATGCATTATTTGCACCTCCCTTCTTACATCCTCAATGTCTTCTTTGTTCACCAGCTTCCTTTTAGCAATGGTCTTGCAAGCGAACTGCAGCCCCGTGGCCTTTTGCGTGCAGAGATGGGTCACCCCAAACTGTCCGCGACCCAGCTCTTTGCCCAATGAATATGAGCTCTTTACATCTTCCATTGGTCGGCCTAAGACTGGTCCTATAGGCCCTTGTTTGGTTGCAGGAGGAGGAGATGCTGGCGGGTGTCTCGAAACTCTCACAGAGGCCTCCGTGGCACCAGCACCACCGCCTCCTCCTCCATTTTCCAGCGTCGGTTCTTCTTTGTTATTCCCTGAGTCTCGTCCATGAGAGCAACAATTTCCCATTGTTGCAATAAGGGGAGAGGAAGTAAAGCTCTCAACCAGGAAGAAAAATAGAAATTAAAGATATTTCTTCCTCGGGTCTATTCTTTTAGGTTTTTGGTTTCTTCTTTAGCAAGAAAATTTAGGAGTTTTTTTGCTTTTGAATGGCTATGAATAGCATTTTTCTGTTTTTGTAAGTCTCTTCATTTTGCTGGCCTTCTGTTCAAACGATAATGATAGGGAGGGACTTTAGGAACCAAAAGCCTGTCTGTATTTTGTTATTTAAAGCAATATTTTTTATTTATTTATTTAGGATTTAGTACAAAAGGTTGAGAGCATTTCCTGGAGAATCTCCGACTTGTTATGTTATGTATAAAATGAGCCTTATAATATATAGTTTATTGAAATCGATTTGCAATGTTATTTGGAATTAGGATACAAGAAAAAGAGCCAAATACTAGGATTCTCAATTTCAGTAAGTAGGAATTGATGGGTCAACCTTGAGAGAATAAGCTTGTATTCCACCAGCGACATTGTACACACTCTTGAATCCCTGAGGAACAAGAGAACAATTCATGAAGATATGATCCTTGCATATATATAAAGGAGCAGGAAAAACTTGTTACCTGAGACTGTAACCAGTTCGCAACTTGCATTGACCTGCCACCAACCTTACACTGTATGGGAACAAAGGCCGCGACTCAGAGAGCTTAACAAAGTCATTTCAACATCAGAGGTTTCTTTGTTTCTAATCATCTTAATCTATAAACCACAGTAGGATGGTATATGCAAGCGGTGTAAGAGAGCAAACCTAGAGAGACTAATATCTATGAGAGGCTCTCAACTCTTAACCAAATGCAACGAAATCCTAGAAAATCCTCACCCAAAACAATCTGCTGGGGCACCCATAAAAACCCAGCCTCACTAACACCTCTAAATTGCTACATTTAGTGCTAGGCTAGATACAGTAGACCTATATCTAACAGTTGAGACGAGACTGAACATACCAAGACAAATGTATCCTTCTCAGGGTTCAGCTTTGAAGTGATGTCTGGTGCCCAGGTTCCGAATTGGCGGAGCGGGAACACTTTGAATCCTGGCAAGGATGCCATTGCTCTGATACCAGAAGTAGTGAAACATAATAGAATAAAACAATGTAAGTTGACTATGGATACTTTGTCCTTCTTCTAAGATAAAAGTGATAAAAGTGTGCAAGTCACACATGTATCTAAATGGCAAAGCAATTAAACTCTGCAAGATACACATGAATCATAATGTTCTGAAACGTTGAGAGAGTATGACGCTAATCCATTGGGCTTCAGTGATGAAGGAAAAGTATGTCAAGATGAGAAATGAAAGGAACTTACATCTCGTCGGGTTCTCTGACATCAATTAACTGAGCCTCTTCCATGAAAACTGGATCTTGCATTTTGGAATGCAGCTCCTCCACCTGGATATCTTTCACAGGCTCCCTGTTAAAGAAAAAAATTACAAGTCAATAGAAAATGACGCTAAAGAAGGATAATTTTCAGAAGAATCACCTCTCAGATAGAACTTGCAATAAGTGTAGGCCAAATTGGGTTCTACACCTCACCACATGATTCGGCTCTGCTTTAAACGCAGCTTCCTCAAACTCTGGTACCTGAAAACAATTTAAAGTGGTCTGTCATGCTCATATTGCTGCAGGAACTTGCCAAAGTTCTTCCATGAGGAAGTCCAAACATTGTGGAATTACTTCTATCATTGGTTACATTCTACTACTTCCATTTGCACATGGATGTTAATACTGAAAGTTAATTCACCAGGAAGTGTTACATCACCCAATTGTTTGTGAAATAACGAGGCTAAGAGAGCTTGGGTCCTATAGATTCAAAGGTGTCATTGCAACGATATAACCAAAATAAACGGATAATATTATAAAAAAGAGAGCATACCATTTGACCCAGTTTTACCCATCCAAGTATACCACCGTCCTTTTTGGATGGACAAATCGAGTACTCAGCCGCAAGATCACTCATATCCTCTCCTACGCACGAAACAGTTACTTGAAAAAACAGTAGACACACTTAATCTTCTGAAACAAACAAAATAAAGTGACAGTTAAGTAATGAGAAATATATATACGTATCAGTCTGATATGTTCCACATTAATTCTTTATCTCAGTTACCAAATCCCAAAACCAATAGTAATTGAGTAAGCAGAGCCACAACTGACTAGAGTGATAGACATTGTAACACATAATATAAGTTTAGCTCCACTCCACTGTGACAATTCTCTTCGCAGAAACAACTATATAAACTTATAGGCCTATGTACTATGTTAAAATAAAAGCTTAATCTCATCTGAATGTATATTTCAAAACGGGTTAAAAGGGATAAAGGAATCAGACCATCCAAGATTCGCTTTTGGAGTTCAGCAAAGAGCTCAGTATCATCCTCCTTAACAAGTAAATGCTGCACCAGAATCTCTCTATTTGCACTACTCCCACTGCTAAACGAAGCTGGGAAAACAAAAGATTTATATATCTTTATACAGATAATGAGAAATCAATCCAGCTAAAAAAAAAAAATCAAGAGCACAGATATACACAGTTCAAAAAGCACGAGTAATCGCACATGAATTTTGTAGAAAATCAGATCAGAGAAGAAGTAAGCAATCAAGTCTTTGATACAGCAAGAAGAAGGGGAAAAACAGTTCAAATTTTGTGTACCTCTCAGTGTGAGAGCCGAGAAACCAGAGAGCCTGATCGGGCAAGGAGAAGGAATGCGTGGTCGGAGCGAAGAGATGCGTCCGCCGAGAAATGAACGAGAAAACGTCGAGAACCAGCGGAAATGGGGAGGAGAAACGATAGCGAGAGTGGGAGTAATGGAGAGTCTCAGAGCGGCGGAGAAAGAAGCCGCCACCACCGCTGGAGATGATGCCGCCGAGAGAGTTCCGGTCACTCTAAACATTATGTGGGTAACGAGTTCTCAAGTGTGAGAGAGGTTACAAGTTACCCGTGTCAAGAGTCAAGACTGTCAATATGGGCCTTCTGATCCAGAAATACTGGATATCGGTACTTAGGAATTATGGATATTTTATAAATTATAAGGAACAGTGTTTAAAGGATTCTACCTGGGAGAGCCGTCGGTCTCGTGTGTAGCCAAGAGAGAGTCTGTCCATCGCATATCGTACATGCAGAACCGCCCGTCGTAGATTCTAGTATTGCGGGGAAAACTACATCGTTGAATCGTTGTTCGTGGAAACTGTTAATTATAATCGCATATGTTGTTAATTATAATGTTGATGTAACATATGACCAAAAAAAACATAGAATTAATTTTATTGAATAAGAAAAACATATAATAACAGTTTGATATATCCAACCGAAGTTACCGAACCATATAGTTTAGGGGTTTTTGATAATATCATCCACTGAGATTCAAATCTGCATATTGCATGTTGTATTGTTGTTGACAAAAAGATGTTGATAAAAAATACATTATCCTCTCTATATACGTTTTGAGAAGAATGCATAGAATCGCCAAAACTCATGTGTATCAATATCAAATGGGCTTTACGTATTTCTTTATCGACAAAAAATGGCAAATGCTACAATGAGAAGAGAGAATTGACAAAAAAGGGCAAATGCTACAAGAGAAGAGAGAAGGAAACCAAACAAAGTTACAAAACCAATTTTCCTACCACTAGGTGGATGGGGGCGAAGGGATAATCAATCGGGAGTGTTAGTAGATGGTGTCCAAGCATATAGAAGCATGCCGAGTACAAGGATGATTGTGCCTGCAACAAACCCCGTTGGAAGCGTAGATGCGACCCCAAGGTACGGTAGGGGAAGCGTGAAGCAGTACACCGCTATGGGCACTGCACCGACAAAGCCAAACAACGTTCTGTATATTAGAAATGTTTCTCTTTTGCATATAAATGATGTTAATTCCTATGCCATTCCGCAATTTCACGGATTACTAATCATATAATGTTAACTCCTATGCAATTATAATGGGCATAAGCCCAGCAAAATTTATGACCACATAAAGTTTGGTTGTATAGGATTGCTACAGCGTTGTTGACTTATAAGATATCACAGGGATGATAATGGTATATCATTGGTAATTTACTACTTAGCTAAAGAAGTAGGTTTCCATGAAATCATGGCAAGGGTATAATGAGACAAAGTTTGTACCTGAAACGGTGGATGCCAGAGACGACACAACAGCAGATGACATCTTGATGAGGCGTAGAAGGGAGATGTTGTATGCCATGTTCATCATGACAAACATTACAGGAAGAAGGGGAGCCCCTTCGCATCCTGTGTCATACCCAAATCCGACCGTGTTACATAGAGGAAAAAAACAAAGAGATACTGGAGCAGAAAGCGTTAGCATCAACTAACCTGTTATTCTAGAACCAATGTTCAGAAAGCAAGCACCTCCGTCTCTGATATAGCTCGGTAGTTGGTTAAACGGTATGCCCCAAAGTTTTGAAAGAAAAGGAAGAAGCAACGCAATGCATATGACCTGGGTTGACCACAAAAAGATGCACATTAGCTAGCAAAGTGATTCACATTTTACGTTAATAAACGATGCTAAGAACGTAAATGGTCTGATATTAAAAAAAGGAGCTACACTAAGAATTACTTACTTGGAAAACTGAACCATATGAGTTTACAACAAACAGATCAAGTGAAGCACCCTGTAATAATAAGAACCGATTTCTTTCAGAATACAGAATCGCAAATCTTGTTAAAGGGTCTCGACGGCATAATTACCTTCAATCGCTTTTTGCTATCTAGAAAGATGACTTCCTGCAAGGATATGGAATTTACCGTTTAAGAAAGAGCTCAACATCTTGTAGTTGGCAATATAACTAGAAAATAACTGACAAACCTTCATTACTGTATCTGCTCCTTGAAGTAGAAAAGAAAACACCATAAGAAGACTCCA
This sequence comes from Crucihimalaya himalaica, assembly GCA_004349715.1. Lineage (NCBI taxonomy): Eukaryota > Viridiplantae > Streptophyta > Magnoliopsida > Brassicales > Brassicaceae > Crucihimalaya > Crucihimalaya himalaica. The sequence goes on from SMJT01000009.1 coordinate 2,567,304, forward strand.
AAGTATTCCCGTATCTTTAATTGAATGAGCAGCACCAGATCCACTGAATATGGATGAGAAAATAGTATGTAAATTCAACATGGATTAAATTTGTTAAACTGGTTATGTTGTGCCCATTGGCAAGTCTAACAAAAAGAAAGGAGACAAAGAATCCAAGTCACTCAAATAATATCAAGCAAGCTAATCGAGCTGGCTAACCTTGCCACACTGATGATTACACCAAATGCTACAAGAGTACATCCCAATATTTGATTTATTCTATATCTCCTTCCGAGAAAAATAATGGAGAAGAGAATTTGCCAGACAAGAAATGTCTGCAAAGAAATAAACGATTAGAATTAACTCTGAAACATTCTTCAGACAAGAAACCATATTCTTAGTAAGCTAGCTAGTAAATCAAGAAAACCCAAGTTTGAGGGAAGAATTTGCAGCTTTTGACATACTAGAACAGAATTCAAAACAATCAATGTTGTACTTTGATCATATGGAAGATAAGATAGTAATGTTTAACCTGAGATAAAACTGTAGTAGATGGTCCAGAGAGATTCGCTGAGTCAACAAAAAAAAACGACAGTGAGTAAGATGTACAGATACTACTGCTTAGATGTAACTTCATTAAACAATGAAAGTATACATCTACTGAAAATGACAGAAGAAAATGGGAAGGGAAAGAAGCTTTAAGGGTAGCAAAAATGTAAACATACATCCGGCCGCCATCCCAGCAGCTAGAGCAAGAGACTCCAAGACGCCAACAACTAAAAATGGAATTTTTGGAACTGATAGCATCTCTTTTGTTACGATTCCAGCTCGATATCTGAAATACAGGATCGAAAAGTATACAGCTACATACCTGCAAACAGAATATAGCAAAAGAAAAATGAATTTTTTTTGTAAATTATACTAGGTAGTATGAAACAGATGCATCCAGGAAATCGAGTACATGAATATGACATGGAAACTATAGGTTTTTCCACAGTGAAGAACAATTAGAACAAACTTCAAGCTTACTTTCTCTTTCTACAAGCCTGGGAGCATGAGTGGAGTTCAACAGTAGAGGAGCTTATCTCTAAAAGGGTCAAAAACGGTGAAAAAACACATTACCCTGCAAAAGTTTTACTATTACTATGGACTAAATTTCGGATCCATCAAGCACAAAACAACCACATTATTACACATATCTCCCAGAGTGTAAATCTAATGTGCCTCATACAGTGCTAATGTATAAACCGGTAGACAAATTTTCTTTCTCATCAATAGTAGACATTTCAAAAATCTGATGCAAGGCAACAATCAAGATACTCACTTGTACACACAGCAAACCAAATACAAAAGAAGGAGAGTGACAAACCAAAAAAAAAAAAGGAATAGAGAGAGTGAGACACGTGGATATCCGGATCAATAAAAATTAAAATCAAAATATTAAATATAACGGTAAAATTAAAATAAATTAAAATCAAATAAAATCTCATATTAGAAAAATATTAATATTTATTTTAATCAATGTGTGATATAAATCTCAATATATTAAAAATTATTCATATAGTATAATTTTTTAAATAAATAAAAAATCCGGATATCTAAACCATAAAATCATTGATCCAGATCCGGTTCACCTGGATCCGTAAATTTATTCTCCGGATCCGGATCCACAACCGCCCCAGATATCCCGTTCCCAAATTGGACTGGAGCGGATCCTGGATAATAGTGCGAGGCCTTATCCGCCGTTGATATAAATTATATTACAAGTAGTTTCATTCAATAACTCATTATTTAACTCACTGCAGATCTAACAAAAAAAAGTCAAAAAACAATGATAAAATATACAGTAGTCTGATGTAGGTGACACAGAAACTGGCACGTGAGAAAAAAGTTTAAATGCGCATAAAAATATTCTAGGTGAGAACATATAGTAGTAGTAGTAATTGAAACAAGTCGCCAACTATGACCCATTTGTGATTTGTTAAAGAGAATCTTCTGAAAATTACATTTTACAAACGTACGGCATCAGCATCACAATTTCAATTAAAAATTCGAAATCGCAGTTGTAATCAAACTCTTTCAAAACCAAATTCCGAAATCTAACTATACGCGAAAATTGTTCCGATTGACTAAGCTAGGCATTTTCAGAGAGACAGAGAGAGAGAGTGCGAGCGAGAGGTGGTTACCCGAAGGTGGAGAGCTGCGCGAGGAAGAAGGGATATTGTTTGAGAGGGATAAGAGCCAGCTTATACAATACGCGGTTCCCAACGCCGAGCGCCGCCGTGGTCCCCGCTGCTATAACTATCTCCATCGTCTTATCATGTTTTCCGGTAATCGCGTGACCACCGGTTCCACCAACCGCGTAATTACGCGCGTCTGGCTTCTTAATGTCTTCGCCATCGTCAGATCCAAGCCAGGATTTCGCCGGAGGAACCGCCTCTATTAACCATAGCCTGGCTCTTCGAGAGGAGCGCAATACGATAGGCGGTGCACCATTGATTTGATTTCGACAGATTAGGGAAATGGATTGAGCTGGATTCGCGTTACGCGATTCGATTGAGCCGATCGACGCCGTTAAACCGGCGATTAAACGGCCGGAGCTCGTTGTGGTCATGGTTGTACAGGTTCGATCGAAACGTGAAATTGCGTCAAGTGGTTTATACTGACATCACAAAGATACTACCTCTTTGTGCTGTATGCTTTTTTTTTTTTTTTTGGGTTGGATTTGAAAGTATCGCATATCACACAGTTTCTTTTGAGCACGCCATAGCTACTTATAGAAAACTTGATTAAAATAGCAGAGGCGTCGTTTTGGGTGTCATAATTAAGGGTATTTTAATCAAATGAAGATTCTTATGTGTAATTTCAGATAGCATCTTATAAATGTAAATTTTTGGATATTGAAAAACAACAGTATGTTATTGACCCAGATTTTTTTTAGTCATGTTTTACCAATTTCTGTATGGTTTATTTGACCATATTGACCCAAAATTTAATTGGGCCAAACTTTACTTTTTTTAGTGAACCATAAAATGCTCACAGAAATTATGGTTTTAAAATTCGAATTTTTTTTAGTTGATCTGTTAATTTTAATTGATGAGCAATATAAAATTTTATTATTTGAAGGTACATAATAACAAAACCTCAAAAAGGAGAAAAATGTGTTATTTAGGATTTTCAGATTTCCTAAATAATGATAACAAACATTGGGGATGAGTATGTTTGTCTTTGATACGCTAATGGTCTTATTGTGAAAATCACTTTGTTAAAAGATATATGACATTCTACATATAGAATCGAAAAAACATAAACGTCAAATTTTTTAAAACAACATTGATATGGAAGTGTTGGTATCCGTTTATCGACAATTCAAAACTGTCAACAGAAGCAACGAGATTAATAAAGCGAAATGCGACTAAAATTTTTGATGAAGAAAAAAAAACTAAACACATTCGTCTAAGAAGATCGGTTACTACCAAGGAATGTAACAGGTTGATAACCCGTTTGCGAGTAAGACTTCAACAAAAAGCGTCGTCAATTTGCTTGTTTGTTCTAAATTATTTTCAGCATTTCAGTATATGATTTCAGTATATGATGCATATATCTGCTATTGTAATAATTTGTTCTGTAATAACATTGTATCCAATCGATATTAATAAATGTGATTTGTTGAAACAAAAGATTTTCAGATTTCCTTTTAGAAAATTAAACAAAAGCTCTATTTTAAATTTCAAAACAAATAACATCTATCTTACAAATATTTATGATGCTCATTAAACTAGCTCTCTTTGTTTAGCTTTTGTTTATCTCAATGACTTTTTCACTACAATAATGGTGAATCAAGATAAACACAGGTAAGTTATATCTCGAAAATGAAATTTTTCTTTCATAAGCTCGTCATAATGTTTAATTAAAATAGGGTAATTCTCATAAATAATACAAAAATAAGTTTTAACTCCAAAATTAACAGTTTGACAAAAAAAAAACAAAAAACAGGAAAAAATATCACAAAAACTGTTTTTTTTTTCCAAAAATATCCTAAAATTAAAACTAAACTTTAAACTTACAAAAATAAACACTAAACCGTAAAAAATAAACCCTAAAAAATATGGGGGAATTGTGTTCAAGCTTAAGAGTTAGAAAATGAATATTTGATGTAGGTAAACTCTTAGATGTCATTGTTCGCGTTTCAATCCATCAAACCAAAAAATTATGGGAATTATTGATGTCATGCCGATAATATTTGAGCTGAGGATTAGGATCCGGTTCGTGGTAGAGGAGTAAAGCATTGATAAGGTGCAATTTACCTTCAAGGAGTTAGATGTGTTAAGCAGCTAGCGAAGAGACGATGTTTTGACAATGACAAATTCAATATACGCGGACCATTACGCATCATAATCAATCTCAGTGCAACTCCAATGTGAATGATAACAATTGGTGTTAAAAATTGCAATGGGATACCACAGATTTAAATGCAAAAAAAACTGACCATATGGATTATTATGGTTGGAGTCTACCTGTAGTAGTAGTTAGTATTATATTAAATCAAAAAGTATAGTAGTTCGTTTACACTTTTACAGGGAGTCGTATAGCTCGGATCTAATGGCAGGAGCACCTATTACCTAATCACGAATTATAAAACTGGGGCAGTGGAGCAGGATCATACCAGCTGTTGCTGACGTGGAAAATCGTTATTGGTTGGAATGATTTTTTCAAAAAACACTAAGACTTAAGTTAAACTAGACCCGACCCGTGACTTCTCCGACACTCATGACCCATCCACTCTCTCTCTCATTACACAGCAGAAGTAGGTGGAAAGCAATGTCCCCTTCTTTTTCTCTCTATCTCTAGCTACATCTCGAGGACGACGGAAGAACCAGAGAGATGAACTCTGTGACGGCTTTAATGGTGGTGGTGTTGGTTCGTTGAGGTGTGTGTGTTCTTACAATTTTGAAGAGGAGAGAGGAGATTTGGCCTTTGGTGCTTTTGTTTGTTTCTGTTGTCGCTTTCTTCTGTTTGTATCGGAAGAGGTGAAATTGAAACCCTATTGTTTGAATTTGGCTGGGTTTTGTTTCGAGGCTGGATCTGAGATTATGCTGTTGAGGCAATGGAGGCTTCTTTAGCGGCTTTGGAGCGGCCACGAGGTGCAGCTTCAAATACGGTAATGGAGGTTTCTTGGGCTTTTTTTGCTGACTGAATTTAGAAATTTACTTGTAGTGGTGTTTCCAGGTTTTAGTTGTTTGAATTTTGCACATCAGGGACGCTGGAATTGCTAAAAATAGGGAAAGTGTGATAATGATTGCTAAAATTAATCTTATTATATAAAAATTGAAGTTTGTAGATTTCTACTTCCGTGTTTTATGACAGTGGTTGTTCTAGGAGTCTCATAATACATAGAGGTCATTGATTAGTTGTGAGACAAGCTTTGATTAGCTGTTCCTTGTCTTCTTAAGTGCATCATTTTCCTTGGAAGCCAATTGTTTTTTAAATCGCTCTTGTGTTCTTGACAAAAGACTCCACTATCAGTGCTGACGTGATGTATAGTATCTGTGTTGAGTGTTTATCCATAATAAAAGAGAAGCTTGATTAAATGAAAGATGGTTTCTTTGTTATTTGTTTGAACTGGAAGAGTCTATAAACAGAGATTAGGCAAATCAGTGGTTTACTCATGGCCTAAGCTGCAAAATACACACAGAACAATATCTAGGGAAGGGGATTCTCATTTAAGTAGAAGTAACACACAGGACATATATATGGGTGTCAACTGGTTGAATGAGTAGCATGCCGGTTTTGAATCATTGTTATTTGCATATGTCTGTGTACCTAATATGAAGTGAAACAGTGAAAACAATTTTATTGACTTTTTTCTTGCAACTATCTATTTTCTCTGGCTTTCAAAATGTAAGTTTGATAACTAAACTGATGATTGTTACTAATATTATGGAACTCGCAATTATTTGACAGGTTTTTAAGAGTGGTCCACTTTTCATATCATCTAAAGGTACCCCTGTGACATTTCCCCCGCCCTATTTACAATTAAAATTGTCAAATATCACTATGTTTGTTCAGCTTTACAATTTTTTGTTGCCATTGTGATATCATAGTCCATTGAACCTGTCATTGTGGTATTCTGCTCAATAGGATTGGGTTGGACGTCTTGGAAGAAACGCTGGTTCATCCTCACACGTACTTCTTTGGTCTTCTTCAAAAATGACCCTGTTAGTATTCACAATTATACTGCCTTTTTCCACAGTTGATTTTGATCTGTGTCTTGACTTATTTTGTTAATGTATGTTAAGATTCTTGATAATCGTATATATTGAGCTATTTAACTAAATTTTCACAGGGTACACTACCACAAAAGGGTGGCGAAGTTAACTTAACTCTGGGTGGCATCGACTTGAATAACTCTGGAAGGTATGCAGGATATTGCTAGTTGATTAGAGAAGTTCATGGAATTCAACTTACTGTGATTTTTGTTTCCAGTGTTGTGGTAAGAGAGGATAAAAAATTGTTGACGGTATTATTTCCAGATGGGCGTGATGGGAGAGCTTTCACTCTTAAGGTACTTTTACATCAGCAGCAAATTTGATCTACTTTCTAGATGTCTACTATAAGAACATGTTGCTGCATTGTGATAGTCCTTTAGATGATCTTTATAGTAGTGTTAATATTTCTTTTTGTGAACAACTTGGACTATGCAGGCTGAGACATTTGAAGATTTGTACGAGTGGAAAACTGCGCTTGAGCAGGCTCTTGCACACGCCCCTAATGCAGCACTCATCATGGGTCAAAATGGAATATTCCGTGCTGAAACTAACGAGGCTATTGAAGGTTCCTTTCATCAGTTTTTGTTCTACTCCATGTTACAGCTTTGGCCTAAGCGTCTTAATACATAATATGCCTTTATCATGCTTATTTATATTTCTGCCTTAATAGTTGACTTTCGATCATCTATGCGTCATTCTACCTTTATTGTCCATAATTGTTAGGGCGGGATAAGCGTCCATTAAAATCCTTGGTTGTTGGAAGACCAATCTTACTTGCTCTCGAAGATATTGATGGAAGCCCATCATTCCTTGAGAAAGCTCTTCAATTTATTGAGAAGTATGGTAAGTTCCGAAGAAAATATTGATGCCCCGTTCATTTTCAGCGCAAGAGCGCTCGATCAGTGAGCTATTACGCACTATCAATCACCAAGCTTTATTCATTACCTGGTCTTTCCTAAATGTTTTTGCTGGGGCATGCGCTTTTAAATTTAAAATGTGTCCATAGTTTTGTCAGGGTACTTAATACGTGGAAAGTATTCAATTTTGTGAAAGTTTAACTTACTTCCAAAATTCTGTTATCTCATCTAATTTGTTGTACGATTTCTTGCAAAAGTTGAAATCTGATGTATTTCTCGTCTTTGAATGCATTTGTCTTTAACTGTTTTTTTGTTTGGTTTCATGGTTCTCTTTTGTCTCCGCAGGAACTAAAATTGAAGGAATACTAAGACAGTCTGCTGATGTGGAGGAGGTGGAACGTAGAGTTCAAGAATATGAACAAGGTACCTATAATCTGCTAACTGATTTCTCTCTGGGTTAAGTTTAGGCACATCTTGTTAAGCTAATATATTATATGTTCTTAGACTTCCCTGGTATGTACTCTCTCCAATACACAATTTACATTTTTTCCCTCTTCCACTCCAAATAATACCTAGGCAAAACAGAGTTCACTTTTGATGAAGATCCGCATGTCGTTGGAGACTGCATTAAGGTAGTTTCTTCTTAACTTCTTATTCTGATAGTCTGTCATTGTTACAATACTAAGGCTGTTTCAATTCACATGCAGCATGTATTGAGGGAGTTGCCTTCTTCTCCGGTTTCAGCATCTTGTTGTACTGCCCTGCTGGAAGCTTACAGTGAGTTCCCTTACCCTCTTCTCCTTCCTTCTGATAAAGTCATACTTGCAAACATGCAGAATTGTGTGTGTCTATATATGTATATTCATGAGTCTGATGTCAAAGAATTTCTGGAGATCTGACTGAACTTCTGTGAAGCTAACGTCCTAGTTATTGGTTTTCTGGATCAGGAATCGAGTCTAAGGAGGCTCGCATTAGTTCATTGCGTTCTGCAATAGCGGAAACATTTCCTGAACCTAATAGACGTCTACTACAACGGTATGTTCCAGATCTCCCTTCGGGTTGTTTTGAGCTAATAGGCGATTTCACTCTGCTAACGGTTTATAGAATATATTAGATATTAGATATTAAAGTTGAGATTACTTATTTCCTGCCAAGTCTGAGTCTACTGGACAGATGAATTTCTTGTGGTTTTTATGAATAAGAGTGCTCAAGAATCATTTATAAGGTGCTTTCTTAAACCCTTATATATTTGATTTGTACCCTCAGGATTCTGAAAATGATGCATACTATCTCGTCTCATTCCCACGAAAATCGAATGAACCCAAATGCTGTAGCTGCTTGCATGGCTCCTCTGCTCCTACGTCCTCTACTGGCTGGTGAATGTGATTTAGAGGACGATTTTGATAGCGGTGAAGACAATTCTGCTCAGCTTCTTGCTGCTGCTAATGCTGCCAATAATGCCCAAGCCATCATTACAGTTCTCCTGGAGGATTATGGAAGTATTTTCGATGTAAGATGCATTTAGATGGTTTCATTCAACCTTAATCAATGTTGTATGTCTCATATGCTTATCTGCAATTTCAGGAAGAAAATATTCAAAGATGTTCAATTTCCACCGAATCACATATTGGAAATAGTGGGCCTGATGATTCGAGTGATGATGACAACAACGTGAAAAATGAATATCACAATGCCGATAATGAAGTTGAACAAGTGACAGATGATGATAATGAGCGTGCATTGAGCGGAAAAATGAGTGAGAGCAGCGGTTGCACAGGCAGTGATCTCTATGAGTACAAGGTTATTTCTCCTTTGTCCAGACTCTCTTCCGTTAATAAACTCATGCATCCATCCAAGTTTACATGAAAAATCTATTTGCATGGTTTTGATGATATACTGAAATGCCTTAAAACTTAGGAGTATGGTTCAGTTTAGGATATGTTTTGTAGGTTTCAGCTATTATATCTCTATCCTATTACTGTGCTATTATCTAATGAATCAAAGTTCGCAGTTTTTTTGCAGCTAAGAAGAAATAATTATTTCATGATTGCTGAATACATTCTATTTTTTGTAGGGATTTGTTGCTGATGACTCTGATATTGAATCACCAAGAGACAGAAATGGTCCAAGATGTAATTCACACGTACGAACAGATCATCTTATGAGAAATCCTTTTGTCAACTCCACTGATCAACAAGCTGGAGAGCAGATAGGTGATGATCCAACGAAATACGGAGAAAACTCATGTATTGTACATGTTAGCGAGTCTTATCAATCATCAGGGACAGTTCTAAATGTACCCACTCATGGGAATACTTTGGCTGCTCCTGGTCTTGAAGCATCAAGTGAGAAATCCGTGAATAAGGGCACACCCTCCTCTGTTCATGCAAAGCGCGCAACATTCTGGGGTCGAGGCAATGTATGTTTTGCTTATCTTGATCAAATAGTTCTGATTCTGTACATGCAGAAGGTTTTGCCACATTAGTTCAAATAGAATTCGATGCATGATACAAAAAACTTTTCCACCAATTCGTTATAAATGTCGCACCTTAGCTAAATCATAGAGATAATGAACCACAGGTAGTATACTATCAATAATATTTTCTTTTCTTTTTGTTTGTCTCAGGCCAGAAAGATATCCACAGATGGATCGTTTGATTCTTCAGGAGAAGACGAGTAAGGCTTTAACTCTTGGGTGTATTCTCCATCTCCATATGTCTATATACATACATATACAGTATATACATACATATACAGTATATATATATATCGTTTATTCTAGCTAGTGTATTCATATGCTGAATTTCTTAGTAAATTAGCATTAGAACTGTGATTATCTATCCAACATGTTTTCAAGTTTGAATATTTCTGTGCTTGAAATACGTCCATGATTCACTTTCACACTGTACTTTATCTAAGAATCCTTTTACTTTATCGGACATAGAATGACATGGCTGATGTCTCAGCAATTTACTAAAGACTATATTGTTTGATTCTATTAGGAAATATAAGAGATTCACCTACCCAAAACTCTACATTGCATGTAGATATGTTCTTTCTAGATATGCATTGTAAATTACTACTTCGTTTCTTTGGTATAGGCTTGAATCGGTTGACATTTAAGAATATGCTAGCTTGAAATTTTTGTACTGCTAATTGGTTCATTGATTGTTTGTAGGCTTGCTATACAGAGGCTCGAGACCACGAAAAATGAATTGCGACAACGAATTGCAAAAGAGGTAATCATCTGCTGCTGAAAATTTTATTTTCTGCCTTCCGAAAGTCATTAACACTGGTCACCATTATTGTTATAGGCCAGAGGTAACGCGATATTACAGGCTAGCTTGGAGAGAAGGAAGCAAGCACTGCATGAACGTCGTTTGTCGCTTGAACAAGATGTATAAAATTTCTCTTCCAAACTATCAGTGTTTATGAATCTTTTTTCTCTACAATTAATCCTAATGTCAAAGGAATCTTCTTCTGGTTTGATGGGGAATGCTTATATAGGTGTCAAGATTACAAGAGCAGCTGCAAGCCGAAAGAGATCTCCGAGCAGCACTGGAGGTTGGTTTGAGCATGTCTTCTGGACAATTCAGCTCACATGGTGTGGATTCGAAAGTAAGTATACATTTTAGGGAAATAGTATCTTTCTTTAAAACAATTAGTTCTTGTAAAATACTTACGATCCAATTATCTTTGAAGACAAGGGCTGAGCTTGAGGAAATTGCTCTTGCTGAGGCTGATGTGGCCAGGCTGAAGCAAAAAGTTGCAGAACTTCACCATCAGCTTAACCAGCAACGTCAGACTCACTTTGGTTCCTTCTCAGATGCGCGTGATACTCATCAGTATCTCCAGAATCACAATTCTCAAAAGTGAGTTGTATAACTATCCTTATATTTTCCTCACACAAAGGAGCTCATAGTCCAAGTTATTTTTCGTGATGACTTGCACTATGTACTGTAAAGCTTTTATGCTTGAATTGCTGGCTTGGTTGTTTGCTTAGTGAAGAAGATGTTTGACAAATATCTCGGCTTAACTTTTTCAGTAGTAATCTTTAACTCAGTAGAGCTGTGAAGATTATGTTCGAAGTAACTTTTGTACAGCATATTTTGTATGTACTGTAATATGATAGGTTCACAACTGTGTTTCTGCTCTAATACCATGTCACGTATTTCTGCAGAAGGTTTCTTCAGCAAGATTTTGATTCCACTCTTGCCTATGTAAATCATGAAAGAAAACAAAGACACGAGGTACTTTTTACTGATGTTTCTGTCATCCATCATCATCTTTCATAGTCTTAGATCAAACCAAGAGGCTTTACTGTTTGGCTTGCAGGAGAATTTACTGGGAGCGGAGTGGAGAAATAGTAAAGGAGCAGGATCTTTTGGGGTTGGCAATAGCAGGCAACCATCTCGTAAGCAAATATCAGAATCAACAAATGTAACTGACTCTAAAATCAGTGAAGAGTCTGTAAAGATGTCTGTGGACAAGTTCTCAACCATGGATTCTCCATCTGTTCCGTCGACTTCAAGAGCATTAGATGTAAGACCTTTTGCTCCTTATTAATATTATTACTCCCTTCACTAGGGGTTTCCTATAAACTTCAAAACGAATGTGGTTGGCAGGATTGAAACTCAGGGAAAATTGTTTTTCTTTTGGGTTCCATATAGTGTGCATATGATTGCTTGCTTCTCTGCTTAGCAAATCAGAGCTGACCGCTCTTAGAAATTCTGAGGAAACATCTTAAATAAAGACAACACACACTAATATACAAGAAATAACGTTTTTGCAGATAACTGAGTACCCAAGGCTTAATCATCCATCAGCCGCTGCATCAGCAGCTCTAGTAGAGTTAACAACTCGTCTTGATTTCTTCAAGGAAAGACGGTCACAGCTCATGGAACAGCTTCAGAACCTTGACCTTAACTACGGTGGCTCATCTTCTCAAGATTTCTTACACAGGCCATCTTCTCCACCTTGGAACTAACAACATGAAAAGAAAAAAAAGGCTCTGTTTGTTCTGTATATCCTTTTGGTGATTGATTAATGATGTTAGCATTCCGCTCTGCTCATTTTCTCCCCAGAAGACAATAATGACCTTATTCTTTATGGCAACAGTCTTGTGTGTATATAAAGGTATTTTGTAATGCATTTTTTTTATGTGTGATTGCATTGGTTATGTTCATAAGTGTTAACTTTAATGACGTCCCCGTCCGGGTATGTTAGTCTCTTTGTGCTCTGAGTTTCTGACCAGCCAATTAACTGAAAGTCGCTTAAGTTTCATTTGTATTGAATAATGTGTTTACATGATACAATTCAACGTCTAAGTTAGAGAATAACTGAATATATAATACTCTATCATCCACTGTTTTGAAACTTTAAACAGAGCTGGTTGGTTGTATGAGAGTTGAAACTTGAAAGTTGAATAAGCTTCTCCAATGTTTGATTGACCTGAGCATATCGTTGTATGAAAGTTGAATAACCTTGTGCTTCTTCTTTGTTTGACAACACATCAGAATATGAGTAGTTGACGTGTGTCCAATTTTTTTAATTGTAAACATAAAATTAATTATTAATTAAATTCAATTAACCATAAAATCCTACAACAAGATGTTAAAAAGGGTAAAAAATCCTAAAACAAATACAATGAAGAGATCATAAAAGCATAAACACATAAATCAAATTTACACTAATATGGAATTCTAACATTTTACATTTTTCATCTTCCTTTTTTGTGGAAGACTTAATTGTTTAATTGTACTAAGGCCAATTTCCGCGCTATAAAAATTGGTTTTCTAAGTTCGACAAATTTATGACTCATTTAGTAGTATGTATAAATTGTCAGATTAAGGTAGGCTCCTTGATCAGTTGATCTATTTAAGAGAAAAGTAGGTGATCCCCTTTTTGGATTCATAATAATTTGTTTTTTTTGGTACCTTCATTGTAACTACATAATTTAACACATCTATTTGCAATAAAAATAAATAAAAAATCTATTGTTTTTAAAATAAATCTAAAACACATAATACTCTTTGTTCCATTCTATTATCTGTTTTAGGAAAAAAAAAATTATTCCATTTTATCTGATATTCTCAAGTTTCTATACATAATTTATATAATAATTTTACAGTATTTTTTTCTATGGTTGAACTTTAGATTTATAATTTTTTAAATTTTGTGTGATTTAACCAAAAAAACTTATAAAATGAAACATAGGTGGCATAAAAAGAACTATAATAATTCCAGAAATATTGGATGGCAAAAATAAAAATAAAACAAATCAGCAGAAATATTGATGGGAGACTGAGAAAAGAGAAGACAAAGACGGCGTCGTTTCAGAGCGGACGAGGCAACGTTCCGGCTGACAAACCAAAAACTTAGGACTATCCTCTTTTTTTTTATATATATATATAAAGAAGAGAATTATTCATTCACTATTTCTTTCTCTCTTATATATTAAGCAAAAAAAGTCGACCTTATACATACATACACCCTTCACCGTTTTTACTTTTTTTTTTTTTGATTTTCTCTCTCGCACCCCAAAAAAAAAACCCTAGTTTCTCTCTCGTTTCACCGATTTTTCCTTCCGATGCTTCTGCTCGCATAGCCATTCGCAGATCTGGTAATTCCGGTTAGATTTCTCCCCTTAATCCTAATTCGCTTTTACTTATCTTTGTTTTCTTCTTATGAATAAAATTCTTGGGAATAGGGCTCTCTTTTTCTTTGTGGTTCCCTTTCTAATTTGATCCTGATTCTGCTTTGTTGGTTTTGCTTCTCGTGTTTATGATGATTATTTGGTCCAAAGGTTTCTGTGACAAGGACCGTAAGGGTCTTTGTGATTGTTTTTTTTTTCCGGGACATTCTTACTCTTCAAGGTTTGACTTTAATAGGTTTTCTCAGTTTGTTTTTTTCCTCGTTGTTTTAATAATATTGATTGAAATTGCTGATTTGAGGCATGTATGTAGTGGTATATGTCTCTTTTCTTTAGTATAGAGCTTCAAAGTAGTGATTGATTGTGTTTTAGCTCCTTGTCTTGTTCAGCTATTTGATTTCTTTCTTTTGTTTTTTTTCGATAAGTACACCAAGCATAGGTTTTGGCTTCTATCCTTGGCTTAGATTTTTACCTTTTCTTATTGCAGGTTACTTATGAAATAACCCTGAAACATTTGATGGATGATGGCTTTGCAGATGGATAAAACTACAGCTTCCGAGCGAGCCAAGTCCATATTTGATAAGGTTTTCTCTCTCTCTCTCTCTCTCTCTCTCTATATATATATATATATATATATATATACACTTAAGTTTCTGAATTTAGCCCATCCTTGTTTTTGGAGTAATCTAACACACGTCTTAAGGGCTGCATATGGTCTTCTTAGTTCATTTTGTTCCGGTTATATAAGGCCGTTTGTCTCTTCACTTGAGCCAATAATATTTTTTTGTGATATTTGGTACTGCATTATATTGACATTATGTGCATACTTTTCAGACTGTTGAGTTAGAAAACAAGCGTCGAAAGGCTGCTCAGGCTCGAAATCCGTCTGACCCTAATTTGTGGCAGCAAATTCGTGAGAATTACGAAGCAATACTTCTTGAAGATCATGCCTTTGCTGAGCAGCACAACATCGAACTTACACTGTGGCAACTACATTACAAACGGATTGAAGAGTTTAGAGCACACATCAATGCTGTATTGGCTTCTAGTAGCTCGAGTGCAGCGCAAAATGTAAAGGGTCCTTCTAGACCCGACCGAATTCCAAAACTCAAGCTGCAGTTCAGAACTTTCCTTTCAGAAGCAACTGGGTTTTACCATGATATGATCTTAAAAATTAGATCAAAGTATGGTCTTCCCTTGGGTTATTTTTCTGAGGATCAAGAGAGTCAAAATTTGGCTGATAAGGATGGAAAGAAGTTAGCAGAAGTTAAAAAAGGCTTGGTATCTTGTCATCGTTGCTTAATATACCTTGGTGATCTGGCACGGTATAAAGGATTGTATGGGGAGGGGGATTCCAAGAACAGAGAGTATGCTGCTGCTTCAAGTTACTATTTGCAAGCAGCTTCTCTATTGCCAGCCAGTGGAAACCCACATCATCAGGTTACTCCCTTATTTTTCCCCTCTTTTGGTGGTCCTTTTTTCATTCTTTCGCATCATCAGGTACAACTATGTAGTACAGTTTGTCTGATTATATTAACTTGATGTCTCAGCTTGCTATAATTGCCTCTTACTCGGGGGATGAGTTTGCAGCAACATATCGTTACTTCCGGAGTTTGGCTGTGGAGAGTCCTTTCCCAACTGCCCGTGACAACTTGATTGTTGCTTTTGAAAAGGTTAACTAGCAAGTTTCTGATTCTTTATTATGTTTGTGGGTTGGCGTAAGAGTGCTTCCACTATCTTAGTATCTGATTATAATGTATCTTTCTTTCTTTGTATGATTGAGCAGAATCGTCAGAGTTATGCCCAATTGTTTGTGGCTTCCAAAGACTCATCTGGGAGGCTGACTGGTAAAGGAAGAGGTAAAGGTGAAGATATTTCATTGAAAGATGCAAACTTGGTAGCTGGTCCTGAGAAGGATAAAGTAACTACTGCAAATGAGAGGCTCAAAGCATTCTGCATTAGATTTGTTCGTCTCAACGGGATTCTTTTTACCCGAACAAGGTAAATATTCTTAAATTATATTGTTCTAGATTCTGTTACTGGCTCTTTGGTGTAATATGTGTCGCTTGTCTTTGTCAGCCTGGAGACGTTCTTAGATGTTCTTGCCTCCACTAGTAGCGGCTTACGAGAGGTGATTTCTTCGGGCTCACTGGAAGAGCAGAGTTTGGGCATAGATGACGGTGCGCTTTTCATTGTTAGACTCGTGACAATTCTTATATTTAGCGTCCATAACTCAAAGAAAGAGACAGAAGGCCAGTCATATGCAGAAATTGTACAACGTGTGGAGCCTGCCAGAAACTCTTTAACAGCTAGTTTTGAGTTACTTGGACACATAATAGAGCAGTGTGCGCAACTGCGTGATCCTTCGTCGAGCTACTTCTTGCCTGGTGTCTTAGTTTTTATTGAATGGTTGGCCTGTTGTCCTGATATTGCACTGGGAAGTGATCCGGATGACAGACAGACTGCTGTAAGAAATAGCTTTTGGAACCAGTGTGTTACCTTCTTCAATCAAATATTGTCGCTTGGGCCTATGTTTATTGCTGATGTCGAAGACGAGACTTGCTTCTCAAACATGAGCTTGTATGATGAAAGAGAAACTAAAAACAGACTTGCACTATGGGAGGACTATGAACTAAGAGGATTCTTGCCACTGCTTCCAGCTCAGACTATTCTTGACTTCTCAAGGAAACATTCCTTTGGAACTGAAGGTCCCAAGGAAAAGAAAGCTCGTATAAAGAGGATCCTAGCAGCAGGGAAAGCTTTGGCCAGTGTGATCAAAGTCGATCAGAATCATGTGTATTTTGATTCTAAGAAGAAGAAATTTCTTGTTGGTGTAAAACCGTCAGACGACTTGCTGGATTTTCATTCAAGCCCACCTAAAGCTGATACTTTGCAAGAAAACCAAGTAATGATGAATCATAACTCACCAGTGATGCAGCGAGATCAGCAGATTTATATGGGTGAGGAGGATGATGATGAAGTAATTGTTTTCAAGCCTCTAGTTACTGAAAAGAGGAAAGAGAATTCTGACCAAATATTTGTTCCTAGTGGAGGCTTCAGAAAACCTGATAAAGTCGACACTATGGGGAACTTAAAACCTTTGAGTGGTTCCGATGCAGCTTTTCATGAAAATCAACTTCTGCAAGCTAGAGGCAATGCAAGTATTCAAGTTCCTACATCTGTTGGTTCTAACCTTTTGGAACTTCTCCAGCCATCAACCCAGTCTCAGGCTATGCATTTGCAACAAGTTCAGACACAGACAGTGAATCCTCAGCCAGCTCAATCATTAGCTTCTGCACGACTTCAGCCCATGCAATCACAGGTCGCACAACTTCAACCACTGCCATCACGAGTTGTGCACTTTCAACAAACTCAAGCTCCGGTTTTACATGTTTCACCGGTCCAGTCACAATCTGCTTCCCTTGGTGGTGGTAGCAAGTGGTTACCAGAAGAAGCTGCTTCTCTTGCTAGTAGCCTATCTAGTTTTGCTCAGATGGGCAATGGTCATGTGGTGAGGAATGAGATGCAAGGAAATCATGGAATTTCCTATTTACCTGCACACTCATTACCTGTCCACCAGTCTTACAATGTCAATGGTATGGGTGGCATGCCGTATTCTCAGTCACGAACACCTGAAGCTCTGTTCCCAGCCAAAATTGATGCTGTTTCATCATCTGGAGTTGTTGCTGATGGCCTGGGCGTCCAATCTTCATTAGCAAGAAAGAATCCAATCAGTAGAGCCTTTAGGCATCTTGGCCCTCCGCCTGGGTTTAACTCTGTCCCCTCTAAGCTGCAAAAGGAGCCAGCACCTGTTTCGGACTTGTCTGGCAACAATCTAGTGGCTGATGATTACAGCTGGTTGGATGGATACCAAGCTCAATCTTCTCGAGGCACTGGGCTCAACAGTTCTTTGAATTATGCCTCTTTTGGGAAATCAGAACACATGGGTACCAGCAATGGAATGAATGGGGCTGCCAACTTTCCGTTCCCTGGAAAACAAGTTCCAACATCACAGGTCCAAGCAGATTTTCCTTATTTTCGGAACCCTCAGAAAGGTTACTTTGTGGACGAAAACCATCAATCAGCTCAACTCCCTGAACAATATCAAGGACAGTCAACTTGGTCTAGTCATCACTTTGTGTGAGATCAGAATGGAAGAGTAACACGGTAAGAGCAAACATAAAGCTGCTTTGCAGTATCACGTGCTTTGTAAACTCTCTTATTCTTATGGCATTGATCTAGGTAATTGGAATGATTCAGGTGAGTGTTACGCAACGTGTTTTGCTACCTAACTCCAACTGAGTATTGTTCTGGTGAAGTCTCTAGTTGGAGTCTTTGTGGCCTTGGCTTCTTGTGGGGAACTTCCTACCTGACAGGTTCGTTCTTCTTCTTACTCGTCCTTAAGCTAGTCTTGCAATTCCTTGTTTACACATGTTTAGGCACTCATACAAATCACCAATTGCTTGTTGATGATAGATTCAGGACTCAGCTCATGTTGGTGAAAGAGATATGTGGTAACAAGAATGAATGGTTCTGTGGAATTGATAGGAGTAAAGTGCCTTTCTCGTGCTACTTGTGGTGGAGATGTTAGACCTTATGAATAAGAAAGGAAACGTACCTTGTGGCTCGCTCTTGATATCGGAAGCAGTTGATGGCTGTTTTGCCCTCTTTATCCTTTGTTTTTTTTCGTTTGAATGTGTAGCTGTCCGTCCTCTTTGCAGCTATCTTTCTCTCTTGGATTACTTTGCTTTGCTTTTCCTCTCCTTTGTTCTATGTTTGTCTCAAACTTCTATCTGTTTTGCTGTGTCGTTTTAAGTTGAACCATCATAAGGTGTGCAAAACTTTGCAAGTGATAATGAATAAAAAGGGACTCATGTGTTGCAACATGATTTGGTGTTGATATGTTTCCCCTTCTTGAATATGTGAGATGTCTTACAAACCAATCATATTAAGAGAAATTATTCTTTAAGATGAGCTTGAGAGTTGATAACCTATCTCTCCTACTGCCTATTATCTCTATTAGTCTCCTTTGCAACTACTGGGGTAAGATCTTTTTGTCGCCGGTGGAACCAGCCTCCAGCCGAAGTATCAGTGTGTTTGAATGGAGAATGAACAACCATACAAATTGTTACTCAGCTTAAATTTATGTATGTGTTCAAATTCGTTTTTTTTTACTTATTTTGCATATGAAACCTGCAATATGCCAGTTTGCCTACAAATGTACTTGACCAAACCATGTCAAAGAACTTGTTTGTATATGATATCTGTTGACACGATATACAGTAAGTAAATGCATTCTGTTTTTCTCTATACAATGAAAATTTTAATGGGTTGACTTGGAAGCCTTTCTGAGTAGAATCCCCCAGCAAAGGATTCGATAAAAAACGAAGAAGGCAAGCATGATCCCGACATTGATCAACCTCGTGTCCCTGTCAAGCCCTCTCTTCTTCAACACATCCTCTCCGGTCATCAAGCACCCCGAGTCCCCACCCGAGAAGCACTCCGTTCGCATGCTCCAGTACTCGTTCACCACCATCGACTCCAGCGGGTAACGGTACAGCGACACGTAGTACATGAAAATCCATGGTTTAGGGATCTTCTCTTTGGGGATGAAGTATCCGGAGAAGAGAAAGAAAGCTCCAAGAACGGTGCAGATAAGAGAGTTTCCGGAGATGAAGTCAGGGGAAATTGCGCTGAGGAAGAGCACCAGAGAACTAGCCATGAGTATGATGAGCCAGACGCAGAGGACGAAGAATGAGAAGGCTTGAATCGACGGGTTTAGGCCAACGATCCAGTAGACTGGGATGGAGAAGAGGAGAGATACAACGAAGAGGAACGGTACAAATGCTATTGTGTTGGCGATCATGTAGGATGAGATGCGGTAGGATCCACGGGATGATTCTTTCATCAGGACGCGACGTTCACGGAGGTAAATGGGAAGTGCTTCGACTGTTGAAGAGAGAAGGAAGCTTAAGCTGAAAGCGAATAGTCCGAGCCGCTCCGCTACGCCTTCTTCATCACGCTTGAGTCTTGTGTAGACGCTGCCTAGACCTAATCCGGCTACAACCGCTTGCATTGTTCGCGCCAGAAATAGCTGTTTTGTTCTGTAGATGATCTTGCAAAACCTAGAACAGAGATATGAGATCTCAGTGACGTCAAGGACACGCAACTCTTCTTTCTTTGTGGTAATCTCATCGTTTTCGTTGTTTTCAGGCCAGATCGATGATGATTCTATGGCGGTTACCGAGTCTGGCTTCGAAGCTCTCAAGGACTCAACTATTTCCATGGCGAATTCAATCGGATTAAGCTGTTCAGGAATCTGAAACCCTAGTTTCGCTATGGAGTCCTCGAGATGTTCAAGACTCCCGGAGTGAATAACCGATCCGCGGGAGATTATCAAGTAATCGGAGATGTAATCAAGTATTCGATAGCTAGGTTGATGGATGGAGAAGAGAACGGTTCTCTGTTTGGATTTCGCCATAGAAGCCAAAAGCTCAACGACCTGAAGCGAGTTTCGACTATCCAAACCAGAGGTTGGTTCGTCAAGAAGCAGAATGGGTGGGTCACGGATCATCTCAACGGCTATAGAGACTCTCTTCCGTTCTCCGCCCGAAACGCCACGATCCTCTTCGTCTCCTTCTCCAACGAAGCTGTCTTGGACAAGAACAAGACCGAGATCACTCAACAAGCTCTCAACTCTTTCTTCTCTTTCCTTAGCCGTTGAATATCTCAAACTGAATTTGGCGCTATACATTAACGTCTCTTTCACGGTAAGCAGAGGCAGTAGATCATCGTCCTGCGGTACAAACCCGCACAGCCTGCGTAGCTGATTGTAGTCAGTGATCTTACGATTGTTTATCAAAATCGCAGAAGATGGATCTATTGCCCTTTGATTTACTCTTCCTGAAATGATCTTCAAAAGGGTGGATTTTCCTGTCCCACTCGGTCCAACCACTGCCAGGATTTTAGAGGACTCAGCAGCTAATGACACGGAGTTGAGTATTCGAGTGTGATGGATGGTGTAGGAGAGGTTAGTGACGGTTAAGGAGTATCGGTTAGGGGTTGGTAGTGGCGAAGATGAAAATGAAGAGGAAGCTGAAGAGAATTCATCAGGAGAGTTTGATGCTGAGAAAAGTATGATGGAGTCTTCTTCACGACGGTTTGTAACCATAGCAGAAGGGTGGAAGCAGGAAGCCATGGTATGAGTATTGTCCTTCTTCATTTCACTAAGAATGCTTTTATGTATGGATTAAACATTTTTTTTCAGAATTGGTCGACCAACAAAAGAAACAAGTGTTTAATGGTAGGCAGAGGTTGGTGTAACTCTTCAAAACCTGTGTATCTAATTCTATTTGGTGGTTGGTCATTACTTGTTTGATTTTGGGGAGTTGAGTTACTTGAGTATATAAGATATTTAAATTATATCTTCTACAAGTATATATTGAATAGCACACATGTAAACAGTATTAGTGGTTGACCAGGACAAAAGAATATTGGTGCATCAAACAAAAAGGTAACGTGTTAAATTCATTACTAATGTACTTCCAATGGTATGAGTATGACCATGATAAAGTTTGTTTCCGTCATGACAATACTATTATTCATGATGGAATGAATGGATCTAAAAATAATTTTGATACAAATGGTTGCATTTGAGATAACATTCGTGAATAAGCATGGTGCTTTCTCTTATAACACACCTGATAGAAGCAGTGAATTAGAGGGTTAAAAGGCTTATTACTATTTACTATACCATAAGGTTTTATTGCGAGAGTAAAGGGTGGTTTGTTCACGTTACCTCTTTGGTCTGTCTATATATACTTACCGAGAGAGTATTTTGTGAGGTCTTTGAGGGGGGAGCGAGAGGAGCTCCATTATCAAATTCCTCAAGGTTCTGTAATTGCACCTCTATAATCTAGGAAACATCAGTTCATATAAACTACACGTATCAACACCCTTCTTGCTTCACAGATCACAATCTTTTCCGAACCATTAGTGCTGTTAGCATATCAACATCAAATGATAGCATTTATAGGGACAAAGAAAGAAACAATGTATGCTTATAGAAATTTACAAAAGAATTTACAAATGAAAACACCCAAACTATAATGGAAACTACTTACTACTCTCTCACATGTTATAACCCCATATAATAAACCTATGAAACCCGTGTCGACAAAAAAGAATGGACGAGTGGGAAACTCTGGTTTTCTGTGTTATTTGGGGGTAAGGTAAAGAATTTCAATGAGTCAAGTCTTCACTTCCTACACCCACACTGGATTTGTCAACAACTATGCGTACATTGTATTGTTCGTAAACTCGTCCTCTGTTCTCTGCCCACCACTCTTCTGCTTGTTTCTCGCTAAACCGTTTACGGCTACAATCAAAATCATCCTCCGATCACGTTTATTCATAACCAACAAAAAAAAAGCATCCAAACATTCCAACTAAGCCTCTAAAATTAAAAGAAGAATTGTAGTACCTGAAACGGACTCGCTTGAGATCCCTTGCGCCTCCCTCTAAGGCTGTGAGAGTGATGTACACTCCAGGTTCATCTTGTTCAACCCATTCATTTACGTTACGGGGTTCACTTTCTTTTGATCGTGTGCTGATTCTATTTATTGATTCACCAGAATGATTCGTTTGCTGTTGGTAACTTGCACCATTGTAAACAGGCGTGCTTGCCCCGTTAGAAAACATTGGGACAGAAGTTAGGCCATCAGACTCAGTTTCTCGACTGTTAGGACGGTTTAAGGTGTTAGAAGAAGGGGCAACATAATCAGGACTGGAGCCAAATGAATTAAGTGAAGGAGACTTGATACTCCTAGCTGATCCAACAGGTAGTCTTTCAGCCATGTCTTTCAGCTGCATGGATTCATTGAAACATTTAGTAAGTTGCATACATCATTTTAATACAATACAGCACAGATGAAAACTTAAGAATTTACTTGAGCAGTGAGTGATTTAATCACTTCTTTCGCTGCCTTGCATCTCGCTGTTTCTTCGCTAGCAATTGCCAATGCCTCTTTTAGCTGTTTGGTTGTTCTTTCCAGTTCAACTTCTTGAAGTTGTGCCTTCCGTGTAAGATTTTCAACCTGTGAAATAGTTTACTAGTGAATTAGAAAAGGAGTCAAATTGAAACGAATGAGCCAATAAATGTTTTTCATCAAATAAACAAAATCTAATTCAGGAGCATGATCTCACTCCATCTAGCCACACAAGTAAATAAAAAGACATTTGCTTGGTTCATCTAGAAAAAGACCTATTTTTTAATGAGTGAAAACCAGAAAGTAAACGATTTTAAACCAGAAACACAACTGGACAATTGAAAACAAAATAGCATAATCTCACTAACTATGTATTCTTCCTAAATGTCTAGCACAGGAAAGTGTAAAGAATTATGGAATAAGGAGCAATTAGAGCGTGGAAAACAGCTTACTTGAGATCTTAGCATAACCACCTCCTGGCTTTGGTGATCATTGTTTCTATTGGTATCATCCACGACAATTTTTGGTGTAGTTAGTCCTGAAAGAGTGGGAGTTGGCGTTGTTGAGCGTGGTGGGCTAGGGCGTCTTGATATTGGTGAAGTTGCCCGAGACGCAATTCGGGAACCAGGAACAGACGCTGAGAAGAACTTCTTTGATGATCCAAAAGTTGGATTAAAAGATTTGGTTATGTTTAGTGAACCCCGATGAGAGCCTCCGGTTGGTATTGGTGAGACACGGCTACTATTGAATTCGTATTTCTTATTTTTCTTGGATCGAGTATCCATTTGCCTCATGGGCTCCAACAATGAGAATCTAGTTAGCTGTCCGTCTGATCTAGAATCCAACTTCTCATCTCTGTCAATTGCATCTGATCCCTGGTTGACACTTTCTCTTCGACTCAAAGTAGAATGAGATGATGCATCCGTTTCCATGGCCTTTTTCAATTTGTTAAAACACTTGTCACACACTCGATATGGTTTGTTTGGGTTCGGTGCCATACAAGCCTTCAGGGACTTTTTATTAGTGCAAGAATGGCAAAACACAAGTCCACAATTATAGCAATTGTGCCGCTTTCTCTTGAAATTGAAAGGCTGACGGCAACCTGAACACATGGACTGATCCATCCCTGATGCCCACTTGTGAAGACAGACGGCTGCAGTGAAGTTAGAACCACAGGCAATACTTTTCACCATTTTATCCTTCAGCGACTCAACCAATGTCGGGGAATTTCGGTCATCTGCGTCCCCATGGCCTAGTCTACCATTCGATCCTTTTCCCCAAGTGTAAACCTCAGTCCTTGAAGTTAAAACTGCAACATGATAAGCACCACAAGCAATCTCTTCGACAAAACTCTTGTGAAGTTTACCTTCAACACGGGCAGGAACCTTTCCATCTGAATGTGGGTTTCCAAGCTGACCATAAACAGGACTACCCATAGTATAGACATGGCCTGATGTTGTAAGTGCAACTGTTAGGCTATGTCCACACGCAACTTGACAAAAATTGGGTTCTACAAGAGCTGCAACACAGGTAGGCACAAGTTTTGGTTCTTTGTCACCGTGACCAAGACGACTCTTGTCACCATCACCCCAAGTAAAGAGCTTTCCTGAAGAGCAGTTACTCGAGCTTGAGCTCCCAACCATGACTTCTACAACTGCGGCTGTGTGCCATACACCACAGGCTGCCCGGACAGTGCGAAGACCTTTCAAGGAGTCTACCTCTCTAGGTATGAAAACACTTTTCCTGTCTCCATGGCCCAAAACACCAAAGGTCCCATCACCAAAAGTAAACAACTGCCCAGCAGAAGTCACAACGGCTGTGTGGTAAGGTCCACAAGCGACGGATGATACATGTATCCCTTCCATCAGAAAATTTACTCTTTTGGGAACCCAGTGACTGACTTCATTTCCATGTCCCAGAATACCAAAATCTCCTTTACCCCAGGTATACAAATCCCCTGATAGAGAAACTGCACAACTATGGTATTCGCCACATGCTAGAAGCTCAATATTCGTGGTGCCGAGTGCATCAATAAGCTTTGGATGTTGAACATTGGAATCTACACCATGGCCAAGCCTACCTTCAGATTCCTCTCCCCAAGAAAAACTTTCTCCTTGTTTTGTCACAAGGACAGCATGCTGTCCACCACAAGCAATATTCTGGACATCAAGTACTATGGTAGACTCTAACGCTTTTGGCAATAAGGAATCCATTTTGATCTCCAACGAACTTCCGACTCTATGGTTTCCACCACCTAAAACACCTTCGCCTATTCCTTCTCCCCACATAAAAACGTCTCCCAATGCGTCTCCATCATCATGACCAGAACCATGGCTCGAAGCACTAATCGCACTTGATAGACTAACTCTAAAAGCATCCATACCCATACCTTTCATGTGACCATGTAGTGTGTCAGAGCCTCCAGATGACAAAGAGTGAACTGAAATAGTTGCCGAATCTGAGGGAAAAAAACTTTTTGGAGGAACTGCATACAATGAAATGTCTGAAAATGCCTTGTCAATGCCATTCTTTGGCGGGCTCTCATATGGACTGTGAAGACGATGGTGATTCGAGCCATCCTAAAATGTCAAAGAATATTACCTTAGTTAAGACATGCACAAAATGAAGTGGAATATATAACTCTAGTACCTTCTGGAAACTTTCATTGCTGCTAAATGGAGAATGTAAAGGGGAGCTTCTCCGGGTATATGTTCTCGGACTATTAGCTTCGGATGGCGTCCCATCACTTCTCGATTCGGTCCTCCATTTCCGTTGATGACAACGCGAGATCAAGGCTTTTAAACCACTAAACCACACTTCAGCCTCATCTTTATCCTTGCATATCTATGAAATGAAATTCTAACCCTAATTAATGAACTTTCAATGATAAAAGACATTTCATGATGGAATAATGATTTCATAGAAGAATTAGAAAAAGAGTTTACTATAAGGAAAATCTCACCAAATCCAGTGACCTCTCGTCGTATATTAGCGAAAAGGATTGATATTCCTTTTCGGGACGTGGGTATCTCTGAAAAATAGGCTGCAAGGTAAACAACATTTCGAGACTTATCAGAATGTCACACTAAATATGCAAGGTCCAAATATGCAACCTAAGACTAAGGTAATTAGTTCATGAAACGTCAAATCAAAACCCACCTGCCTCGCTGAACTGAAATAAAAAAATTGATGAATCCAAACAAACATAGCATAAGCACCTAGAAATAATATGAGTTTTAAGTTCAAAAATGACTCTAGAAAAGAGCCTTGTGCATAACATGCACCACTTGGGACAATTATAAACAACAATTCAGATCACAACCATGATAGTAGAACTAGGACACAAGTACAAGAAGATATTTCCTACTAGGCAGAATTAGAGATCCAAACATTCAAACGCAATGAAAAATGGATAACTCTATTATAATCGCCAGCTAAAGGGAAAATTAAATCACATCATCCTGAGATGTCAAAACTTACAGTGCGCTGGCCAGATATGATCCTGGAAACATGGCTTAGCTTCAAATGTTTCTCCTCCTTCCCCGAGAACCATATCAAAACAGATTCATCCTGCAAGTTACAGGGCTTAGACAGAGAACAACGAGCTCATGCACACACCAAGCAGCAGAGATAAAATCAAACAAAACAAAAGGACTCCATAGGGAAAGTTAGATTAACATAATAATTCTTACATTAAATTAAACGAAAATGGGAACAACACGACTTACATTTGAAAGGCGAAATGGACAGAACTTAGGCTTTCCCCTTCTGCCATACTTAAGCAAATACGCTCCCTTTTTGAGGGCAGTGATGGCCTGAGGAAATTGATAAGAAAACTTTCGTAAATAAAGTAGGTGAAAGATATTGGCAAGGGGAGATTAGACTAAGCTTTAGATACAATTATAGGAATAACGAAAGAAGAAGCATTGGACATACTAAAATATTAATCCTATGACATGAAAAGGGGGCTAAGAAAATAGTCTAAAATGGAGATGATCAATACAATATTCTGAGAAATTGCACCTGGTAGAAATTGAATCGAGCTTGAATCAAGCTTCGAGAGACTTGAGTATTTAGCTAAAGCCCGTCACTAACCTAGAAATTGTAACTCTAGTTTTCAAAATTTTTTAGGACTCAGCTAAGAAAAGAATCTCCTCTAACTTAAAATGCAATCCTACCTTAAAATTCGGCAGAGAGATATATTCTAGCTCGACCTAAAAAATCAGTAGAACTACTAACCTAACCTTAGCAATGGAATCATGAACAAGACCTAAATTGACAATATCAGCTAACACCGACCTGCTCAATATCCCTCGTCACTGGACCGGCTCTGCTAAGATCCGACGACGACGCCATTCGTCCGTTCCTCGACATAAAACAAATATCAAACGAAGTTCCTCAGAAGCAAAACCCCTTGAGCCGAGAAATTCACACTAGTCAAGCTCAGAAGTGAAAAAATCAAAAGACGTCGTCGTGCAATGATGAAATCGTCTCCACATCACTATGATCGTCGATCTTGAATTCAATTGGAAACCAGAGCTTCAGCTCTCGAAATTAGAGATGCAAATCGATCCCAACAGTAGAACACAGACCGCCGTTTCAATGAATAAGGATTCAAATGTGTTCATCTGGTTGCTGATTCAAACTCTTCGAGATGAATATAGGGAATTGAAAAGCAGAGAATCTAGAGACATGGCATGATCTATACTACGCAGTTCATAGCGAGCGAGATAGAGAAGAGAAGAGACCAAAAGGCAGATTCTGACTAGAGAGAAAGAAAACTTTAATTTTCCGCTTTTTTTTTTTTTTTAAATTATTCTTCCTTCAAATGTTGAATTTATTAGTTAGATGTATATATAAATCCTGCATTACTCTCCTTAATTACGGGATTTACCACTGTTCACTAATTACCTCCATTTTCACTTAATTTGTGTTGTGTGAATACTTATACTACTGTGGAGTGTGGAAGGCTTTTTGCGAATATTTGATTTTTCGGCTAAGCTTTTGCGAATATTACTTTCGTGTTGCCCTTTTTTTATTTAATTCGACCAAATTGGTTATACATTTTCTATTGAACGAACTTAAAAAGTTAGTGAATCTTCTCATCCATCTTTTCAACATTTGCAGTGATTCGAATAGTCATCGATCATGCAACAAGGAGTAATATCGTGTCCTTTCCAACATCGAATTAATACTCTATATATGATTTGTGTAATGTCTCCTATAGGCGCATATATCGGCGATACGACGCCGTTTTCGATTTCCCACCTGTCGCCAGACTATAGGTGCTAAAACTTCTGGAGGAGCAAGAAGGTTTGGGTTCTTTTTGTCTTTTTGTGTATTCACGTTCTTGAGGTATCGGAATCATTCTCATCGAATCTCCTCCTTTACTCGTTTCGGTTATCTGTTCATCCACCACTCTCTATAATCCGAGCATTCTTCGTCAGATTAAGGGCTCCTTATTCTCGAAGAATAGATTTTGGAAGAAGATCTTTTTCTTTACTACCCAATCTTTCGTTTCTCTCTACACTGCGAATTCGTTTTTTTTTTAATTATTTTCGCCGCCATGAGTTCCGTCACCGAGATCATGTCTGAGTTTCAAGTGATCGATGGTATTCAGGAATTGACTCTTCAAGATCAGGTTTTTTGTTACCCTAATTTATTTTTTCTGCGCGTGTCACCGATTTGCTTTGTGGGTCTTACTTCGTAGTTGGAGCTGATTCCATCTGATGATGCTTCTACTTCTCTCTGGAAATGTCTAGTCTTTGCTCTGGAATATTAGGGTTTCGTAAAATTTTGGATTTTTGAGCCTTATTGTGTGTTTATTTTCGAATTGGACGATTAGGGCTCTTCAGGTTTGAAATGTGTGAGTGGTTTATGCTTAATTTGCTACTAATATGTATTTGCTTTCTTTTCTTTTCCCAAATTTCACATGTAAACATAACTCCTTATGATGGTGTCGTCGATTCTTTGTCTATGGGAGGTAATTCAAGGATTTTATCTGAATCTTGTTCAGGACAAAAAGAAGATCCAGGAAGTGATCCATGAGCCGAGTTTCGGGAACCATGGTGGCTGTTGTGCAATATGCCTGAGTGAAATTCCTCTTCAAGAAACTGCTATGGTGAAAGGCTGTGAACATACTTACTGGTATTCTTGTCAGATCTTTTATTGGTTTCTTTGACATGATTGATTTATATCTGGTTCGGTTTCATTTATTATAGTTTAAAATTGTAGTATGTACTCTGTAGTATGAACATATTGATTTCTTCAGATTAATTGTGTCTTCTTCTCGTAAGTTTTCAGTTGTAGAGCTGTAACTCTTGACAACCTTTTTATGTTTTTGATTGATTCCATGCCTACGAAGAAACTGACTTTCTCCTTTGGTTTTTAAGAGGAGTAATTCATTTATATGTATCCAGTGTGACATGCATACTTCGTTGGGCGAGTTGCAAACAGAGTCCTACATGCCCACAATGTAAGAATCCATTTGATTTTCTCAGTGTTCACCGGGCTCTCGATGGCAGGTGAGTTTCCTTTGTTATAGACATATTGCATCATGTTAGTCCATTTGCTTGATTAGACTCTTTTCTCATTCTTTTTTGGTTATATAATCTGTCTACATGCTCTAGCACATTGCAATTTACCATAGAGTTTTGAGTTTTCTGTGCCTTCTTCTAATTTCTCTGTTGTATTTCTATGCAGCATTGAAGATTTTCTGTTTGAGGAGAGTGTGTGCCTTCTCCTGAGAGCCTCATGGTTTGTACCATTGGATGTGGTGGAACAGGCGTCCTACAGCTATGGTTACCATGATGATTTTGATATTCCTTGTGACTACGAGGATGAAGATGATGACCTTGACGAGTTTTATATGCACAGCTCAAGTCTTCGCATAGGAAATCGGAGATGGGGTGGCAATGGTTTTGTCAGGTCCGGGCGTCAAGAAGCCAGGCCAGTCCAGAGATACAGTGGTTCTGGTTCTGGTTCCAGTTCTGGGTCATCCTCAAGTGAGCCAAAGGATAAGCAGGTGAAGACTGCAAACACAACAGGAAGACGTGCAAAGAGGGCAATGAAGCGTGAAGCTGCTAACAAAGCAGCGGAAGTAACTGCAGCAGCAAAGCACGAGGCCCATTTGGTTAGGTTGGGAAGAAAGTGAGTGTATATCTGTAAATAAATAGCACTCAAAAAGCTCCCAACTACTTCCATCAATTAGTATCATCTGTACAGCAACTAGTTTTTAATGTTGTGGTAAATTCCAGTCACACCAATGTATAAGGTGTGGGGTTTGGAATGGTCGACTTGTGACTTGTGACTCTTTGTCTCATATAAATACAATTATTCGACTAGTAGTGATCTTATATTACTCTGATCATTTAATCAATGATCAGATGAGATATAGTAGAGCTTTTGATGTTCTTGGTGGTTATAAAAATTTGTCTTCTCAAAAATGGTAATTGTGTTGACGAAGAAGAAGAATGGGTCAATGTTTGTGGTGTGGGCTGAATGGTCGGTGGCAAAGAGGTTTATAAAACTTTCAAAGAGAAAATGGTTTGGTTGTCTGAGTTGGTCGGTGGACTTAGGATATATATGTTTGACCAACTAATTTGAAGTTTATAATACTCTTTACTTTTTTTTTTAAAGTGAAGGAGTTACAAGTGAAATTGAAAATGATAACCACCAAGTGTCCATCACCTAACCATTTTGCGGACCTCAGGAAAAGGCAAATAATATAAACAGTCCACTCTTGTAAAAGGGGAAAGAAATAAGCCAAAGTTAATTTATATATACAAAACAAATAAAGAAAAGTAAATTCATTGTTGGGTTCATTTGGTCCCTCCACACACTTCAGACTTCAGAGAAACAAAAGATATACCCAATAGGAGAAAACACGCAAATCGACAACAATGGCAAACAGTGGTGAAGGTAAAGTGGTGTGTGTCACAGGAGCTTCGGGCTACATCGCCTCATGGCTCGTCAAGTTTCTCCTTAGCCGTGGCTACACCGTTAAGGCTTCCGTCCGTGACCCCAGTTCCGTACCCTCTCTTCTCTTCTCTTCTCTTATCTCTCACATTTATTCGCTCTAGGGTTCTAACTAACACTATTTCTTAAGTCTCTGTGACTAGATTTGGCTTTCGCCTTGTAAACTGTGAGCTTGGATCCTGATTGTATTAGTGTGACTTGTTCGGTGTTTTTGTTTATCACCAAGAATGATCCCTTGATTTTCTTATCTCTGCATGCACAATTAGATGTTCTTGTAAATAACTTGTTGATTCTTTCATGATTCACCTTAGATGATCCGAAAAAGACTCTACACTTAGTTTCACTGGAAGGTGCAAAGGAAAGACTTCACTTGTTCAAAGCAGATCTTTTGGAAGAAGGATCATTCGACTCAGCGATTGATGGCTGTGATGGAGTTTTCCACACTGCCTCTCCATTTTATCATGATGTCAAAGACCCACAGGTTCTTATCTTATCCTCAAACTTGCTTGCTTTTCTTTTGTGGATTTGTTTTGATCTTTACTTTGTATCCTCATTTCAGGTTGAACTTATTGAACCTGCCGTCAAGGGGACACTTAACGTTTTGAATTCATGCGCCAAAGCATCTTCGGTTAAAAGGGTTGTTGTTACCTCCTCCATGGCAGCTGTTACTTTCAACGGAAAACCACGCACGCCTGATGTAACTGTCGATGAAACTTGGTTCTCTGACCCTGAGCTTTGTGAAGCCTCTAAGGTGTGTTGAACTTTGAGTCCTTGACTCATTTTCGATTATGATGAAACTTTATTTTGTTGTCATCTACTATCCACTAGTTGTCCCTTCATTGTGCTGTAATGTTAGGCTCTTCAAACTTTACTTTTTTACTGGACTCAGATGTGGTATGTTCTATCCAAGACCTTGGCGGAAGATGCTGCTTGGAAACTCGCTAAAGAGAAAGGCTTAGACATTGTTACTATTAACCCAGCAATGGTGATCGGTCCTCTCTTACAGCCAACTCTTAATACGAGTGCTGCTGCTATACTCAACTTAATAAATGGTAAGAAAAACACTTCCTCCTTTTAATGATTCTTATGACCCTTTTTTATCAAATGTTAGAGAACCAATTTCGAGTTCCTGTCTTAATATAAGCAGGTGCAAAGTCCTTCCCCAACTCGAGTTTCGGATGGGTCAATGTTAAGGATGTGGCCAATGCGCACATCCAAGCATTTGAGATCCCTTCAGCTAACGGACGTTACTGTATGGTCGAGAGAGTCGCTCACCACTCCGAGGTTGTTAGCATTCTGCATGAGCTTTACCCAAATGTCACACTCCCTGAAAGGTAAAACATCTCTATATATATTAACCGGTCCAGTCAAGGTCGTGTCTGGTTTCTAATAGGCTTTTGTCTCATATATGCACAGGTGTGTGGATGAGAATCCGTACGTGCCGACGTATCAAGTGACTAAGGAGAAAATAAAGAGCCTTGGCATAGACTACATACCCTTGAAGGTTAGCATCAAGGAGACCGTCGAGTCCTTGAAGGAGAAAGGTTTCGTACACTTCTGAGAATGCATTTGGAGCCATTGGTTTCAATCCATATTAGATAAAGTATTTGGAACACTATATATATAAATTTGGAACATGTCAACGTACCTTCAAGGGGAGTTTAGTATGTTCTCGTACCTTATTGTTGGTTCCATGAAATAAGATACTTGTCCTTTTATTTGTTGTTATTTTAGTAAAGCAGCTATATAAAAACTTATAAATTATAACTTATCAAACAGTTATTAATGTTATCTTCTGTCCATTATTTTAGTTGGTGACAAGAACGTTTATTCAATAGGTTTCCATCGTCGGGAAAGAAGTAAACAAAACTAGGGAATTTTACACGTATTGTTTTCCAACAAATGAGTACCCAGACAATATGAAAATTAAATAGTCAGAAAAATTAAGAAACATCTTCATATCGTACATGGCTGGCTATTCAAGTAACTAAAACATATGGAACCCTGATCTACAATTATTGTGACAAAAAAAAAAAAAAAAGAGAACAATTTTCAAAGAATACTGCTTTTTTTTTTTTACTTCTTTAAGAGATAGAGAAACATGAACCTTTCTCAGTTCTCGCCTTCTAATTGCAATGAACCTTCCCTCATTAATTTGAGGCTCAAACTGTTGAATCTTTCCCGGGAATACTGCCTCGACGCTTTCCTCCAGTCTGTTCCAGCTTTCATCATTGCCGCAAACTCTTCATAGCTTATCCGTCCATCCTAATCACCAAGAAGCAAAAAGAATCAAGAGAAGACTTTCACAACTGCTATCTATCTCCAAACCAAGTAATCCGTCAAATTACCATTTAAGACTTGGAACAAAGGATGTAGAATTCTGAGATATACTGATAAGATCAAACAAATAATCTTATCTATTTCTCAATGAACCAGGTTACACAGTAAGGAATCAAACACAATCCAGCAAGGCAAATCACAGAAACCGTAAACTAGAACCCAAAGAAACTTCAGGTTTTGTCCAGATATCCCAAAAATTTCCATGCTAATATATACCTCAAAACCAGTATCAAACTTAGGCCACAACTCACTTTCAAAAGCTAGCTTGTGAGTAGAGTATGCCCTTTCAACTTATAAGCCACTTACTATTTCTTCCCCTTCGGATGTGGGATACTCAGTGATATTTAGTCACTCTCCTTCTAATGTGGGATCTTATCACCCTCTTTTAATTATTCTGATCTCAATCACTATTTAACTTGCTGATATGACATGTGCACTTGGTGAACTCCTATCCACATATAGTCCTTCGGGAAGGGAGATTTAGACATACATACTGAAGTCTTATTCTACTAAACTGAATCCTTTGTGTCCCCTTATAACGTCATATAGATTTTAAAGATGCATTTCCAGTGACAAGTATCAATTTCTCAAAGTCTCATATTTTGGGGTTACCTTGTCTGTGTCAACATCTTGCATGATGGCTGCAATAACTTCCTCACTGCTAGTATCCACCTCATCATTTAAAGCCTCACGCAGCTCCGCAATCTCTATGTAATCGCTCTGGTTCTGGTCAAAAAAGCTAAAAGCCTTATGCAAGTGTTCGTCGTTCGCCATCTTCTTAAGATGCACAGAGACAGCCACAAACTCGCCATAATTTAAAGTACCATCCCCATCTACATCAGCCTGCACACCAATAAAAAAGTTCTCAAAAATTTGTTGCTTGGTGAAAGCAATAAAACTAACAAGAACACAAACTAGCAAAGTTTTTGGAAGTTGAATCTTACAGCTTCCATCAAAATCTGTAGATCAGTATCAGGTATCTGCTGCTGTCCGAGTTTATGAAGTCCATATTTAAGTTCCTCGAGGTTTATCTTGCCCGTCTTTTTATGGTCCATCATCTCAAATGCTTCCTTTATGCCAGCTACTTCCTCCACTGATAAGTGTTCGGCTATCACCTGGAAGGTAGTGAAAGAAGACGTTTCCCATTATTTCTTCTAAATCTGACAGAAATAAGGTCACCAAGCAGCGGCAATGATGAAAGGAATCACTACCCGTAGAGCTCGTTTCTTGAGCTTGTTCATTACAGAAAACTGTTTGAGCCTTGCTTTCACCGTCTCGCCGAGTGAAACATTTGGAGCCTTCTTTGCATTTTGTATCCAAGAATGTTCTACAAATACAAGTGTCACAGTATATTCGTTCCAATAGTAATACATCTTAGAAATACAGCCAAATAGAAAACATACCGAGTACTTGTGCAGCAGAAAGCCGTTTTTTGGGGTCAGGTTCGAGCATCTTTCTCACAAGGTCTTTGGCAGTCTCAGAAACTCTTGGCCATGGATCCCTCTTGAAGTCGATGACTGACCTAATGATCGCCTGAGCCACCCCTTGCTCAGTCTCTTTACAAAAAATATACAATATCAAGAAAAGAAACTCAAAAAGTGGAAGAAGATAAGCAAATAAAAATTCGTAAGAGATCACTAGTGAATCCATGAACATGTAATTTGATAACATCAGGATCCTAAATCATTCACAGCGGAAACCGGTGGTTCTGTACTAAAATTTTCTAATCATCCATGGAAACTAAAAACCATCAGCTGCATATCCGTACAAAACATTCACTGTTGAAGAATACAAAAAATGATTAAGACAATAAGAAAGATCATAACAAACCGGCCCAAAATGGTGGGACACCACAGAGAAGGATATAAAGGATAACTCCAGCACTCCAGATATCAATCTCAGGTCCATAATTTCGCCTAAGTACCTCTGGTGCCATGTAATAAGGACTTCCAACAATCTCGTTGAATCCCTCACCTGTTACAATTTTTTTAAAAAAAATCTCAAGTAGAGTAAACAAAACAAAATTATCTGTTGATCTGAGATATAAAATGGACATTATATAATCTATACCAGGCTTGAAGAAGACTGATAGTCCAAAATCTATGGCTTTAAGTGCTGATGTCTCTTTTTTATTTGCAAAGAGAAAGTTCTCCGGCTTTAGATCCCGATGCATCACTCCATGCTTATGGCATATCTGCAAAACCAAAAGGTGTTCAAATAATAAAGGTAGAAGTTAGGATAACAACCCTTACTAGCATTACACTGTAAGAGCAAGCCACTGCGCAAAGACAAATAAGGAAACTTAAGCCACTGCGTAAATACTAACAAGGAATCTTGCAATAGAATTAGAGGCAAAACAAAACAGCTCGAAAGTTGACAAAACTAGAGGACAAATGAAAAGAGAAAAACTACAAACCTGAACAACTTCAAGAATAGTCTTCATTACTGCAGCAGCAGCTCGTTCAGTATAATGACCTCTTGCAACAATCCGATCAAACAGCTCACCTCCTTCACACAACTCCATCACTATATGCACTGCATCATCATCCTCAAAGGCATCCTTTAGTGACACAATATTCGGATGCCTAGGCATATGCTTCATTATCTGAACTTCCCTCCTAACATCCTCTATATCCACAGCTGTTCTAAGCTTCTTCTTTGATATAGACTTGCACGCATACTTCTCGCCAGTTTTGATATCAGTGCACAAGTATGTAATGCCAAACTCTCCGCGACCAACCTCACGCCCCAGATCATACATAAGAGATATGTCATGTCCTGTTGGATCTTTCAAAACAGAGAGCTTGAAACCAGCTCCAGATCCATTTGTAGTGTATGCCTCGCTGTAAAACGGATTGCTTTTGATCTTTGGTTTCCCATTTTTACTCCCAGTATCTGAACCAGGGCTCGCACAACAATTTCCCATTTACAATCAACTCTTGAGGAATCCTGAGATATCATCAACAACTAAATGAGACTCACAACAGAAAAATGTCATTTCCCAATCAAGAAAGCTTAAACCTTTTCTCTTTAAATTTCCAAATTTAGGAATTTAAAGACTCACTAATCCCAAAAGCATATAATAAGACAATCAGATTTGATAAAGGGGAAACAGACAAAAGAAACGATCGAGAACAAAAATGCAATGAAAATTAAGAACCCTAAAATATGATGAGCAGATAAGTAAACCCTAGCAAATGAAATCAGGTGAAAACCAAAAAGACAGATGCTTTGAATAGAACGGGGAAACACAAACCTTAGACCTTAACCAGAGAAAGAGATGATCAAATTGGGGAGAATCGGAGGAAGCAAATAGGGAAATAAAGTGACAGAGAGAAATGGAGAAGAAGGAGAAGAGTCAAAGTCTCCTTCTTTCTCGCTCTTCTTTCTGAGTGTGTGAGCAAAGAGAGACTCGACTCTTTGTTTTTTTTTTGTTTTTTTTTCTCTCTATCGTGAAATCAGTGGATAACCCATTTGCTAAAGACAATCACACGGTAACAAGGACTCACCACCACTCTCTATCTCTCTCTTTTATATTTTGTGTCTGCCTCATCAAATGCTTTCTCAAAATAAACTTTTGTTTTGGTTTCTATTGAACACGTACATGTGTTATAAGACAACAGTGTTTAATGTTTAGCTTTTGTGTTTTGTCGCATCTCAACGAATTTGATTTAACGATTAGAATCTATTTCTGTTGGTTCTGAGATTGGATTAGAATATGGACTCTATGATGCTAGTCTAATCTCCTGTATAAGTTGAATTACTTCCAAGTATCTTGTGATGATTTTCGGTTTTTGCTTTCAGGCAGAGAAGGGAGCTCCTACCATTGCGTCAAAATCAAAAACTGAGTCAAAAGATAAGGACAGGAAGCATAGAAAACATAGAGACAAGAACAAGGAGAAAGATAGGGAACATAAGAAGCACAAGCACAAGCATAAAGATAGGAGCAAAGATAAGGATAAAGACAAGGATCGAGACAGAAAGAAGGAAAAAAGTGGACACCATGATAGGGTAAGAGCTTGTTGGTTGGTGCCTTTCTTCCCCTACGAATAACTTAATGGCAAAGTGTTTCTCCATTTCTTTGAGCTGGGATACGTTCGTGGCAATTGCATGTGTCCATTGTTCAATTCATCAAAGTTAGCAGATCCATGGCGTCTAGTTTTATATATTGGATCCTCAAATTCTATAGAACTTACATGGTACGCTCTCACTCACCTTTCAGAAAAGGAAAAACAATGGGGATGAAGATCTTGATGACGTTCAGAGGCACAAAAAGAGTAAGGTAATGTATTAATTCCAATGTAGGCATCTCCATTACAGTGAAGCTGAATTTGGACGTTTCTGTTTGCTACCACAGTGGCGTTAGAGAAGTTGTTCCTCAGCAAATTTTATCTTGCTAAAATTAGGATAAAGACAAGGATCGAGACAGAAAGAAGGAAAAAAGTGGACACCATGATAGGGTAAGAGCTTGGGAACAATGGCTCAATTACCACAATTGGTAAAAAGAATGGCTCAATTACCATTTCTCTATATTACATTTTCGTAAACATTATTTATTAATTAAAATCTGTATAAAATGACCAAAAAATCCATTCAAAACCAACTTATTTACAAGCCATCAAGCAATACTTGGACAGGTCAATAATTTAACTATAATACACTATTTTAAATGACTAACGAATCATTAGGAGATAAAATAAAAAAATTATCAGAAGAAATAAAATTAGTAAAATGTGCTGTTATATATGATAAATATCAACCGCATGAAAACGAAATCATACATGAACAAGATAATATATGTTTTGAGTTATTATCAAAAATAGAATCAGGAAAGAATTATCCACATCTATTTCACACAGATAATCCTCAATTAAATAATATCTCAGATATGTTAGCATGGATAATCAAATTTCATTGTTGCAATAATAAAGAACCAATTAAAATTGAGTTAGAAAATGCAAAAGAAAAAATTATAGAATTAATCAACGATTATAAAATAAATATTAAAGAAAAAGAAAAACATATACTAGATCTATCTAATATTATAGAGACACTACAACGAATTGAACAAAAACAAAATATTATGTGTCTAACAAAAACTGAATTAAATAAAATACTCGATCATAAACATAAAACAATCATAATTCCCGAAAAGGAAAATAAAACTAAGAACTCATCAGTTATAATTACTAGACCAATCCATGGATGAATGTAAAGATATATTAGCTTTACAATTAGAACATCTTGACAAACTTATGTCATCTCTTGACATAAAGGGGGAAAATGATAGAAAAAATAAACAAAACAATTTTTCAATAAAAACACATCAAAACGATGATACAAATGAAATAGTTTATGAATATGAATCTGAAGATGGAAATCCTTATGATATAGATAATGATAATCCATATGATTATCAAAATCCCAATTATGTTAAAACCGAGGAAGGTCAGGCTAGTGGCGAAAAAAGAACTAGAGAAAATGACTCTTACTCACAAGAATATTTTTCAACAAAATTTAGAAAAATACCAAATCAATATATACCTAAGATAAACCTAGATATACAAAAAGATACATTAGACATAGATTGTGTAGAAGAACCTGAAAAGATTATTACTGCATGGTATAGTACACAAAAGTTGCTAATTGCACTAAATGAAGATTTAAAA
Source organism: Crucihimalaya himalaica (assembly GCA_004349715.1). Lineage (NCBI taxonomy): Eukaryota > Viridiplantae > Streptophyta > Magnoliopsida > Brassicales > Brassicaceae > Crucihimalaya > Crucihimalaya himalaica. The sequence continues at coordinate 2,606,034 of SMJT01000009.1, forward strand.
TTACTAAAAAAACAAGATATATTTAACTATACAACACATAAATCAATGGGAATTGCAAGGCAATACTTGACATCATTACCTATAGAAACAGAAACTATATTAATAAACGATTCAACTTCTAATATAAATTTAATAGATAATATATACAAATTACTGTTAATAGAATTTGTAGGAAAAAACACAGAAAACCAATCAGAATCAGAGGCTGAAATTCAAAAATCTTATTGGAAATTAATGAATTTAAAAATATGTAACATGTGCTATGTAGACAATTATATATGTGAATATAAGAAATATTACTACAAACTAGATAATATAAGAAGAAAACAAGCAGAACCCTTGTTTTTTTGGAAAACTACCTAGTACAATTGGAGAAAAATTACTAGATACACATCAACAAAGAATAAATGAAGGGTTAATCGAAAATACTTTAGGAGGAATGATTTCCACTTTAAAAACTTGGTTATTAGATCAATGTCCTAGTTATAAAATTAAAAAGGAAGCACAAATTAGATTATGTTGTGAAAAACAGCAAGATAAAATAGGAGAATATGGTTGTAAAAAACCAAAAAGATATAAAAAATATAAAAGAATAAAACATTGGAAAAAAGTTAATAAACAAAAATACTATAAAAAACCATATAGAAAATATTTTAAGAAAAGAAAACATCATTATAAAAGAACTAAACAACAAGATTGTCCATTAGGAAAGAAAACATGTAAATGTTGGCTTTGTCAGGAAATAGGTCATTATGCAAATGAATGTCCTAAACGAAACAAGACACAAATGAACACATTAAAAGCTATATACGAACAAGGCTATAAACCTTTAGAATCTGATGTAGAATTAGACGACTCTCTCTACGAATTTGATTATTCATCGTCTGATGAAGAAGAAAATTCTAGTGAAGAGCAATCCTAATGCAACATTTATAAGAATTGGATTTAATTCCAAAAAATTATTAGCCTACATTGATACTGGAGCAACACTTTGCTTCGGACAAAAAAACATAAGTAAAAATTGGGAAAAATTAGAAAAACCAATAAAGATTATCGTAGCAGACAAATCTATACACGAAATCTGGTTTGGATTAAAATTTCAAGTTCTAGAAATAGAACTAATGAAATTTCCAATTAGAACAATATATTTACATGATTCGGGATTAGATTTAATAATAGGAAATAATTTTCTAAAACTATATCAACCATTTACACAAACATTAAGTACTATAAAACTCACATGTCCATAATTAAAAAACGAAAAAACTAAACAAATAGAACAAATTTCGGAAGAAAAAAAAACAAAAATTATAACAAGAAACGAGATAATAAAATTACACATAGATAATATTACTGAAACCTTAAAGGCAATAAGATTCTATAAAACAATAGAAGAAACATTAGATGAGGTTTGTAGTAAAGACCCTTTAGACAAAGATAAAAATAAAAACACCGAATTAGTTGAAATAAAACTAAAAGATCCAAACGCAGAAATAAATGTCCCAAACAGAATTCCTTATTCTGTTAGAGATACACAAGAATTTGAAAAAGAATGTAAAGAATTATTAGAAAAATGTATTATTAGAGAAAGTTGTAGTCCACATTCAGCACCTGCATTTTATGTAGAAAACCATAATGAAATTAAAAGAGGAAAAAGAAGAATGGTAATTAACTATAAGAAAATGAATGATGCAACAATAGGAAATCCATATAAATTACCCAGAAAAGATTACATCTTTGAAAAAAAATTAAAGGATCAAATTGGTTTTCATCGCTTGATGCAAAATCAGGATATTGGCAACTTCGGTTATCCGAAGAAACCAAAAAACTAACAGCATTCAGCTGTCCTCCACAAAAGCATTATGAATGGAATGTTTTACCATTTGGTTTAAAACAAGCACCTTCCATTTATCAGTCTTTTATGGATAAATCATTATGATATGCTCAAATATAATACCCTAAAGTATCTAAGCAGTAGCTGTAGTATTTTAGGGGTCGAACCACAAAGACTCAAGAATTCACTCAATAGATATTAAGACTCGAATTAAGCTAAGCGAACAAGGTAATGCAGGAAATAAACAGCAGAATATAAAAGTTGTGAAATTCAATGGAGGAAAAGTGCTAAGCCTAGGGAAATTCTCCGGTAAATCAGAATTGCAGATCAAACAGAATGTCAGGAGGATATTAAGCATTGTTCTTGAACTTGAAACACAAATGTAAAATCAACCAACCGTCGCTGCGAAGATTATCTATGTATAAACCTAGAATTCCAAATTTCTTTGCAAATCATATGAATTCAGACAAGCATTAATGATCAGGTTCAATTGTTCACAAAATCCTAAACCAAATTTCTTTGTGAATAGATCTTTTGCTCATCTATCACTAGTTCAGGCAATCAATCACACTTTCGTGCCAATCAAACAACCTAAGATCAGATTCTAGGTCATGAAGCTAGAATAAGCAGTAATCACAAGTCTAGATGAAGAACTCTAGTGAATTTCTCCTATCAATTCAGATCAACCTAACAATTCATCAAACACCTTTGAATAACCCTAAACCTAACAAGGAATCTACTCAGACATGGTGAATGAAGCAAACATCATGAATAAAATAGATTGCATAAAATAAATCAAGAGTAAACAAGGGTTCAGAATCATCTCCCACAAAACCCGGAACCAATCTCTCTCAAAGTATTTAGAATGGTGATAAAAGCTTGCCTCTTAAAGTGGCTAAAAACCCTAAATATAAAGCTAAAACACATTCTGGGCTTAATTGTAAATAATAGAATCTTCTGGGCCAAGTTGCAGACTCTTTAGACTTATAAAATCACGTGTTTCCTTTTCTGCAGTCGGTATCGATCGATACCAGATTGGTGTCGGTCGATACCAGGACTCTGTGCTCGCCAGACTGGACTGTCTTCACAAAACCTGGCATAACTTTTGATCGCACCGTTAGAATGGCCTCAAACCACTTTCAAATGAAAGCTAATCCATTGATCTGTCTTGTATCCAAATTTGAGCTCAATCCAACGGTGGGAAATTATTCAACGGATGCCAAAAAGCTCCAGAATGCTCCAATATCTCCAATTATGCTCCAAACGTGACAAAACCTGAAAAGACTCAAAAAGACTACAAAAACACTAGAAGGACTCTGAAAACATGACATATATCATGGCTAAAAACGGTTAAAAACCATGATATATCACATTAGTAGGATTAGAAACATTTTGCATAGCATATATAGATGATATATTAATCTTTACACAAAGAACTAAAGAAAAACATATAGAACATTTAACTAAGGTTTTAGTTAGAATAAAAGAAAAAGGAATAATAATATCAAAAGAAAAGAGTAAACTAATACAAAAAGAAATAGAATATTTAGGTTTACAAATAGGAGAACAAGGAACTTTAAAATTACCATCTCATATAAAAGAAAAAATAAATAAATTTTCAAACGAACTAACAGATAGAAAACAAATACAAAGGTTCTTAGGAGCTTTAAATTACATACCAGAACAAGGTTTTCTTAAACAATTAGCAAAAGAACGAAGAAACTTACAAAAAAAAAATATCTGAGAAAATACCATGGAAATGGAATAACGGAGATACAGAAACAGTAAAAAGAATAAAAGAACAAATTCAGATAATCCCTGAATTATATAATCCTACAATTAAGGACTTTCTTATTGTAGAAACAGATGCTTCAAACGAAGTTTGGACAGGATGTCTTTTAGCCATTCCAAATGGAAATGAGCTATTAGGCTTAGATAATATGGGAATACCCATAAAAAATAAAAAATGAATTATCCTTACAAAAAGACTATTCGTCTACTGGTACCTACGACGGTATCTCTAGAATCAATAAGTTATACACTATTGAAAAACAGAATATCGAAGAGGATACCAGTAGTCACAGATTAGCTAACATTAATCGTTTACCCAAACGGTTATGTCGGCACATTTCGGGAACTTTCAGTTCTTCAAAATTAAACTATCCTATCCACGAGAAAGAAACTCTAGCTTGTCTACGAGTCCTTTCAAAATGGAAGATATATTTAATGGGAACTCGATTCGAACTTAGAATTGACAGTACCTATGTATCAGGTTTTTGGAGATACAAACTTCACGAACACCATGGAAAAGGAAGACTTATCCGGTGGCAACTGAAGCTACACCAGTTTATGCCATACATCAGAACAGTAAAGTCATCAGAAAACAGTCTAGCAGAAACACTAACAAGAGAATGGAGGCCATAAAGAAACAAATAGCCAACCAGCTCAAACAAAAGCAAGAAAAAGAACAACAAATTCTTCAGGAACTCGCGGTTATCCGGGGGGAGAGTGAAGAACTAAAACACATTCTAGAAAAACTTGGAGGAAACTACCTAGAAGATGTCATTCAACAACAAACAGCATCAATCATTCCAACATCAAATGGTTCAGAACAACAAGACGACCTTGCATCCATCAGAGTCTCACTAAAAGGACAAAAATGAGCAGAAGTTACAAAAGAAGAAGAAGAGGAATCAAAGCCCCAGATCAAGAAGAAGAAGGTCTACGTCATCTTCGACGGACCTTTCAGAGGTATATACAACGACTGGCACATCGTCAACAGCCACGTCAATGGAAAAAACGTGACTCACAAGTCATATACAACAATGGAGGAAGCCAAGAAAGCTTTCGAAGAATCAAGTACATTTAAAGAAAAGCTTCTCAGCAAGAGTGAAGACAAGAAGCCAATGTATACCATGGAGATAAAAAGACCAAACCAATTACTATTGCAGCAATCCCAACCGTAGAACAAAAGGCAGAGATGAAGAAGCTGACACCAGAGCTATATCAAAAACTGAAAGACATGATCACAGGATACTCAGAGGTCCACACAACAATGAGGTTCTATCCAGTCAGAACCAGAGGAGGCTCACGAGTTGTCCTCCTTCCAGAAGCAAGTGCACTATTAATCCAAAATTTCTATGTCTGTGGATTGATAGACACTTTATACATCAACAAGATGGAGCAGATTTCAGAACTTCCCATCGGTCTACAACAAGCAATCAGAACCTACTTTACAAGGTTTGCCAAAGAACGAGAAATCTTTATAAGATTTGCAGCAACACTACCATACAAAGTTAATGGAGAAATCAAGATCAGCCCGATCCAAGTTTTACAGATCGGTATATCAAACAACAATTACCCTGCAAGAATGGAAAAATGAGTTTTTTCTGAAGATGATTGGTATAATTCAATAAGGGCAGCAGTGATGCACAGTCACAAAATCCTGAGAGACTACGAGAAGATGATCAACTATAGGGTCAAATACTCAAGTCCACCGGTAGTCATGTACTCCCTAGCAAGAACACCAGCAGTAGAAGATGGCATGAAAGCCCTAAGAAGGATAAGCCTGATGATGGCTCAGATCAATGGTCCATTCAAAGAACTTCTAGAAGAAGATAAATAGATCACATGCGAAATGCTAAAAGATCTTCCGGAACACCATTGCGATAAGTGCGAAGAGACAGAGATCATCAAAGAAGGGTCTACTGAGGGATCCACACCAAAAGAAGAATAAGACTTTGTCGGCAATAATGTAGCGTCGGCAGAAGAAGACATGTGACTATATGTCACTAAAAGTGTGAGTGGTACCTAACCACACATCAATAAAGATAGTGGTCCCAAAGAGTCATAATGTAAAGGAGTGATCTAAAGAATCACACGTCTAAAATATTTTAAAGAGCCTTAGCTCCTAAGTTTGTAATGGCCTATATAAGGCATTATCCTCTCGTTTGAAAGGATATCGAGTTTTACGAAATAAAAAGTTTTCTCTATCTAAAAACAAAACAGTTTTTTGTTATAAAGTAAGGATAGTATCCCAGAACGATGATACATCTAACCAAGAGGTGAAGCTCTGATGGTTAGAAGGCGAGAGGTAAAGCTCCGGACGCCATATATCCTGAACCTAACCAGCAACCAAACAACAAGCAACAATCAAACAACAAAGCAGCAATATGATCAAAAGTCTTGAAAGAGATTTAATCTAGGCGCTATGGCAGCCAACCAAGAAACCTATGAGACGCAAGGTGCGTGTACTGGTCAACCTGGACTCTCAACTAAGGTCCTTGTACTTGGGAAAATCTCAAGATAGACTAAACCAAATGATCAATCTAATGAGTTTTCACTCTGAGACGAAAGTCCACAGAATCTAGGATTCCTGTGTTGTGAAAAATCATAACTTCAAAAACAGCAAACAACAACATCGATAACAAAGAAGCATGAAAGGCAAAGGATCAGCATCAACAAACCCAGACCAGGTATTATTAAATAGATTAAAACATTTAAAAACAATAAATAAAGAAATAATGAAATTAAGTTATAAAATAGATTCAATTAAAAGTATTGATATAAAATTATCAAGTATAACACAAATTATAAATTTATCAGAATTTGTAAAATCAGAAATATCCTCTATAAAAGAAGAACATAGATTAAGAGAGTTAATACAACGATATGGAAAACAAGATTAATAAAATGAGTGATATAACATATTCAGATGATTCGGTAAGAATAATTTCTAGCATAGATAATGAACAAAAATTCTTTGAAGATATCTGTATAGATCTAGATCAAAAATTAATAGATAAAGAAGATTTTGATATCGAGAAAACTATAAATTATAAGCTCAAACAATGGTATAAAAAATTCGGAAGAAAAAACATTGTAAAATATGGCGTAATGTCTGGAGAAGAATCTATACCAATAGAAGATGCATCAGGGCAAGTAATGTTGTCCTTAATTAATTTAGATCAAATGAAAAAGAGAATATCAACAATTAAAACCGCATCCGAAAGATCAACGATAAAATATATTCATCTAAATACAATTCAATTTATAATAAAAGGAACATTTATAGAAAACATAAACACACCAATAACACTGAGATTAATTGATAATAGAATAACAGATAAAAATGATAAAATAATTGCAGTAGGAACTGGCAATTTAAAATATGGAAAAATTAAATTTGATTTAACCTTACAAATAGGATTGTCTTTGCAAGATAGACATATTAATCAATCAATAATTTTACAATATAAATTTGAAAGAAATAAATTATTCAAAGAAGGAAGTCATCCCTTTACAATATCATATAAAATAAACTATGCATTAAGTAATTCACACCATAGTATAAATTATGAAAAAACAGAACGAATTAAAGTAAATGAAATTATTCAACCTATTTTAAAATTCGAAATAAATCATGCACCATCTAGAAAAAAACATAAAGTTAATAAAAAACGAAGAAGAACAAGAAGAAAGTATATCAAAACCCGCAAATTCAAAAACTTTTCAAGAATTAACTATTAAAAGTATACAAAAAAGTATTTTGAATATAGAAAGATCATTATCATAAATTCTATAATTCTATAATTATTCATTTCTGAGTAAGTTATTAATTAAAGAGTTAGTAATTAAAGAATTAAAGAATCGTTAAAAATATATTGGCGTTAGAAAATATTGGTATCAGAGCTAGCAACTGTCGTAGAAAATTTATCTAAAAAAAAAAAAAAAAAAAGGGCAATATTAGGGGGTTAACACTTATTATAGGGTTTCACTACCCTCAATCAAACATTCCACTTGAATGAGAGAGTTTCTCATTAAGGGTGAAATAGGAATTCAACATAGAATAGTGGCATCAGATGATGTTGTGGCATGGGAGATTATTTTTCTTTCATTTGTGGCATTCTAGCCTCGTCCCCGGATTTTGCCGATATAAATAGCAAAATTGGGGATTTTACTTATAAACCAGATACTGTTTAGATAATTACAAACCCAACCGTTCATTATCCACCCAATTCACAATCTAATCGGATCATCCACTCAAAATTTTATAAATTTTGTCTTTCTCTCATTTTCTTTTCTATCGCTTCTCTCTTCGTCTTCTTCTCCAATTAATAAGTTAAGGTTTTTGGACGACGCATCTCTTCATTTCATTTAGATTCCGATTTTGGATCTAAAAAGCTAAACATAATAATTGGTTCTCTCCTCCAAAAAGCTTAACATATTAATTGGGTCTCTCCTCTTCTACAATTCGATCACGACGGCTCACGGCAAGGACGACGCGTCTCCTTGCTCCAATTGCTTGACTTAGACAGATTAAAAGAGAGAGATTTGAGATTTTTTCATATAAATAATGGGATTTGAAGTTTATCCTTTTTTCATATTCTCCAATTTCTCTCTCCACCAAACCTTCTTTGTTCTCTTTCACTCTTATACTATGTTCTTGTTGATGTAGAGATCACTAAAACAGCTAATGATCTTGGTCCTCCCATCATTAACACTCGAAGCAATCTACAGAAACATGTGGTACATCTCTAGCTATAACCAGAATCCTTAAATCATTAATCTTGTTCTTAGCCACGTCGTCGCCTGCACTCTCCAGCTCTCTTCTTGGCTTTACCGTAATACCATTTTCATCATTGTCTGCATCCTCTACCAAATCACATGTCATCTTCAAACTCTTCGTCTTGATGATTTCGCACGCTGCTTCGCCTCTGAGATCACTGACGTTAGCTCTGCTCTCGGTGAACATCAAAAGATTCGTCGTAATATGAGGATTGTTAGCCATCGCTTCAGGAGATTCATTCTTTTTTCTTTTAATTCTTGTTACATCTACTCAGTTCATGGCTTTGCTTACCACTATGAGAGCTACTGTTGTGGTTAATATCTATGAAGTTGGCGAGCTTCAGGAGATTCATTCTTTTGTTTTTGATTCTTGTTATACTCAGTTCATGGCTTTGCTTACCACTACGAGAGCTAGTGTTGCGGTTAATATCTATGAAGAATTATCGTTACACCGATGATCTTCTTGTTTTTCGTTGTTACGAAATTCACCACTCATATGTGAGAAAATTAGATTTTTTTTGGTTTTATAGGGACCACACGCGCGCAGTTTGACCAGATGACTTGTAAATCTGAAATATTATGGGGATCACACACATGAAAATTATGTTGATAGTTTTCCTAATTTTCTTGTTTTACCAAATATTGATCAAGAACAAGACATCACCACATCACTTGTACGGACGTCCGTACGTCCGTACATCCGTACCGCTCATGTTCGGGTTGATCAAGGAAGAAGGCCAAACATGGAAGGGGAAGAAGGCTTGCATTGAGGCTTGTATTCTAGAATAGCTAAGGCCTTGTTAGGCCCACTTGATTGTTTAAACAAAGGAGGAGCACATGAAGATAAGGAAGGAAGAAGGGAAAGCGACGTGTGGGTGGTGTGGACCACAAGTGGTCCCAAACGAGTTTGCGGTGCCTCCTTCCCTCATGAGAGACTCTAGGTTTAATCAATTAAAAGCTATGTCGTTTTACAACCTATATACACTCTTTGTTCCCCATTTGTAAAGCTCACTCTTTTCTAATCAATGAAAGGATGCCTATTCTTCTCTAATCTCCATTCTCCTTCTTACTTCCGCTCATGAACTCTCTATTCTAACATGGTATCAGAGCTATTAAGGCTATAATCTCTCATTCTAATCCCTATTCTTAATCTCCGTCCATCAGATTCTACTCTTCCATCTCATTCTTCCTTTCGCTCGCCATTCGTTAGTGAGTTCCTCGCCCGTTCGACTTAGCTCTCTCTTCTCTTGCCAGATTCGAATACTCTACTTTCCCCATGGAAACAAGCAAGTCTCTGATTCTCCCAGTCACTCTCAAGGGAGAAAACTATCTCCTTTGGTCAAGAACAACCAAAACAACACTTTGTGGGAGAGGATTGTGAAACCATGTGGAGAAAGGACTTGAAATCAAGGATGTCACCAAAGAAGATGGAAAGAAGGCTATTGAAGAAGCTATGGCTGAAGAAGCTAAGTGGTTTCAAGAGGACCAGACCGTGCTTGCCATCATTCAAGGGTCCCTTGAAGCTTCCATTCTAGAAGCTTACTCTTATTGTGAAACGGCAAAGGAACTTTGGGGAACTCTCAAGCATGTCTATGGGAATGTATCCAACCTAAGCCGAGTTTTTGAAGTCAAAAGTGCCAACAACAACCTAAGCCAAGAAGATCTCAAGTTCACTAAGCACTTAGGGAGGTTTAGATCTCTATGGGCCGAGCTAGAGATGTTGAGACCAAGTACCATGGATACGGCGGTGCTTAATGAAAGGCGTGAGCAAGACAAGGTCTTTGGTCTACTTCTCACTTTGAATCCAGCCTTCAATGACCTCATCAAGCACATTCTCCGAGCCGATAAGCTCCCTAGTCTTGATGAAGTGTGCTCTCAAGTTCAAAGAGAGCAAGGTTCACTCGGCCTCTTTAGTGGGAAAGGGGATCTTCTAATCGCCAACAAGGGAGTCTATAAAAATGAAGAGAGGAAGGTGTGGATTTGTGATCATTGCAAGAGGAAAGGCCACACCAAAGACAAGTGTTGGATCCTTCATCCTCACCTCAAGCCATCCAAGTTCAAAGATTCCAAGGCCAATGTCTCCTTCGAGTCTACATCCGCACAAGGACAAGCTGGGTCATCTAGGCAAGAGACGGCAATGGCGGCTTCATCCCAAGGAGACATTGTCATGAAGAAGTCAGACTTAGAGGCTCTCTTCCAATCCATTGCATCCCTAAAGGAATCCGGTATCACTTTCTATACTCATAGGCCTAACTTGCTAGTAGTTGACTCGGGTGCTTCTCACCATATGATTAGCAATCCGGAACTTCTTAGCAATATAGATACTGCCTTAGGTCGTGTAATAATAGCAAATGGAGATAAGGTGCCGGTAAAAGGAGTAGGGAACTTTAGGATATTTGATAGAGAATCTAAAGCCTTCTTTATGCCGAACTTCACTTCCAATTTTCTATCGGTTAGGAGAACTACTAATGATCTCAACTGCAATGTTATCTTTGGTCCTAATGATGTGTGCTTTCAGGATATTAAGACTGGAAAGGTTCTAGGCAAAGGAGGCACAAAGGATGAACTCTATGTTCTTGAAGATCTCTCAAGCTCTCTTGACTCTCTTTCCTCATCCGCTTTTCATTCTAATAATGTTGTTGCTTATGATGTTGTATGGCATGCTAGATTAGGCCATCCTCATTCTCGTGCTCCTAGCTTAATATTCCCTAATGTGTCATTTGATACTCGTGGCTGTGAGGCTTGTATACTTGGCAAACATTGCAAAGCGGTTTTTCCTAAGTCATCTACTATTTATGAGAATTGCTTTGACTTGATTCATTCTGATGTATGGACATCTCCTTGTGCATTTAGAGATAATAATAAGTACTTCGTGACATTCATAGATGAGAAATCAAAGTACACTTGGATCACTTTACTATCTGCAAAAGATCGTGTGTTTGATGCATTCGTAAACTTTCAGAACTATATCACTAATCAATTCAAGGCTAATGTGAAGGTACTTAGGACTGATAATGGAGGAGAATACACAAGTCATCAATTCAAAGAACACCTAGCTAAACATGGGATCCTACACCAAACAAGTTGTCCATACAATCCTCAACAAAATGGAGTTGCCGAGAGAAAGAATAGACACTTGATGGAAGTAGCACGGTCGATGATGTTTCATATGAACGTGCCTAAACGGTTTTGGGGAGATGCGGTCATGGCAGCATGCTATCTCATTAACAAGAGTCTTAAAGGATCTTTCTCCATTTCAAGTATTGAATAACATAAAACCCTCTCTCGATCACTTACGTGTCTTTGGGTGTGTGTGCTTTGTTATGGTGCCAGGTGAACAAAGGAACAAGCTTGATCCAAAGAGTGTCAAATGCATGTTCCTCGAGTATTCACCTACACAAAAAGGCTACAAGTGCTTCGATCCCGTCAACAACCGAACGTATGTTTCCAGGGATGTCAAGTTCATGGAAGAGAGAGGGCTCTATGATAAGAAGGATTGGGACAACTTCAAAGATCTCTCTCAATCACCTTCGGATAGGGCAGCAAACCTCAAGATTCTACTTGATCACCTTGGAGTTACACTACCATGGGAACAAGGGGGAGAAAGTGAGCATACACAAGCTGATCAGAATGAGCATGTGGAGGTGGAAGATGGCTCCAATGATGAACAAGAGCCTATTCAAGAGGAAACTCCACCTCTGGACATGAACTTGGATGAGGAACAAATTGAGGATATTCCCTCACAGGGACAAGAAGAGAATATGAATGAGTTCATCGAAGAAGAACAAGCAACGGTTCCTACACCACAACCACCAAGGCAGAGTACACGGATTAGACCTGACCCATCTAGACCGTATTGGGTGAACGCACCAGTGTATTACAACAATCAAGCCGTCGCTCATCCGATACAGGACGTATGTTCTCTTACCCTTTTGCCATCTGATCACCAAGCCTTCCTTGGGAAGATTGAGCTCCACAAGATTCCACAGACCTATGAAGAGGCTAAGGATAGTGAAGAATGGTTAGGAGCAGTTGATGATGAAGTTGGGGCTATGAAGAGGAATCAGACTTGGGATGAGGCTGATATACCACCCGGAAAGAAAGCAGTAAGTTCCAAATGGGTGTTTACTATCAAGTACCATAGCAATGGGGACATCGAGAGGTACAAAGCAAGGCTAGTCGCAAGAGGCTTCACATAAACCTATGGAGAGGATTACACGGATACCTTTGCTCTGGTAGCTAAACTACATACGGTCAGAGTAGTTCTATCACTTGCTACGAACCTAACATGGGAGTTATGGCAAATGGATGTTAAGAATGCCTTTTTACAAGGAGAACTTGAAGAAGAGGTATACATGACTCCACCTCCGGGACTTGAGGACATGGTGACTCCGGGCAAAGTGTTGAAACTTAAAAAAGCAATCTACGGCCTCAAGCAATCCCCAAGAGCGTTGTACCATAAGCTAAGTTCCACTCTCAAGGATCATGGATTCAAGCGATCGGAATCAGATCACACCTTGTTCACCCTTCAAGGACCCAAAGGTATAGTTGTTGTCCTTATTTATGTAGATGATTTGATCATCTCAGGGGACAACACTGAAGGTATTGCTTGGACTAAATATGTTCTTAAGGATTCCTTTGATATTAAAGACCTTGGTGCTCTAAAGTATTTCCTAGGAGTAGAAGTGTGACGTTCTCAGGAAGGCCTCTTTCTTTCTCAAAGGAAATACACTCTTGACTTATTGAATGAGACAAGAAAACTTGGAGCAAAGCCAGCCAAGACTCCTCTTGAAGATGGCTACAAGGTCAATCGAAAGGGGGAGAAGGAAGATGAGCCATACACGGATGCAATGCAATACCGACGCCTAGTAGGTAAGCTCATATACCTTACCATTACACGTCCTGACATATCATTTGATGTATCTCAGGTGAGTCAACACATGCAATCACCCAAGATGTATCATTGGAGCATGGTTGAGAGGATCTTGAGATATCTAAAAAGAAGTCCAGGTCAAGGGATCTGGATGGGGAAGAATGAAAGCACTGAGATTGTTGGGTATTGTGATGCGGACTATGGGGAGATAGGATGGATAGGAGATCCACAACTGGTTATTGCACTTTCGTAGGAGGTAATCTAGTCACTTGGAAGACCAAGAAGCAGAAGGTTGTGTCATGTTCAAGTGCAGAAGCTGAGTATAGAGCTATGAGAAACATCACCAATGAGCTGACATGGCTTAAGGCTCTTCTTGAAGACTTAGGCATCAAGACGACTCAACCCATCACTCTCCATTGTGATAACCAAGCAGCAATCCACATAGCATCCAACTCAGTATTCCATGAGAGGACAAAGCACATAGAGATTGATTGCCATAAGGTTCGGGAGAAGATTGAAGAAGGAGTTATTCTCCCATGTTACACACAGAGTAAGAACCAACTGGCAAACATATTCACCAAAGCTGCAAGTCTCAAAGTTTGCGATCATATCTACAGCAAACTTGGACTTGTAGACTTCACTAGGCCTTGATCAAGTCCCCTCGCTTACGATTGTCATACTCTTTTTCCCTTGACACGGTTTTGTCCCACTGGGTTTTCCGAGTCAAGGTTTTTAATGAGGTGATGATCGTAGGCAATCCAAGCTTAGCCTACACATTCTTTGCAGCTAAACATGAGGGGGAGTATTGATCAAGAACAAGACATCACCACATCACTTGTACAGACGTCCGTACGTCCATACATCCGTACCGCTCATGTTCGGGTTGATCAAGGAAGAAGGCCAAACATGGAAAGGGAAGAAGGCTTGTATTCTAGACTAGCTAAGGCCTTGTTAGGCCCACTTGATTGATTAAACAAAGGAGGAGTGCATGAAGATAAGGAAGGAAGAAGGGAAAGCGACGTGTGGGTGGTGTGGATCACTTGGTGGTGTGGACCACAAGTGGTCCGAAACGAGTTTGCGGCTCCTCCTTCCCTCATGAGAGACTCTAGGTTTAATCAATTAAAGATATGTCGTTTTACAACNAAGGAAGAAGGGAAAGCGACGTGTGGGTGGTGTGGACCACTTGGTGGTGTGGACCACAAGTGGTCCCAAACGAGTTTGCGGTGCCTCCTTCCCTCATGAGAGACTCTAGGTTTAATCAATTAAAAGCTATGTCGTTTTACAACCTATATACACTCTTTGTTCCCCATTTGTAAAGCTCACTCTTTTCTAATCAATGAAAGGATGCCTATTCTTCTCTAATCTCCATTCTCCTTCTTACTTCCGCTCATGAACTCTCTATTCTAACACCAAAAACCTCGCAGTTTTACTTTTGCCATTTTTTAATTTTTTATCAGTTTTACTACGATGAAACAATTTTTTTGTAGTTGTACCAATTACAATATGATTTCTAAATCCAACAGAAAGATTTTCATGATCTAATATGTATTGGTAGACATTATATAAATCTCATGGATCAAAAATTTGTTAACATTAACAAAGTATTCATAAAAGTATAAGGGTTTATATGAGAAATGTTATGTATGGTATAAGCAATTATGAAATTTATTTATTTTACTTTGTTTAGTAATTAATTTATATAAAATTTGTGGTTGTTTAGCAAAAACTATTATCAAATATATAATCGTTTGGTAGGATATTTCGTAAAAACATTTGTTGTTATTTTTTGGATATTTTCTTAAAAATAAGTATGAGTTTTTTCAGTTTTTCCAGTTTTACATATGAAATACATAAATAAACAAATCAGAGCTACCTATTAAAAATATAATTTTGTATGAAAAATTTATGAATATTTTTTAAAACATATTAAGTTACATTTTAAATATATTCAATAATTTATTTATAAAACTAGTAACAAACAAAATTATTATTGTATTAACTAATATAATATCAATCTATTATTTTATATTAACCGTAACTAATATCAATAAAATAAAATTAATATAATTTAAATATATGCATAATGGATTATAGATTATTTTATTTTATGAATTGTAAAAATAAAAATAAAAATAGTAACTTATAAACAATTTAATTAGTATTTTAAATCATGTAATATTTGATTTAAAGCCAAAATTTTGCACTAATATTAAGTTGACATGTGTATGAAAGAAAATGAGGTTTTTCATGTGGAGTCAGCTGAACGTGTGTTTTGGTTAGAAAATATTAGGAGAGGTGTGGAGTCTTTTGATTGGTGAAGAATAAGGGTAAAATAGGAAAAACATGTTTCATTAAAAGTATAAAGTATTTTAGATTAAATAAAAGTACGTAGATTTAAGAGTATCGAGATCAGAGTATATGAGCCATTGGCCCGTGAGCAAAGAGAGACTCGACTCTTTGTATTTTTTGGTTTTTTTTTTCTCTCTATCGTGAAATCAGTGGATAACCCATTTGCTAAAGACAATCACACGGTAACAAGGACTCACCACCACTCTCTATCTCTCTCTTTTTTATATTTTGTGTCTGCCTCATCAAATGCTTTCTCAAAATAAACTTTTGTTTTGGTTTCTATTGAACATGTACATGTGTTATAAGACTACAATGTTTAATGTTTAGCTTTCGTGTTTTGTCGCATCTCAACGAATTTGATTTAACGATTAGAATCTATTTCTAATCCACGACTCACATATATGTACGGTTACGTTGAGATAGATATCGCTAGTACAAACCTATAACTTGCAAGTTGCAATGACCCGTAAATTTCAAATCTTTTAATAACTATGGTTTTAGGTTTATATGATTTTTTTTCAATCAAACGTAAAAAATTTCTTGTATCACTACTACAATTTATTAAGGAAAACTATTCATGGATTCAATGTATATGACCAGGATGATAAAGTTGTAAAAATTGGCTTAAGTTGTAAGAACACGAGTTATGGCTCCGGTTTTTCTCCCTTCCGACCAAACCAGTGAACCAACTTGCTCAATGCTCACATTCGCAAGTAGAAAGTACCGAACCGGTGACTAGCATCAAGCATTTCAATTTCATCTACACTCGATTCCGATTTGTACTCATCCGTATTTATAACACTCGCATCCCAAATTAGACACAGCATTGTGTCTCATCTCCATCGAAAATGGCATCTGGGTTTTGCTCATTGGGTCTAACGGTCACCTCCTTATTCTCGTCTCACGCGCTCCTAAAAGTTCTACGGTGGCGTTCGAGTTCTATGTCTCCGCTGCGTATTTCCCGCGCTTTATCAACTGCAAATGTTCCAATAAGCTCCTCCTTCACGTGGGACGACGTAATCGAGACCGGTCGGGCGCATTACAACTCATCCGATCTCACCGGATTTCTCGAGAAGGTCGATCGCTGCAACCGTGGATCCGTAAGTCCCACTGAATTGAATGATTGATTCTTGTGGTTTTAGGGTCCCGTTTTGGTAATGCTGAAACAGAAAAAAAAATTGTTTGCTTTATAAAGTTTCAATTTTTTTGCTTCACATTTCAGGAAAAGTTAGCTGAGTTCATTCCATTTGTTATAGAGGACCAAATCGTTGGTTATATACATAAAGGGTAACTATTCTTGCTCAACTATAAGCTATTGTCGCTGCTGCTTCTGTGATTCTAAAATCGAGGCTGTAAAAATTGGGACTTTTCTTTTATGCACACAAACTAGTTTTGGCAGAAACTTGAATTATTGAATACTTAAATGGTTTGTCTATACATTGAACAGATTTTTTACGGAGTACTTGAGGGAGTTTCACAATATCTTTACATTTGCACAAAATGGTTCTTGCCCTGACCGCGTTGGTGGCTATGTAACGCTTAATCTGATGTTTCAAAATCCTGAAGATAGAACCAGAGCAGTTGCAGATGTGATCAAGATCTTGGGTGACAAAGGAATCATTCCAGGAATACGAAATGAGGTATGGGTCGATGTTTGATTTTATCCCAAACTCTCCGATGATGTTTGATAAGTTCTATGATTCTAGTTGTCTTCATTTTGTTGATATTTTGTATCTTTCTCACCAGCTGTATCCTGTGAAATCATCGTTTAATGCCCCGGTCTTTTTTTCGCTAGAGCGTGCTGCTGCTCCTTATTTCGGTTTAAAGGTAAAACCATACTGCACCGAATTGTTTCAGCTTGTAGCCATGAACACCACTTTAAGATGCTTTGCCATCAATACATGTGTACCGTGTTCTTTTCC
Organism: Crucihimalaya himalaica; assembly: GCA_004349715.1. Classification (NCBI taxonomy): domain Eukaryota; kingdom Viridiplantae; phylum Streptophyta; class Magnoliopsida; order Brassicales; family Brassicaceae; genus Crucihimalaya; species Crucihimalaya himalaica. The sequence continues at coordinate 2,623,579 of SMJT01000009.1, forward strand.
AGATTGTGCTTTGTGTTCCTTACGCGAGGGATGCTATAAATTCTGCTCTATACGTGTTTTGATTAAAATATTCGCATGGCTCTCTTGTTATCTGGTATAGGGTTACGGAGTTCACATGAATGGATATGTCGAAAGAAATGGAGAACAATTTATATGGATAGGTAAGAGAAGTCTCGCAAAATCCACGTATCCAGGAATGCTTGATCATCTAGTTGCTGGAGGATTGGTAAGATTTCTCGTAGTCTTATACTTGATAATAGTTATCTGCTGATGATGAAAGCATTCATCGTATTGTAAAAAGTCTATACTAGTGATTATAATTCTCATTTGAGGGAATCGAAATGCACATTTTCTTTCATCATCTCTGGGAACCGTAGCCTCACGGGATTAGCTGTGGGGAGAATCTAGTAAAGGAATGCGAAGAGGAAGCTGGAATTTCCAAAATCATTGCTGATAGGTAAGGCATTCTCCTCAGTTTTTAACAAAGTAGTATGTATAGCTCTCAATGTTTTTTCAACCTCTTGCATTTTATGTTTTTTTAAAGGGCAATAGCGGTGGGTGCTGTTTCATACATGGGTATCGATCAGTACTGTTTCAAACGTGATGTGCTGTTTTGTTATGATTTGGAACTCCCTGAAGATTTTGTTCCCCAAAATCAAGGTTAGGCAATCACTAGTAACATATGAGTAATCCTGAATTGCTTCCCTGAGAGATATGCTCTTTCATAGCATAGTTGTCCAATTTACTTTGCAGATGGAGAAGTTGAGAACTTCAAGTTGATTCCAGTAGCCCAAGTTGCTAATGTGATTCGGGAGACTAGTTTTTTCAAGGCGAACTGTTCCCTTGTCATTATTGACTTCTTATTTCGGCACGGGTACTTACTCCTATCTACCTCAAAAGAAATAAATTACTTATGATTATATTTGAATGCCCCAGCAGAACATAGTTGCCTTGGTTTGGTGGTAACGAGGATTACTTCGAATCTAATCTTTGATTCAAGATCGACATAAGAGCAATTGGAAGGCTGTACATGAATATACTAAATTCACAACTTGTGAGCAGAGACTGAGAATACCACACATGTTGATGTCAAAATAACTGACCGATGAGCAGCTGAAAAAACATGCTTCAACTCTTGGTTCTGAAAACAATCAGTTCCGTTTTGTCTATGCAGGTTCATCAGACCAGAATCATCGGGTTACTTGGAACTATATGGACGCCTGAGGAATGGAGATTGCTCATAATTAAGGATACTACTATCTGATGTTTGTAAGTGAAAGCTTACTCTATAGATTAATATTAGATACTCTGGCTATGTAATAGGTTCATGCGTGTATATAATATTCTGCATTTTATTTCAGAGTCTGTTGAGTCACTTCAGGTGCCTTCATGAACATACACAAACCAAGGAAGTCCAAAAATAAACTTCATTTATGTGTACAAACAAGTGGGAAAGATGCTCCCAAAAAAAAACCAAAATTGAAAAATTAGTCATAAAATACTAAACTTTTTCCAACTTTGTACTTAAAAATTTTGCTAAAAAGGCATAGCCATTAAGTGTCATAGAGACAACGTTTAAAACAAAATCAGCACTCCCAAAAGTCACTGAATTTCTCATATCTCACTTGATCCATTTCTACTGCAAGTACGGCAATCAAGGAGTAAAGCTGTCACTTCGTCACTGTACTTGGCCGGTTTGGTTTTGAAATGAAAGTTAGGGGGTGTTATTGGTTGTGTATTTAGAGAGGGTTATAAAGATTTAGATGTTGTTAAGATTTTAGTGTTATTCAATTAAGATTTTTCAAAACTCCATTAAAGTTTGTTGTTATTGGTTTATATATTTGTAAAATGTACTCTAAAATCTTTATAAGTTTAGTTATTGGATTCATAGATTTATAAAGTCAATAAAAGTCTTATGTTATTCAATTTTTATGAAAGAATCTCATTTTGTCATTGAATTAAAATATTATGTTATTGGTTTATGGATTCTACACATTTTTCTTCACAAATCTAATCATTCAAAGTATTGTACTTTGACCAGATATTCTCAAAATCATTTTCTATGATTCCAGAAAAACTAATCAAAGAGTATAGAAAACTCTCTAGTAATCATTTGAAATCTTTCATTTATCTAATTTTTATATATTTTTATATATTTTTAAGTCATCAAAACTCTTTTAAAGTTCACATCCAATAACACCCCCTTAGTTTAAGGAAAAAATGTCAAATATACTATTAAAAATACTTAAATTGCCAAATCTACCATTTTTCCATAACTTCCTAAAATCTATCACTTTTTCAAAATTGAAAAGACCAAAACACCATCTTTTTCTTTTCTCGCTTCTCTCATTTTCTCTTTCGAGATCATCTCTTTTGTTGTTGTCCATCAACGAAGCATTTGTAGCCAATTTGATAGTCACATATATTGTTGTCCAGAAGATTTAATTTGATAGTCACATATATTGTTGTCCAGAAGATTTAATTTGATATACACATATATTGTTGTCTACTACATTTAATTATTGTCCACAACATTTATATATTGTTTTTTGTCCACGTCTTATATATATATATGTCTCACGTTGTTTAATTTCTTTTCTTTCTTATGTTATTTGTATATTTTTTCAATATCTCATTCATTATGGACAATATTATATTCTAACAATTTTTGTCCACGACCAATTAGTTATGAGAAAAAAAAAAAAGAGGGAGAAAGACTATCAAATCAAATCTCGTGGACAACAATATATGTGACTATCAAATTGGGTACAAACCTCTCGTTAATGAACAACAATTTTTGATAGACAACAAGAGAGATGATCTCATGGACAACAATATATGTAACGAGTCTACCATTAAACGAAGGTATTTTTGTCTCATTTGCAACGAGTCTACAATCAAAAACTGGTATATCTCGCAACTGTACCAATAAATGGTAGATTTGCCAATATATTTGTACAGACATAATAGATTGCGAAATAAGCCCTTAGTTTAATTGTCTCGGCGACAATCCGAAGTAGAAGGTGGAGATCATAGTGGTTAAATGAGAGAAATGAGAAATTTAGTGAATTTCTAAATTAAAGACTTTGGGATTATTGGTTTTTAAATGTCTGTTTTAACACAATGACTTAAACGACAAGTCAAACTTGACAATATTTTACAAAGTTGGGTATTTGATTTATTTCTGAGAAAGCTTGGTTGTTTTTGGCTACTTTAGAAATTTTGTTTTGTTTTTGGTATTTTTCCACTCTTTTTCTTTGATTATTTTATTTTACTTGAGGTGGTTATTTTGAATGTGACACAAGAGATCTATATTTTTGAAAACTTACTCACCTTTGCATCCTCGAGAGTGGCAGAGTTAAAAAAAAAAAAATTAGCCAAGAGGGTCATAATAATTTTGTTATTAAAAATTCATCAATTTTCATTGAAAAAAAAATAGTTATATCATTACAATCATGTCAAAAAAATGTTTCATGCACTCACTCATATATTATTATAAGAATTTTAAAAATTATTTTACTTGTCACATGTCAAGTACCTAATTTTCAATTTAAGAAAAATAGACAATTACTCAAAAATATATCTTTCATAATATTCGTAGCGAAAAAAATATCTTTCAATAATTGAGATCACAACTTATATATATATTTCAAAAATCGATAAACAAAATAATGATAAATATATTTTTTTGTCTTGACCATTACGAGACCATTAGACGATAGAGATATGAATAAGTAGTATAAAAATAATAATTGTTAAGTTCAACTCAGTTTAATAAACCTATTTTATTCGTATATTTAGATGTGGTAAAATTATTGGATACTAAGTAATCATGGTAATTAACCTATTTTATTTTATATTTAGGATGATTGGCAACACAGTTTTTTTTTTTAGATTATGTGTTCTCTTAACTGGATCACCACCAATCAGATATATCAAAGTGGTTTCCAAAAAACTTGCAACTGCTTTTTAACCATTAAGTATTAAGTATTAAGTATTATAACACAAAATCTGTCATTAATTGGAAAAAAATCAAATTAGATAATTTTTAAATAAAAATTTTTAATTTAAAATTATGCATACCGTTTTGTTGTTAAATTCAAAATACAGATCTTTTTATTTTTTTGTCACAATTCAAAATACAGATCTATCGTCAGAGTTTTTGAATAAAATATAATATTAATTTTTTGAATTAAATTATACTGATCCTAAGACAAGAACAGCTTTGTGCGTCCTCCGTCCAATTGTCGCTTAGATTTTGCCACTGGGTCCGACTGTCACCTCCTTAGTTTTGGGAGTTCGAGGTCCCCTACGCTACGTATATTCCAGGTTACACAAGGAATCAAGGAATCTAGAATAAGAACTTGGACAGATACATATACAGTACATCAATAATATGAATGCTAATTTTGTCATTTCTTTCACGTGGGGTTATTTTTTTTGTCCTAACATGTAACAAGCCATGTCGGCAGTTACCATGAGTTCTTTTATTAAAAAAAAAAAATGGTTATTGTGAGTGCCACATCCCACACATAAGAGTTGTACAAAAACTTATGAGGATGAGGATTTTCTAAGAGAGTTCTTATATATAAAATAAATCAAAAATTACAAAAATATGAAAGGGAATAGAGAAGGATTTTTATTTGAAAATCTATGGTTTCTTATTAAGAAACGCACGTCCCACTTATTATCTTTTCATTAATTCAATTATTTTCAAAAACTAGATTTTAATTATATAATAAAAATGTGTTATAAATATTATTTTTTTATTGGTTAAGAACCATTTGGATATCTGAACCAATACAAATGCTCTTACTCATCCGTATTTATAACGCCTTGCATGCCAAGACAGAACAGCATTGTGTGTCCTCCATAGAAATGGCATCTGGATTTTGCTCACTGTGTCCCACTTCTGCCACCTCCTTGTTCACATCCCACGCGCTTGTGCCCACTCTACAGTGTTGTTCGAGTTCGAATTCTAGGTCTCCTCCGCTGCGTATTTCCCGCGCTTTATCAGTTGCAACTGTTCCTATAACTATAAGCCCCTCCTCCTTCACATGGGACGACGTAATGGAGACCGGTCGGGCGCCTTACAACTCATCCGATCTCACCGGATTCCTCGAGAAGGTCGATCGCTGCAATCGTGGATCCGTAAGTCCCACTGAACTGAATGATTGATTCTTGTGGTTTTAGGGTTTTGGAAGTGAAAGCTGAAACAGAACAATCTTTTTTGCTTTACTTTTCAGGAAAAGTTAGCTGAGTTCATTCCATTTGTTATAGAAGAACAAATCGTTGGTTATATTCACAAGGGGTAACTATATATTCTTGCTCAACTACTAAGCTATTTTTGGCAGAACCTCAAGTTTATATGCTCTCAATATACGTTAATTGAACAGATTTACGAAGTACTTGAGGGAGTTCCATGATATCTTTACATTTTCACAATATGGTGGCCATGTAACGCTTAACATGCTGCTTGAAAAGCCTGAAGAAAGAACCAGAGCAGTTGCAAATGTGATCAAAATCTTGGGTGACAAAGGAATCATTCCAGGAATACGAAATGAGGTACGGGTCGATGTTTTTGGTTTGATACCTTGACTCTCCAATGATGCTTGTTGTTTTTAAGTTCTATATATGATTCTAGTTGTCATCATTTTGTTGATCCTTTTATGTTTCTTTTCACCAGTTGTATCCCGTGAAGCCATCATTTAATGCTCCCGCCTTTTTTTCTCTAGAGCGTGCTGCTGCTCCTTATTTTGGATTGAAGGTAAAAGTAAAACTATATACCATACTGAATTGTTTCAGCTTGTGTACCAATGAACACCATATTCAGATGCTTTACATGCCATCAAATATATACATGCATGCACGTGTGCCATGTTCTTTCGCTTTGCGTCCCTTATGCTATGAACTATGCTTGCTCTCTTTTGATCGAAATATTCACATGCATGGCTCTCATGTACATCTGATATATATATAGGGTTACGCAATTCATGTGAATGGGTATGTAGAAAGAGATGGACAAAAATTCCTATGGATAGGTAAGAGAAGTCTCGCGAAATCCACTTATCCAGGATTGCTTGATCATCTGGTTGCTGGAGGATTGGTAAAGATTTTTTCTTATACTTGTCCATATATATGGTTATACATCATGATGTACGAAGTCTTTATTATTGATTATAATTCTAATTTGAGGTAACCATAGCCTCACGGGATTAGCGTTTGTGAGAATCTAGTAAAGGAATGCGAAGAGGAAGCTGGGATTCCCAAAGTCATTGCTGATAGGTAAGACATAGAGACGTGCCTCATGTGGTGTGGGAAAGGCTTTTGCCCAAGGCCACAATAAAAATTGTAAAGGCCACATTTTTTTCTTATGATTGTTGCTAATACGTACTTTTTATTTTTTAGGGATATTTCTGCAAATACCTTAACCGAACCGAGATTTTGGCTGTTCGGTTCGGTTTCGGTTATGAGTCACGAACCGATCGGCAAGTTTTTAAAAAAACTTCGGTTCGGCTCGGTTCGGTTCTCGGTTAACCGAATTTTTTTTTTAATAACCGGATTATACCACAATTTAGACCGGTTTTATCAAATTTAAACTAGTTTTTGTCTATAACCGAACCGAACCAAACCGAACCGAAAATAAACGAAAATAACCAAAAATAACTTAAAACGGATTTTTAAAAAAAAAAACAAAAGTTCGGTTAATTTCAGTTTTGAAATTCAAAACCGAATTTAACCGAGAACCGAAGTAACTGAACCGATTAATTTCGGCAACATTTAAAAAAAACCACTGTAGTCCCAGGGCTACCTTAACAAAAAAACCGAAGTGCCAGGGCTACCTTAACCTAATTTTTATTATAATATATAACAATAAGAAATAATTATTAATGAAAGTGACAGCTTAAAATGAGGAGGAAAGCTATATAAATGGAATGGCCAAATTTGAAGAAAGGGATAGATGAAAAACGATTATATATTGCCCCCACTCATGATAATTTTCTTGCCCCACTTAATTTTATGACTTTTACTTCTTGTTTTCTGTTTAAATTATTTAATTTATAATTGGATTTCGACCATCCATATTTATGACCAAATGTACTTACTTTATTTCCCACGTATATATAGTTTACAGATTTTAGTCAATCATGTATGTCTATAAGTTTTGACCAAAAAACAAAATATATGTATATATAAGTAAATTAAAACTTATGGGAAAGAGTATATTAGAACTGATTATAATTGTAGCATATATCTCAAAGATTAGATATGAAATCTTTTTTAAACCCTTTTCTTTTTTTGGTCAGTTGCCTATACAATTTAGGTGCGATTTTTTTTTTAAAATTTCTATAACAATATGTGTTTGCAACTATTTTTATTACTGTACTTATTTATTATAATTTTATTTATCGTAATTAGATTCATCACAAATTTCTTGTGTCAAATATGTGTATCGATATATTGCAACAGCCTTTCAGTATGATTTGTAGAAAAACTGTTATCAAACAAATTGCGATATAAAAAAAAAGTCGCTTAAAATTAAATCAATATAGTTGTGAGTTCAAAATTTGTCCCCTCGTCAAAAAAGTTTCTGGATCCGCTACTATATATACATTTTACTAAAAAATGTCACATTCTTTAATTCGTCTTAAGTCTGTGTGAGCCTACACATTCTCCTCTGTCTTTAACAAAGTAGTATGTATAGCTCTCTAGATGTTTTCAACCAGTTGCATTCTATGTTGAAAGGGCAATAGCGGTGGGTGCTGTCTCATACATGGATATCGATCAGTACTGTTTCAAACGTGATGTGCTGTTTTGTTATGATTTGGAACTCCCTGAAGATTTTGTTCCCCAAAACCAAGGTTAGGCAATCACTAGTTAAGGCATGATGAATAATCTTGCTCAGAGCATTATAGTCCAAATTACATATTGCAGATGGAGAAGTTGACAGCTTCAAGTTGATTCCAGTATCTCAAGTTGCTAATGTGGTTCGGAAGACTAGTTTTTTCAAGGACAGTTGTTCCCTTGTCATTATTGACTTCTTCTTTAGGCACGGGTACTTACTCCTTTCTCCAACAATTTTTTTAGCTCAAAAGGAACAACTTACTTACAATTACATTCCGGGGTTTTAATGCTATCGCCCCGGATATATTAACATCTTTAAGGGTTTTTACAAGAGTTTCTCACTAATAAAAAATTAAATAATAGATATTAATATTGAGTTAAAAAATTTCTTAAAAAAATAGAAGACTGAACCAAAAATCTCTTAATCGAGAGAATTTCACATAAACCTTTTAGAGACTCTCTAAATATTTTATTAATATTTATTATTTTATTATATTTTTAAATAATTGAGAGACTTTGGTGAGAACTCTGCATTGTAGATGCTCTTATGAGCAATCTCCATGCCCCTTGACGATAAAACATTCTCTGTTCCATTTTGTATATGTAGGTTCATCAGACCAGAACAATCGGGTTATTTGGATCTATACCGACGCCTGTGTAATGGAGATTGCTCATAACTAAGGATGTTATTTTTAGTAAATGCTCAATCAATATATTCATATTAGATACTCTAGCTATGTAATAGGTTCATGCGTGTATATAGGTGGATACATGAACAATATATATACCGATGAAATTAAAGAAGTCGTCCATAAATAAACTTCATTTATATAAATGAGAGTTGTTCTCTTCAAATGAGAGTTAATCCAAATGCGTGTATGATATCTTCACAAATGTTCTGTAAAGCAAATACATCATAGTCAAATCGAATTATTTAAATGACATTTAAAAACCTCAACAACTTTCTACTCTCTTATACGTTTTCATGACCTAACAGCCTTTTCCAGAAGGATGCAATGTTAATAAACCCCCGGATACTAAGGAACACCATTGCTTAATTGAGATCCTCAACTTTAGAAACAATCTAAATATGCTCCTATACAATCGCGAGTCCCAACCATTTTACTTATAAAGAAAAAAATGGGGTTTTCCAAGAGAAATCGTCCTCCCTCATCATGAACGTCTTCATCAATGTTTAAGAACCTCTGTCTTCTAAACCAAGCAATATCTATTTATGGATAAGAGGAGAGAGGCATGCTCTCTTATTGTTTTTCATCTTGTTTCTTTTCTTCTATCCAAATATTTCGAAATCATTGATCTTTAATTATAATGTCTTGAGTTTATCATCGAGATCGATATGTTGAGCTTTCATCTGTTAATGCGCGTTTTATATAGAATGGGGAAAATTAACCGATGAAATCTCAACATCGATCTCATTTGTTTTTTTTTTTGTAATTGTTTAGTTCCCTAAGCAAACTATATGTATATGTTTATCTAACAAGGTTAATAATGGCTGGTGCAGAATGCTGAATGGGCTCCAGTTCCACAATTCGGAGGGTGGGACCAAAAAGGACCAAATGACGCTACAAACTACTCGGTTGTCTTCTCCAAAGCTCGCGCTAACAGGAAGCAGAACAAAGCTGGTGTGAGACATTCTAGTTTGGGAAGCGAACAAGAACTCATGGCAAGTGCTCGTCGCCACCACCAGCAATTTCACCATCGTCACGAAACCCAAGACGATGACCCTGTCATGGTAATTAACATATCTCTCTCTCTCTCTCTCTCTACTTACTCTTCTATGGATTCTTTAATTCATATGCACCTTGTGATGATCCTTTTCCCCTTAATCAACGCGCATGGATCATCACAAGGTGGTAATGGTTGTTTTTTTTTTGTTTCTACATGCGTCCATACAAAGATTTAGTAATTGATCCATGACCGTGGTTCAACTTAATTATGAGTTGAATTTGGGAAGGCTTACTCATATATAATGCTTATCTACGACATATATAAATAAATCACTGCCAATAGAACTATACAGGACCAGTCTATATATAGCCGAAATAGATAAGAACATAATTTGTAGTTGGAGCCATGACAGGCCCTTTCCCAAAGTACATATGAAGCATTAAATGTTTTAAGTCGCATTTATCAACATAAAAGATTGGGGCCACATTTTTGAAATCTCATGTTAGTTCTTGGGTTGTAATTTCTTTCCATGGCTTTAGAAGGATATCTCTTGTTCGAGCAATGAAAAGTTCATGTCCACATCTTTCTATTTTTCCATTTTTCTTTACTTTCATTTTAAATTTTTAGGAAAAGTTTTGATCATATGTTTTTTTTTACAACGTTTCAATTAGCAACCATTTTTTTAACATTTGATTTCCAACTAAAGCTAAATTTAATAATTTTAAAAGTTAGATATATAGAAAATCAGTTAAACTAACTAAAAGTCTAAACCACACTATATATAATATCTGTATGATCGTTTTTATGGTGTGTGCGTGTTTATGTGTTATACAATTATAAACACTTATATATATATATATATATATATATATATTAGCTAGTTATATATTTCTTATATCCTCAAAAATATAGTAAAGTAAGCATATATACAAAATTACAAAAAAAAGAAAGAAAAAAAAAACTCAATTAAAAACGAGAGCCACAGTTTCACTATTTTGCTAAGATTTCTGAATTATTAGGCCTTCACTTAATATTTATGTAAATTTTGGGATTTCGCGTACTACTTAGTTAACATATCATTCAATTTTCATTGGTGTTGTGGATTTAAATCACTAGATCTTAGTTTTTTTTGCATAATTAATGGGAGTTACACAAGTTTGTTTTGCTTGGAGCCTCCAACTTTAATAGGGGCAGCTATGAGCGGGGTGTTCGTGATTTAAGTTCATAGCTATTATTTTCAAGCAAAGATGAAAACCCCACTTCTAGTTTGTATAGCATTCGAAATCAACTTGTTAGATGAAGCATAATGATCTCATCTATTCTCACTTGATCCATCATCGTAGATCGAACATATATTTATATAATATGAAATGTACTAAGAGGTAGTATATTGTCTCACCGTCATAAGATTATATATACAACCTGTGAAGAATATCAGTGTCTCTTACATTACAAATTTACTTACCATGCAGAAGAAGAAGAGGATCTTGACCTACATTAATTGTTGTATCAGGCCAAACTAGGGCCTTGTCCCAAAAAGTTGCAATCTAACTGTCCTCGATGGTATAAGCAAAAATATGTCTCAGTGTGTAATGACAATTAGTGTAACATTTCTGTAATCTTCTTCATGAAAGAAAAAAGAAAAAAACAGTCTGTAATATATGTGCAACATCTGTTAAGATACTCCTGGTTGGTGTATACATTTTGACTTCTGCCTACATGACATGAGGACAATTTAACATGAATCATATTTCCGTCAAATCATGATTATTGTAACGTATGATCCATGTTTATATATCACGTTTCACAGTAGATTTGTCCGTCTGGATTATTGTGGAATGCATCCAAAAATCTTTTATGGACAAGTTATTTAACTCTTATATGAATTGTGAAGATGAATTAAAATTAGAGAAAAAGATCCGGTAAAGCTAACCAATGTAAGCCAAAAGTACATAAAACAAGTATCGTAATTACACCCATTTCAAAATGCACTATTCTTTGAGAAAATAGAAGGCCATGAACCACACAAAAAATTGAGACCCATTACCCATATAAGGAAGAACAAAAGCATAGGATTCAAATAATTTTTGATTAATCGAAAATGTAAAAGTAGATAAAAACTAGGGGATTCGTTTAAAAAACATATCATATGATCGTGGTTTTAAGAACTCTATTCTTTGAAGAAAAATAGTGATTGTTGAGAGGATATTAGGTGATTTTAGCTTGGTAAATAAATTGTCCAACTCCTAGTTAGAGGATTCCAGACTAAAGGAGTCACACTTTGACCATGTTAAACTGTTTCTATTTGTCCACAAATTCAAGACAACGACTGATAGTCATACAAAGATAGTGGCTATTTGCATCCAATGGCCATACCACTTAATCATGGCCATATTAACTAAACTGAAATTCTACAACTGTTTAATCGGTGGCTAGCTACATATGGTTTTTGGATGTACAAGTTTAGTGACTATAAACACCATTTTTTTACATTTTAAATATAAACACAGACGTAATGAAAAATTAATCAGAAAAGAGAAAATTTATTAAAATTAAAAAATGTTTCAAATGTTATGAAAATATGAGAAACTGATAACTCGATCCCAAACATTAGACCTGGGTTTTCGGGTTGACCCAAGAAAACTGAAACCGACCGACCCGAGACTCTCGGTTTTCGAGTTCTATTCGGTTATTTAGAAATAATCGATCGGCAGAAATCTAAATGTAGATCGGTTATCTCTTCGGTTCGGTTCGGCTGTCGATAACCGATCGGTTTAATTTAAACCAAACTATATGTATCAAAACCTAATCCCATCGACACTTTTTCTTCTTTCTCTTTCTCGATATTTCTCTCAAGCTCTCGATGTCGATTGTGAACCAGTGAAGAATACAAACTTGTGCATCCGAATCTCTCATCTTGTTCTTCTTCGATTTCTCATCTCATTTACTTCATCTTCGATTCCCTAATCTCGAATCTCGAAACCAGGACTCGTTAGAATCTCGATTTGGTAAGTTCTTCCACCTTGTTCTTATTTCACTACAAGAAAACAGGCCTTTTGCGATGGAAGAATACCTCGCAATAACGTCGCAAATGGCTATTCGCGATGAACTTGCGAGACACACCATTCCGTCGCAAATCCCGTCTCGCAAATCAATTTTCGTCGTAAATTCCTCGAAATTTGCGAGAGACAAACGTGGTTGCTATATCGTCGCAAAAATAACTCCGCAATATCGTCGCAAAATTGCGACGGAAGTGCGTGAACGCGTTGTTTATCGCAAAACAATTCATCGCAAAATCGAAGCAAAATGCGGTACTAATCTTCCCCGCAAACGCGTTGTTGCTTCGGATTTGCGAGGAAACGTTGCGACGGAATTGCGTGGATATAGTTCTTAGCAGGGTCGCAATTCCCTCGCAATTTGCGACGGAATTGCGTGGGTATGGTTCTTATTTCCCTCGCAAAGCCGTCGCAATTTGCGAGAGAATTGCGGCGGCATCCTATTTATAATAATTAAAAATTCATAAATTATAATAAAATTTTTTTTTTTTCAAAATTAAAATTTTATAAAAATAATTTGTTCAAACATTAAAAGAAACTAAATTGTATCATACATAAGGGAAACTAAAAATGAACCGATGGACCGGATCCAGTTCCGATTCCGGTTCCGGTCCCGGTCTCGGTCCTACTAGTAGATGTGTCTCCAGGGTCCTGAAACATCTGTGTTAGAACCGGATCTGTGGCCAAATAGCTGAACATTTGATCGAACTTCGAGATCTTCTCAGACTGAGTCAAGATCTGTTGGGCATGCAATTCAATGATGCCCTGGAGGTAGGCGGCAAACTCTGCTTCTGCTGCTCTCGAGGAAGAAGAAGTACACGAGTCGATCTGCGATTGCAGAGAACCGACTCCGTAAATTTTCCCTTTTTTACTGGGAGCGACCTGAAAATTAAGAATACGTTTAATTAGTTGAAATTACTGTAAAAAAATAAATATAGAACATCAATATTCATACCTCGGTAAAGATCTTGTTCTTCACGGCGGGAGTCAAAGGGGTAGATGCGCTCTGATCGCCCTCAGAATGCTGAGTCAACTCCTGCATCTTGGAAGTGACGTCATTGTAGATCATCTCAAACTTCTTGTCGACAAAACTCCCATCTAGTCGCCTCTTTGTCTCTTCCAGGACAGCTAGCAAATCCGGGATGGAATCTCTTCCGCGCTCCTTTGCCTGATTTATTTTTTTAATAAATATCACAATAAACTTTAATTAATAATTAGAATTTAATTAATTAAAATAAATAAAAAACTTACGATTTTCCGTGCGCGAGCAGCGTAGGAAATCTGTCCAGACCGATGCTTGGAATACCCGCCCCCATCAGGATCAGCGTACCGGGCCGCCCGACTGTTAGCGCTCTTGATCTCGCTCGCCGGATCCTGCCAATACGCCACAAGGTCTGTCCAGACAGTTGGATCAAACCACCTAGGCATCGCTTGGTCGCCTTCTTTCTTCCACTTCTTCTTCCACCGTCCCACCTGGTCGGCCATGCGTTCCTTCAACTTGCCTCAAACTCCTTTCGGACCTTGCTCGTAATACTGTACTCCCAATGATAGGTTTGCTACAGAAAAAAAACATTTATCATGAAAAATTCAAACAATAAGTGATATAAATTATAAAATAACTAATTTTAAATATTAAAAAACTTACAGCAAAAGTTTGAAACCACCGTCTAATGACATGGTCCGGTGTTTGCCTCCAATTGGCATGAGGCTCTTTGAAATCTCTTTCAAAGATCGATCGGACCGAAGCGGCCACGCATCCGTCTTGATCAAAACTGAAATGTAAAATAATAAAAAACAAATAATATGACTTTATTTGTTTTAAAAAACTTAAAATTAAATTAATAAAATCAAACAAAAAAAAACTTACCAATACGTATTTTCAGGACGTCTTGGATCAAGGCGGGGAAGAAGGTCATGACCAGGAGCCTCAAGGATCGCCTTAACGACAAGATCATCATTGTCGTTATCATGGTGTGCGACCGGTGGGGGATCTGAGAATGCGGGTGGAGGCGGTGAATAGTAATGACTCCCAGGGTTGTCGTCCTTTCTCGTCTGAGAAGTGAAACTCGTCCGAGAGATAACGAGTGTACTCGTTATTAACTCCAGACATCTGAAAAACAAAATTTAAAAAATTAGTAAAATAATTACAACGATATCATATTAAAACTTATAAATTTTAAAAATCAATTACTAAATGAATTATAAAATTACAAAACCTAAAAACTAAAAATTTTATAAATTCTAAAAAGAAAACTAACTAAAAGAAAACTAACTAATCTAACATTTAATATAAAACTACCATTTAGAATTTCACTAATTATTTAAAAAAATTAATTATAAAATTAATTTAACCTAAAATCTAATAAATTTCTAAATTCTAACAAAACCTTATTCTAAAAACAAACAAATTTAAATCTAACAAATCTAAATCTAAAACTAACAAAACCTAATTTTAAAAACAAAACTAACTAAATTACAAAACCTAACCTAAATCTAACAAAACTAATCTAAAAAATTAATTATAAAATTAATTAACCCTAAAATCTAATAAATTTCTAAATTCTAACAAACCTAATTCTAAAATTTTTTTAAAATTTCTAAAGAAATTATAAATGTCTAAAAAAACTAATCTAAATCTAACACAACTAATCTAAATCTAACACAACTAATCTAAATCTAACACAAAATATAAACAAACCTTAATCTAAAAAACCTAAATCTAACAAAACTAATCTAACAAAACTAATCTAAATCTAACACAACAACCTAAAAATCTAACATCACAAGTTACCTTATATCTAACAAATCTAACAAAACCAAAAATCTAACAAATCTAACAAATCTAAAAGTGTTACCTTTGTTTAATTTGCAGATTTGGTCGGCTGGAGAAGGAGAGAAGAGAGATCGGCGGCTGGAGAGGGAAAGAAGAGAGATCCGCGGCTCGGTCGGCTGGAGAGGAGGAGAAGGAGATCGGCGGCGATCGGAGGAGAAATGAGAGGAAGAAGAAAAAGAAAAGGAAGAAAGAAGGTCGTGGCTTTATTTTGTTTTTTCACTCCCTCGCATTTCCGTCGCAAACTTCAAGCAAATCAGGGTTTCGGATTACCAATTTGCGATGGATTTCGAGGAAACTTAACAAGCATCGCAATTCCATCGCAAACCGAAATATTTCAAAAGATTGAAAAAAATTCGGATCGCGGTTAAACCAATTTAAGGACTGAAGCCGCAATTCCCTCGCAATTTTGCGACGGAATTGCGAGGGATATTATTGCGAGGGAATGCGTCTATTTTTATGTATTCCCTCGCAAGTCCCTCGCAATTGCGACGGAATTGCGTTGAACAAGACGTTTTCCTCGCAATTCCGTCGCAAATTGTTAAAATTTGATTAAAAAAACTTTATCTTTAATTTAGAAAAATAATCGTTTCAATTTGTTTTGGGATATGTTTGGATGCAAATTCATTACTAGTTGAGCTATTGGACTTTGTAACTTGTATCTAGTTACGGTTCTTGTTACCATAACTTTTGGATCTAGTTACGGTTCTTGTATCTTGGGGAGATTTGTTGAGAGAAGTGTTGCTTTCAACCTTGGATAGGTTTGGATGCAAATTCATTACTAGTTGAGCTATTGGACTTTGTAACTTTTGTTTTAAGTTACGGTTCTTGTACTACATAATTTTGTATCTAGTTACGGTTTTGTATCTTGGGAAAGGTTTGTTGAGAGAAGTGTTGCTTATCAACCTTGGATATGGACTGCATGCAAATGAGGCATCTCCAAATCTTTAACATCGGAATCAACCACAAAATGTATTTTGGATCATACTTAATCATCGATAACCATCGTGTGGGGCTAACATCTTGAATGAGTGTTGAATATTCATCGATTGCTATTTTCAAATTAATTTCAAGCAATTCCCTAGCAAATGAGAGGAAGTTGCATGGAAATAGACGCTTCTCTCGCAATTCCCTCGCAAATTTGCGAGAGAATTACGATGATTTGCGGTATTTCATCGCAAATCGCTCGCAAATTGCAACCGAAGTGCGTTGAACTAAAGTGATCCCTTGCAATTCCGTCGCAAATTTGGTAAAAGTTGATTAAAAAAAACTTTATTTAAAATCGAAATTGCTTAAAAACATGAAAAAAATTAATCAGATTCTTTTTCAGATTCATTGGAGTGTTCCATATGATCAGTGCCTTCTTCATCATCAGTCTCCTCGAACTGGTCAGATTCTTCATCTCCTTCGTCTCATCAACTATTATGTCTTCCTCTTCTTGGTTTCTAGATCAATATGTAAGATATTCTCGTTGATTCGATTGCTACAAAGAACTTCTGGTGATCTTTCATGTTGCATAGCCACATAATCAACTTCCCCGACTATACGATCCTCAGATTCACTTTTATCACTGATAACCACGTCTCCCGCATTTGCCTTTTCCGAGGGTAAGAAATATAACACACTTGTTCTGCTTGACATGCTAGGATAAAAGGTTCGAAGTTAGAGAAATATTTTGTTGGCATTGACATTGGTTACCCCTAATGTGTTTGTGCGGACGCCTCGACCGACCGTTGGATCGTACCAATGACATTTGAATAAAATGCATTTCAACCCAATAATTCCAAGATATAGACTTCCATAATTTCTTGCAAGACGCCGTAGAAGTTTAGATCACCTGGCACGTGGATTCCATAATTTGCAGTTGACTTATTGGAGCCATAATCTTACGTATGAAACGTGTATCCTCGAGTGAAGTACATTGGGGCAGTTTTGATCTTCGCAATTGGTTCGTGAACAATCTCATGCAACCATAGTGGCAAGAGCTGGTTTGCACATCCATTCATCACTATATATATATATATACAATAATTTTAATTAACGAATTAGATTATTTAAATATTATTGGAATATATCAAATATGTATAATATCTTACTCTACGTACATAATATCTATCATCCAACAAAATTAAGTTCTTTGTACTTCTCATACTCTTTTCCTGGTAACCAGGACAAGCTTCTCGCATCTGCCTGTCGAATTCACTGTACAAACAGAATTAAATTCGTGAACTTCAAATGAATAATATTAAATAATTGTTAGTTAACAAATTTAAATAATTAATTAAGAGATATACCTCTCAAATGGTTGCACTCTCTCACAATTTCGCAATATATAATTGTGGCCGCACGAGTAAATTGTGGTCTTCCCACCAAACTTCCTTAACCTTTCCACCAAGTCTCCCTATTTAGGTGAAGATATCCTGGGACCTCTAGTTATATGTTGGTGCAACCCCTCCATCGTCATATCGGCTTAGACGAGCCTTTTTTGGTTCGAACGGTTGGGATAAAATAATATGACGTGAAATGAGAAGTTTCTTAGTCAAACTTCCTGCAACGATCGATCCTTCCACTTTTGCAAGATTTTTGGCCTTTCCTTTTAGATGTCCCATGAATCGCTCAAACGGGTACATCCATCGAAATTGCACAGGCCCTCCAAGAGCTGCTTCATGTGGTAGGTGGATTGAAAGATGTTCCATCACATCAAAAAAAGATGGTGGAAATATTTTCTCCAAATTACAGAGCAACACTGGTATATTATTCTGTAATTGCACAATGCCCTCGTCTGTAAGTGTTCGTGTGCATAGATCCCTGAAAAATGCTCTAATGCCTACACGTTCATAGTTATTATAATCACACCACTAAAATAATTTAATAAAATGACAAATTATTTCAATAATTAATGTAAATAATTAATATGTACTAGCAATTGCTTCGTGGACGGTTGTCGGTAAGAGCTCAGCCAATGCAAAGGGTAATAGTCGTTGCATGAAAACATGGCAATCGTGGCTCTTCATACCGGCAGTTTTTTGCCTTGTTCAATCATTCTGTAGAGAATTTGGACACATAACCATCCGAAACTTCACTTATGAAGCAATCCAGTAAACAACGTTTGTTTGCATCCCCCGACAATCGAAAGATCGGAATAAGTAATTTACCATCTCTTGTAATATGTAACCCGCTTCTTGAGCAGATTTCGGCCAAGTCCAACCTTGATTTGAAGTTGTCTTTACTCTTTCCCGTTCTTGCACATTCAAAATCGTATTCATGATGTTATCGAAAAAAAATTTCTCGATGTGCATCACATCAAGGTTGTGCCGTAATAGGTGATCTTTCAATATGGGAGTTCCCAAAAGTACTCATTTTGGTGCCAATTGTGAGAACTTTCATATCCGTCAGGCATGTTAGTTGTAGTGTGCCAATTTCCCCCACGCTTACATGTTTCCTGAGCACCATAAATATCAATCTGCTCAAACAAATCATTCCCTGACATATAAACTGGGGGAGGAATACGTACAACCTTGTTCTTTTTGAACAACTTCTTGTTCTTCTGATACAGATGATGCAAGGGAAGAAAGCAACGATGAACATCAAACCAGCACGACTTCCTTCCATGCTTCAGTTGAAAGGCATATGATCATCCATGCAATATAGACAAGATAACCTTCCATGCGTGGTCCATCCCGATAAACATGCGATACGCTGGAAATTCACTAATGGTCCACAATAGCACTGCCCGCATTGTAAAATTCTGTTCCTGTGAATAATCAAATGTGCGTACACCTGTATACCATAATTGTTTCAACTCATGAATCAAGGTTGATGAAAAATACATCAAGGGATCGTTTTGGTTGTAGGACCCGGTACCGAACAGAATACTCATAAACAAGACTTCCCTTTGCATGCACATTTCTGGTGGCAGATTGTATGGCGTCAATATCACAGGCCATAAAGAATATTGTCTCCCAGACAAACCAAATGGACTAAATCCATCAGTGCATAAGCCAAGATAGACATTCCTACTCTCGTTAGCAAAGTCAGAATGTACCGTCTGAAAGTGTTTCCACGTCTTTGCATCTGACGGATGCGTAATCTCCCCATCATTCGTAGTATGTCTGCATGCCATCTCATTGGCGTCGATGTCCTTTCCGATTTGATAACCGTCAATCTATTGTATGGGCAAGCAAACCACAGTTGGTATGGGACACGGCTCCTTCCGATCGTTGGTTGATATCTTGGCTTCCCACAAAATCTACATTCCTGTAGCTTATCATCGTCTTTCCAGAAAATCATGAATTTCAATGCAAACATCAATAATTTCCGAAGGTAGCCCCAGACTACTAATTTCTGTATTATAGTAACTCCCTGCAGAAATAATTATCTTCTGGCAAATACTTCTAAAAATGGCTCACCATGCGTCCATGCAATTCTCAGTTAGGTTATTATCACTTAATTGTCATTATCCTAGATGCCAATGAAAGTTTAGATAACCCCTCTCTACATCCCTCATAGATAGGTTGATCTGCAGCGGTCTAACATATCATAAAATGTTGTGCTTCAACATTGGGTTCTTCCCTAGTATCATCAGCAAATGCAGGAATAGATTCATGAAATGCATCAGTAACATATCATGAAACCTATTTCCCTGTTGATTTCAATAATCTCAATCATATTGGCCATTAATTATAATAATTATCAATCGATATCAACATCACCCGTACTACTACTTCTGGCCCAACATTGAATATAACCCTCCCCATGTGAAAACCAGACATAATATTCGGCATAAATATATTATATAGATGCCTCTTCACATATCAATATCCAAATATTGAGTGTTCTTGCAAGTTTTACATGGACAGAAATGATCCAGTTATTCCCTCGCATATGGGTTGTTAGTGGCCTGGTGGATGAATGCTCGCAACCCGATACGATACTCTTTCGTCACTTCTCTTGTCTCCGGATCTTTTGGATTATACATCCAACTTCGTAATGCATATACTTCATTCTGCGACGCCATTCTTTCTTAGCTCTCACAAAACGATATCTCGCATTATTTTTTTAATTTATTTCTCGATTTTTTTTTTGTAAGCTAGTTTTTTTTTTTGTGAAATGAGAGATCTCACATTACGGTATTTATGTTTTTTTGCAGAATTTTGCGAGAGAATTGCTATGGAATTGCGTCTAATTTGTGACATTTGCGAGGAAACCTGCCCTCGCAATAATTAGGTACAAACATTTAAAACGTGTTTCACCTATTTTTCTACCCATTTTTACTAATCATGCAATAAAGTCGCAAATTTGTCGGCAAATTTGGTCGCAATCTACACGCAATATACAGGCAATTTGCGAGGATATTTGCTCGCAATTTTGCGAGGAAATTGTGACGGAAACAATTTACCCGTGCAAAATCATCGCAGTTCCCTCGCAAATTTGCGATTTTAAATATTCCTCGCAAATTCATCGCAAATAGGAGGCTATATCGTCGCAAGTTACTCCGCAATTAGCGAGGGATATGTTCCTCGCAATTTTGCGAGGACTTTGCGACAAAAACTTGTTTCCCCGCAAATTCATCGCAATGCCATCGCCTTTTTGCGACGGATTATTTCCATCGCAAATTTCCGTCGCAAATCACCTGTTTTCTTGTAGTGTTTTTCATAAATGTCGATGCTTGATTAGGAGATTTAGGGGTTTGATTTCTGTTCTGGGGTTCGATTTTTGTAAACCCTAAATCATCAAATTTTAGATTTGGGGGTTTGATTTTCTATTTGCAATATGGGGTTTTGATGTGTCGATGCTTGATTAGGAGATTTAGGGGTTTGATTTGGGGATTTGATTTCTGTTTTAGAGGTCGAGTTTCAAAGGAGAAAAAAATCGAAATCCTGAGACTTGAAACAAAGTGTGAAATGGGACGTGTATGATCATAAAGATTGAGCACATGATCTTTTGATAAAGAATTCAGACATCTGTAGATTTTTCGATAGACTTATGATGTTCTTTTACGATACTCAAGATCGTTTTAATAGTAGTGAACGACAGAACACACACAGAGAGAGAGAGAGAGAAGAGAGAGAGAAGAGAGAGAGAGAGAGAGAGAGAGATCTAGTTACTAGCTTTGTTTTCTTACCACAAGGAGAGACAGAGAGAGAGGGAGAGGTTTTATAGAGAGAATTTCTCTTTATAAAATTTCTGATTTGGGGGTTTAATTTTCTCTTTGCAGTATCTTGTTTTAGATATCTTGTTTGATGTCTCTTGCACTCTATAGTCTTAGATATCTTCTTTGTTGTCTTTCATGTCTTGTTTTAGATATCTTGTTTGATGTCTCTTGCAGTTTCTTGTCTTAGATATCTTCTTTGCTGTCTTTCATGTCTTGTTTTAGATATCTTGTTTGATGTCTCTTGCACTCTATAGTCTTAGATATCATTTTTGGTGTCTTTCATGTCTTGTTTTAGATATCTTCTTTGATGTCTCTTGCAGTTTCTTGTCTTAGATATCTTTTTTGTTGTCTTATGATGTATGAATGTTTCATGAATGCAGATCAGAGTTTCTTCTTGTATTGATAGAACCATTCAGCCACCATTGACTCTATAGGTTCCTTCTTATCTTATGTTTTCTTTGAATCAAACTTGAAATTTGGATGTTTCTGTTTAGTGTTTTGTATTGCTTTCAATCAAACTTGGTAAACTTTGATGTTTCTGTTCTCATTTGATGTTTTCAATCAGACTTGTAGTTCGGTTTATTGTAAATCAGAATTGTAGTTCGGTTTGTATTTTGGTTTATTGCAAATCAGACTTGTATTCCGGTTTAATTTGTTTCATTTGGTCTATTTCGGTTTTAAATAACCGAAATACAAATAGTTTGGTTTTTTATCAGAACAGATTTATTTATTGATAACCGATCCGAATAAACCGAGTTTAAAACCGACCCGAACCGAACATTAATTCGGTTCAATTCGGCAGATTTTTTTAATTACCGAATAAACCGAAAAACCGGAAAACCCGTACCGAATAACCGGTGAAAACCGAAAACCTAGGGCTACCAAACATCCTCGGTCATATGTTGTGTACTTTATGTGAGGCAGGCGCGTGAAGCCCACGCGGAACCCCTTAAGAAAATACAAAGAAACAAAAAAAAAAAACAGAAGAAGAAGAAATCGCGATCCGTTTCCCAGTTTTTTTTTTTTCTTTTTTCTTGCTGATTAGGGTTTTATATATCTGGGCGCTAGAGGTGGGTTTGCGATGTGAGAACATGTATTGCGGTGCTTGATCTTTGGTTCGGCTTTGTTTCTTCTCTCTCTCTCGCACTGGTCAAATCTTGAGCTTTTGTTGAGCTTTAGCTTGTTTGGTTTTCGAATTCTAATGGGTTATTGAATATTGACCATTTGTTACTTTTTTTTTTTTGGCCATAATTATAATATATTATAATAAAGTAGGGTTCGATGAACGACAGACTGACACGTGTCCACTTAATTCTGTGTCCACTTAATTCTGTTGGGCCTAGATGGGCCGGCGTTTAATCTATTTGGTGCTTGTTCCAATATATAAAACAAATCACTCACCCACATAATATATAAATCAGTATAACAGCATTTAATTGTAATTAAATTTAAATTAATTAAATACAGAAATTAAATTTATGCTTTAATTGTAACATTGCATAAATTAATAATAACTTCTCTTATTGATATTCTCATTCATAAAAAAACATATACAAAAATAATAACTTCTCTTATTTTATCTTTTGATGTTTTTATTTCTAAAAAACATATTTAAAAATAATAAATTCTCTTAATTACATATACAAAAATTATATTTATCTTTAAATTTATCAAAAACTGTTAAATATCTATTTCATATTTAATTTGAAGTTGCTATACTGTGTTTTGCTATACTGTATTTTTATTTTTCTTGGATTAATTTGAAGTTGCTGAGTTTATTGTATCAAGTAAATTGCATGAAAAATTGATAATTAATGTTTAAAGCAGGTAAATTGTTTTTTGTCAATGTTTGTTTAGCGGGATGACTTTAACCATTTTTTTATAGTTTAATTTACATATTTTTGTTGTAAAATTTAGTTGTTGTTTGAGTTTGTTTGATAATTTTTAATATTTTTAATTTTAATTTAATTGTAAATATAAAAATTAATAATATGTGTAATAAATACATAACCTAATGTTATCTAATGTTTTACTTTAAGAAAATAGTACAGACAAAAAACCCGTTATGCTATATAACCCTGTTTTATATTATTTTAATTATATTAATGATATATTAATATCGATTCAAACACTTCCTACCATATAAGTCGTTTCGTGTTATTTTAAAAACATAATATTTTAAATATTTTATTAAATTTAAATATATCAATAATAACATTTTAATTTTTTTATCTATTTCCGGAGTTTGCTAGTTTGGAAACTCTATATTTTAAACTTTCGGTTGACAATTTTCATTGTAAGGGTTGAATCCCATTATTATAAGTGTTGAAACCCGAAGGTTAAATCGTAGGATGACAATTTGTAGAAAGAGAAGAAAACTAATGTTGAATAAGTGGCTCCAAAAGATGTTAACAATTATAAGAGGAAAGAGCATATGTCGACTTATATCTCCAGATTAAGAAAGGAAATAATGAATATTAATAGAGGAATCAACCACAAGAAAACATCCACTTTAGATTCGTTGTTAAGATCAAGATGATATAATACAACCAAAGCTATATGCTAATAAAACGCTACCCAAAAGAAGCTCTTCGGAATTATATTTCCTCTTAGAGAAACAGAGGATGAGTCATCTCATGTTGCAGCATTAAGGTTTGCCTATCAAAACCAACTTATCCCACTAACAAATCATTTGTCTCAGCGACGATAATACGACGTCAAGTAATTCTCTATACAACCAAACTGACAAAACTTGAGGCTGTGAATGTAGTCTACTGCTTTTGTACCATTGTTGAATTGTTCTACCCACATTCCCACACTTACATCTTCCATTTTGAACATCTGCAGTATCAAGAATGAGAAACAAAAAAACCTTGATTTTTTAAAATTTTACCTGATCCCATCATTAATCAAGCTTCTATACTACCAAACTTGTTTCTTCACAAGCTACCACGACTATAGGTGAGTGACATTGAGATGAGCTCTGGTGAATTCCAAGTTATCCAAGCTACATCGAGCTGTACATGTAACCAATGATATGTTATGATCATTGGTGACATAAAAATTACAACATTAAAGGTTACATAGAAGTAATAGCTTGTGAGTACTTACCATTTATTTGTGATGCGAGTTATATGCCCGTGTTAACTATAAATCTAGCTCTTCTACAAAAATCAGACTAAGCATTTTGTAGCAAAACACCAACATGGTACATCAATTTTCGCTCGAGCGGAAAAAAAAAAACATCAACTGCTACTAAGCTATATATAAGTATCTAACATTGAATAATTCAATAACCAAACAGTTAAAAATAATTTCACTCACATGTTCGCAGGCTGCAGGTATCATCGCCATATAGACGGATAGACAATCTCTTCAGCTCCTTGGCAAGCTGCTTGATAACATTGGAGAAAATTGATTTCTTGACAAGTTTATAAATTTTTTTGAGAAACAAATTCTATTAACAACACAAGTTATATCATAATTGTAAAATATTTATCTTATGAGAGAAACGAATTCTATTAACAACACAAGTTATATCGTAATTTATACTATGATGTTTCAGCAATTGTACTCACAACAACATACAAATACTAAAACTTCTTACTGTTCTTGAGGTTTTTGACAGCCATCACAAGTTGTTGTCTTTCTCCTTCTACCTCTGCAAATCTCAGGCTTATCTCTGAATATCTCTCTTCCATTTCTTTAAACTCTATCTCCATTGAACTATTTTTGTTCTTACAATACGCCAATTCATCTGATAACTTTGTTAGATTCTCTGCTTTGTGTTCGTATTCTTGTGGTCTAGCTTCCATCTTGTTATTGTTGTGTTAGATCGTAATAAGTCAAATATTCACGACTAAAAAATAACATGTCATCTTAGTTAGTTTATTGTCCACGTACCTTGCATCATGAAAGTCAGTTTCTCTGTAAGGACACCAACGGAAAATTTAAGCAGTTCAGAGGAAAGAAAGAAGAAAAACCTCAGGAGAAGGTTCTGAGTTGAATGAATCACCATCCCCTTTAGCAGGGATATCCAGATGAACATCAATCCATATGAAGATCCCATGTCTTAGAAGTGAACTGTTCAAATATTTACGATCACAAGAGAACAAACAGGAGAGAAATTTAAAAGATATAAACAGTGAGTGTATGTCTCCTAAAAGCTCTAAAATTATAGATAGAAACTACTGCAACTTATATAGAACATACAAAATTTTCAAGCTATAGACCACACCATCTCAAACACAAGCTACAAGTCGAACCATAGATGATAGCTGCATAAGCACTTCAGTCTGCAGAAACATGTTGGAGAGTCATTGTCACAAATAATTATGTGGACATTCAGATTGGTTTTGACTTAGTATCTTGTAACTGAGATCAATCCTCGATTAGAAATTAGAACATGAATGTATTTGTACAGTAGACAAATGCAGATCAAATGATTGAAAAGCCTTCTCATCAGCTTCCCTTAACGCTTGAGCTGACACATTTCCACCAGCCGCCTCTGTGATCAAATCATCACTATATAATAAAAGTAAACTAAATTTAAGGTAATATGAAAGGATTTGAGAACATTCAATGTGAAACTATCAAGAGGAGAAGAAGAATAAAGTGGCAAGGATGGCCTTTTCGATCATGCTGGCAGAAACATCCACTCCACTTTTCCTTGTAAATTGGCATTCTATCGACCCAAGATTCTTGATTCATACCTCCTGGATCTTTGAATTTGGAGAGCGAAATCCAGTATCACAAAATCTGACAAAATTAGACAAAATCAAAGATTATCACAAACGATAAGTATGGTAAACCATCGATTCTAATAAAACAAAAATATCACAATCGTAATAAGGGACATAAAAGAAGGAGATTGATCCCAAATCATAGGTAAACACCGGGAAGAGATATGTGAATTAAGAAAGATTACTCTTGCAAAAGAAGTTGAAATTGGTTTTGGATCAAACGCATCCCGGTGTTTATTCTTGATAAAAGATTTTTTGGATTTGATAGTAGCCTAATGAAGGTATATATAGGTTAATGCAAAAATGCAAGGATTGAAGTAGGTTAAATCTCGGAAAATCTTAGTGAGTATATTACGGGTTTGTTATAAATATTCATTAGATGAATTTGTGGAATATTCTTAATGGTAGGTATAAAAGTGTTTGTAGGATATGCTAATGATTGATATAAATCGGTTCCAAGATATGCATAGATATTGCTACGGATTACGAAAGAAGATCTATAGAGGTGAATAAGGTAAGATCTTTAATTTTCAATAATTTGATTACGAATATTAAAATGGAATATGCTTAGAATTAGAGAATTTAATTATGTTAGTTTAGTAAGTTAGGATTAAGATAATGTGTTTAGTAAGATATTCCGAATATTATGATAACTAAAGATGGTATGTATTTGTTTGTTCGGCCAAGATTGCAGGAGAGATTGTTAAAAGTAATGGACGGTTCGGATCAACTGCATACAAACCTGAATCAACGACTAAGATTAAAAGAGATTGACCTGCAACGAACGGCTAAAATTTAAAACAGAAGATCCGCGTGTTTATCCGGATCCGAACTGGATAACCCGATTTTTCAAGCTTTTAAAATACCTTTTGTACCCTTAATGAGTTATTTCCAAATGTTATAAATTTCAGTGGCATTGTATTGTAAATTTTTACAAAACAAAGGTTACTCTGAAAAAGTTGCTGCAAAAATAATTAGTAGATAATAAATTATGGTTCGTTTATTTTAACTATTTCTCTATTTTATCTTTTAATATTCTCATTTCTAAAAAAACATATATAATAACAATCATTCCTCTTAATTGCATGTTTAAAATCAATTAATGCAATTTGACCATAACTTAATTCATTAAAACATTTGAAAGAATCTCAAACAACATAATTGACAAAAACCTTTGACATGTGCTTTTCAATTTTTCTTTATTGTACCACTTGATATTTTCATTTATTTCTAAAAAACATATTTAAAATAATAACTTCTCTTAATTACATATTTAAAATCAATTAATATAATTTTGACCATAACTTAATCTATTAATCTATTTGAAAGAAACTCAAACAACATGATTGACTATAACCTTTTAACATGTCTTTTGTCAATTTTTTTTTATTGTACCACTTGATATTCTCATTCATAAAAAAACATATACAAAAAATAATAACTTCTCTTTTTTTATCTTTTGATATTTTTATTTCTCAAAAACATATTTAAAAATAATAAATTCTCTTAATTACATATACATAAATTATTATATATATATACATATATATATATATATATATCTTTAAATTTATCAAAAACTGTTAAATATCTATTTCATATTTAATATTAGAATTTTTTCATCTTATATAATAAAGTAGGGTTCGCTTAACCACAATCTGACATGTGTCATCTCTTATTTTAACTATTTCTCTATTTTATCTTTTAATATTCTCATTTCTAAAAAAAACATATATAATAACAATCATTCCTCTTAATTGCATGTTTAAAATCAATTAATGCAATTTGACCATAACTTAATTCACTAAAACATTTGAAAGAATCTCAAACAACATAATTGACAAAAACCTTTGACATGTGCTTTTCAATTTTTCTTTATTGTACCACTTGATATTCTCATTTATTTCTAAAAAACATATTTAAAATAATAACTTCTCTTAATTACATATTTAAAATCAATTAATACAATTTTGACCATAACTTAATCCATTAATCTATTTGTAAGAAACTCAAACAACATAATTGACTATAACCTTTTTACATGTGTTTTTAAAGATAAAAATGTAAGAAAGTATATTATATATATCTAATAGATTTTTAGAAAAAAATCAAAGATCAAATTCATTTTAACACATAACCCACACAACGCGTGGGAAACTACCTAGTTATCATTATAATTCGGTTGATCAACACCATCACCCGTACTACTACTTCCGGCACCAAGACTATAACCCTCCCCATGTGAAAACCAGACATAATAGTTCGGCATAAATCCTCTATTATATAGATGCCTCTTCACAATATCAATATCCAAATATTGAGTGTTCTTGCAAGTTTTACATGGACAGAATATGTTACCGTCACCCTTCGCATATGGGTTGTTAGTGGCCTGGTGGATGAATGCTCGCAACCGACACGATACTCTTTCGTCACTTCTCTTGTCTCCGGATCTTTTGGATTATACATCCAACTTCGTAATGCATATACTTTATTCTGCGACGCCATTCTTTCTTAGCTCTCACAAAACGATATCATGCTTTCTTTTTTTAAGTATTTTCTCGATTTTTTTTTGTTGTGAAATGAGAGATCTCACGTTACGGTATTTGACATTGTTCTATTACTTGAAATAGCTTTAATTCCGTGCAGCGCGCGAATCACTTTTCTAGTGTTAGGACATAGTAATACTCTAATTCTAAATTCCAAAAAGGCACAACAAAAAATTAAGAGGATCATGATTATGATAAAAACAAAAAGAGGAGGTGAGCTTTCTCTAGCATAGATTAGATATGACGTTGATGATTTTATTCATTGGTAGGGAACCTGAAAACAGAGAGATGAACTTGTGGGAGAACAAGAAAAGAGAGAGATGCTCATGTCGGGAACATGATTTCCCTTTTCTTTCTCTATCTCTTTACAAATAAAGTACAAGGGGTATATATAGTGAGTTAGCCACATATATCTCGATCAAGTTGGACTCCTCGAGCCCCGTACCCGATGTAACGGTTAAACAACCTTCTTTGACTTCTTAGTGTGGGCTTTAATCGAATGGGTCTGGATTTATGAATTGAGCTGAGCTAAGGAAGGGTGCTAATCCTACCTCCAACATTTATGCACAATCTGTATCACATCAAATGTATTTTTAGGATAAGTGATAAAGGTATGTCTATGATCGATTATCGATCTTTTAAAAGTAGCTATAAATAAAATAGAGCAAGTCAACGAAACATAAATCTTTTTTTTTTCATATAAACGAAACAAAAATCCTTGTGGACCAAAACAAATGGGAGACCAAACAAAAAATCTCAATTGAGGCTTCGAATGGTACCGTATTTTCTTATGCGTCTCACACTCAACAATAACAAAAATCTATATTTACATATGTATATATATTTCCATATATTTTTATTACTTACATACATTTTAATATTCGGACCGGACCATACTTATTCCGTCCCACACCGCAAGTTCACCATTTGAACCCTGAATGTTATAATATAAAATAATTCCGGGTTTTTTTGGTTCCATTGACAGACACAATAATATGAATTATTCTTGGACATTCATAAAATTTGTGAGATCAGCGTATTTAACAAAATTAAAATTATGTACCATAATAATGATAAATACTCTAAAATATCAAATATTCAAAATTTTGTTCCAAAATACTATAATTAGTTTTTTTTCCTAAAAAAGTCATCAATTAATGTGTGATAAAAAACTTGTTTATCTAAATAAATTACAAACAAAATTTGAAAACATTATGTTTGAGTTTTAGTTATTTTAGATATCAATTTTTGAGAAAAAATAGTGCTATTATATTTGAAAAACAAATTTAAAAATTTATATCTCATGATGTCTGAAAGTACGATGTTTTTTTTTTTTTCTTGGAGCGTGAAAGTTATTGGAATTTAGAGTATTACTATGTCCTAACACTAGAAAAGTGATTCGCGCGCTGCACGGAATTAAAGCTATTTCAAGTAATAGAACAATGTCAAATCATATTGCACGGAATACGCACAACCTTGTTCTTTTTGAACAACTTCTTGTTCTTCCGATACGGATGATGCAAGGGAAGAAAGCGACGATGACAATCAAACCAGCACGACTTCCTTCCATGCTTCAGTTGAAAGGCATCTGATCGATCCATGCAATATGGACAAGATAACCTTTCGTGCGTGGTCCATCCCGATAACATCGCATACGCTGGGAAATCACTAATGGTCCACAATAGCACTGCCCGCATTGTAAAATCTACTCTCGTTAGCAAAGTCAGAATGTACCGTCTAAAAGTGTTTCCACGCCTTTGCATCTGACGCGATGCGTAATCTCCTCATCATTCGTTGTAGTGTTCTGCATGCCATCTCATTGCCAGCCTTTATATGTACCTCAATCACAGTTGTGGGTAAACCATTTCTAATCTTCTTGATTGGTGGCGCTCTAGTCAAATACTCAGCATACGATGGTTGGTATTGTTACACGGCCATCCTAATCGATTTGCACATTACACTTGTAGGCCTTCCCCAAATAATCTAAATTCACTGTTTATCATCGTTTCCAGAAAGAACATTGCAATTGTCAATACAAACACATCAAATAATTTCCGCAAGATAGCCCAAACTAGCCACAACTAATTTCGGTATATCATAGTAACTCCCTGCAGAAATATTATCTTCTGGCAAATACTCTTTAAATAGCTCAGTCCATGCGTCCATGCAATTCTCAGTTAGGTTATTATCACTTTTAAGTTCATCATCCTAGATGCCAATGAAAGTTTAGATAACCCCTCTCTACATCCATCATAGATAGGTTGATCAGCAGCGTCTAACATATCATAAAAATGTTGTGCTTCAACATTGGGTTCTTCCCTAGTATCATCAGCAAATGCAGGAATAGATTCATGAAATGCATCATAACCATATCATGAAACTTATTTCCCTGTTGATCCTTTATAATCTTCAATCATATTTTGGCCATAATTATAATTATCATTATAATTCGGTTGATCAACACCATCACCCGTACTACTACTTCCGACACCAAGACTATAACCCTCCCCATGTGAAAACCAGACATAATAGTTCGGCATAAATCCTATATTATATAGATGCCTCTTCACAATATGAATATCCAAATATTGAGTGTTCTTGCAAGTTTTACATGGACAGAATATGTTACCGTCGCCCTTCGCATATGGGTTGTTAGTGGCTTGGTGGATGAATGCTCGCAACCCGATACGATACTCTTTCGTCACTTCTCTTGTCTCCGGATCTTTTTGATTATACATCCAACTTCGTAATGCATATACTTCATTCTGTGACGCCATTCTTTCTTAGCTCTCACAAAACGATATCTCGCTT